>QWWL01000040.1:0-205268 GCA_003689335.1 Venturia asperata
TTTTTACCTACTAGCTCTCTACCGCGTATATCTAATAGTTTATCCGCTATATCTACTATCTTATATAGCCGGGGCGCAAATCCTCGCGAATCGAGGTCGAGGATATATTAGATAAGCGTTTACTCTTCGGTAAGAGTAAGTTTCCGACTATTTACTAGTTTTTCGAGAATAAATAGGACTCCTCTAACGCGTTCGGAGAGGGTTTATTATTTAATATTAAAGGCGCGCGTAGTAGCCCGTTGGCTTCGGAATTAGCTAGTATTTAAAGCTTAGATTATAAGCTAAATTCTCCCTTCGTATTAGAGTAGTAACTTATTACGTTATTAAGATATAGTAGAATAGGAATAGTAGTTAGGGTCTTAGTAAATTTTAACGGGTTAGGTAATCTAACGGGTTGGGTAATCCAATACGTTATAGAGATTAATTAAGTATAATTATTTTTAAGAATTATTCTTAAACTTTAATATTTTATCCTTAATATATATAAGAATAATAAAATATTCATTATTTTAATAGATTAGGTACTCCTTATAACTATCCTAGATTTTTAAAGAATTCTACCCAGCCGTTCTAAAGTTATAGCGAAGAGAGTAGGTTATGATCTTCAAAAAGTTAGGCGTGCGCACAGACTAATGACCGGGTACTGTAGTTGTGAGGCTGTTAGAGTTCCCCTTGACCCGATAGAGACCCTATCCTTATCGATCTCGTCCCGATCGAATCGCGACGACGATTCGGTCGCGACAAGAATAGATATTGTACCATGTCTCTCTGTGCGGGAGCGGAAGAACTGACCGCATCGCGCGCGAACCCATCGAAGCAAAGAAAAAAGATTACAGAGAGCAAACGGCTGCGCGACGTCTTTAGGTACGAGTCTCTCATTCAGTCTCCCCTTCACATGCAAACGAAACACTGCGATCGCAGCCGGGACGAAGATGGGATCCTGGCGGCAGGGCAATATACACAAGGTCGCAGCTTCACAACTTCAAGTCCAGTGGCTCAATTGAGCTTGAGAACAAGAGGGCTTCTGTTACAAAGCAAGGTTAAGAGTAAGGCTGTCAGAAGCATTCTGCGAAAGAAAAGGACATCGCCGCTAAGGGAATGTCGCTGGTATAGAAGTCAAGTGCGTAGATTGCAATCACTTACTTCTCTTGCCTTGCTTTGCTACTTCCATTTTACGTTCGCCTATGAGCTCGATACATGGAAGATTGAAGGCGCTGACCGTTTATAACCACCAGATACTGTCCCAAAGAACTCCGCGGCTACGACCTCTCCTCTATTCTCGAGGTCCAACCTGATCTCCCAGTTCCCCCACCAGGCTATGTCGCCCATCCCTCGCCCGACTCGGCTCTCACAGCATTCGCTCAACTCGGCGCGTTGAGACTTGAAGCTGCGCGTGCTCTCATCTCCATTCTCGATGGCCACAACCAGTACATTCTCGCCGAGGCAACATCCGCCATGCCACTGCGATCCGGGAGAAGACACGATGTCGAGAAAGAGTTATGGCTAGGCAACGTGCGAATACCTCGGAGTGCGGGAATGTGTGAGCGGGTATTGAGCTCACCTGATGCCGTGATAATCGACGATCTGGCAGAGAATGCCGCAGTCTGCGACCGTGGCTATATCAAAGATGAGCCTAAATGGCGCTTCTATGCTGGTGTCCCATTGAAGAGTCCCGACGGAGCTGTGATAGGGGCATTTTGTATATTCGATGACAAACCGAGGGAAGGGCTATCCGTGGATCATCTGGACATATTACATGATCTTGCGGAGACTGTGGTAGAGCATTTGGCAACGTACAAACTAAGAGAGGAGAACAGACGAGGAGAGCGTATGGTGAGGGGATTGACGAGCTTCTTAGAAGGGGCAAGTGAGTTGCAAGCTGGGAAGGCTGATGACGACACGGATCAAGAGACGGAGATGAACACGGTGCCCATAAAGAGCACCTTACAGAAGCCACCGCTGCGTCGAACGGATACTGAGGACTCCATTGGACCGATCCTGAGCAAACCAGACAATGCACCTCGAGAACCTGGAGCTGGCCCTCTACTGCGACCTCCGGGTCAACCCCGCGAACAGTCGGCATCCTCAATGTTACAGGACAGCATTCTACCTACCAATGCGAGGTCTATGTTCTCCAGGGCAGCGAACATCATTCGGGAGACCAGTGAGCTGGATGGCGTCGTGATATTCGATGCCTCGATTGCCGGCGTTGGCGGTCAGCAAAAGCGAACAATTCCGCCGAAATCTAAGTCCGGGAATGAGCGCGGCATGTCTTCTACCAACATCAAGATTGAGCGGCCCAGCACGACTGAGGACACATCTTCAGACTCTTCTGGGATTCCGCATCGCAAGGAAAGCCAACAATGCCAGGTGTTGGGATTCTCGTGTAATAGCACTTCCAGTGTGGCTGGTGATTCCGCCAACGCGGGCCTTCAGTCGTTGACAGAGTACGATCTCAAGAAAATGCTCAAGCTGTACAGTAAAGGAAAGATTATGAACTTCGGCTTGACCGAGGCTATGACTTCGTCCGATGAATCTACAAAAGAAGTGGGCAGCGGTGAAGAAAGTGAGATCATTCAGCGTCGCAGCAGAAAAACGGAGAGCACAAGAAGATTGATGCACGTGATCAAGGGTATCGCACCTGGTGTCAGCAGTATCTGCTTTCTGCCGCTATGGGACTATGATCGCTCACGCTGGTTCGTCGGGTGTCTTTTTTGGACGACGCAGAAAGATCGCCTCCTGTCTCCGACCTTGGATTTGGTATATCTCAAAGCCTTCGGAAATAGCGTTATGACAGAGCTGTCTCGGCTAAATGCTATTGCGTCGAACAAGGTGAAGACTACATTTGCTGCCTCCATCTCGCATGAATTGAGAAGCCCACTTCATGGGATTCTCGGCGGCATCGAGTTCCTACAGCAAAGCGAGAACCTTGATCCGTTTCAGAAGTCCATGCTTCATTCAACCGCGATCTGTGGAAAGACACTTCTAGATACTCTCAATCACGTCATGGACTATGCAAAGATCAACGAGATCAACGCCAACGCCAAATCGCGTACTCAGGTTATCAAATCGAATTCGGTACGAGTTACATCGAGGCCAGGTCGTAAGAATCAGGTCACGCGGGTCTCCAGTTTCGCCACACAGTTTGATCTGGGCCAGGCTACCGAGGAAGTCGTGGAAGCAGTGTTTGCTAGTCAGTCATACCGTGTCTCACACAGCCGCGTCGAGGATGATCATACCTCCCAAGTGATGGATCTAGGAACAAACACGTCCAAATCAACTGTGGGAAATGATGCTTCACGAAAGCTGGTCCGTATCATCATTGATATCCCACGCACGGAGGATCGGATAATCTCGATGCCCGTTGGTGCCTGGCGCAGAATTTTGATGAACCTTTTCGGAAATGCGTTGAAATACACTGACTCAGGGTTCATTCGAGTCTCTCTCAATCAGGTGAGGCAGCAAGACCGACGCCATGGTAAAGATGAGACGAAGGTGGTGCTCACTGTGAAAGACACAGGGATCGGAATGTCGTCAGACTTTTTGGCCAACCATCTTTACACCGCTTTCTCGCAAGAGAACCATCTATCGTCTGGGGTCGGCCTAGGTCTGAATATTGTGCGGCAGATTCTCGAATCTGTAGGCGGCAGCATCGATCTGACGAGCGATGTTGGGGTCGGGACTGAAGTCTCAGTCAGACTCAGCTTGCCCACTTTGGACGAAGCTTCGCATGGCCACGAGGAGATTGAATCGAGCATCGAGACCACTCGTAGGCGAGCGGTGGGACGCACAGTCTGCGTAGTCGATCAAACGGTGGAGATATCCAAACTGGAAGAATATTCGTCCTTTGCCACGACGATGGCTTGCACTCTTGAAGAATGGCTTGGTGTTCGCACCGTTGTGACTCGTGATTCTAGCGACTTGAGCAGGTTTGACATCGTTATTTGCACCGAACCCTCCTTCGAATTCTTGTCTTCGATCCGTAGACAGAGGCCTGTCGGCGGCAAAGTTCCGGTGGTCATATTTCTGGCTATTGACGCCATTGAAGCAGCGGCTCTTCGCACTGATGTGCGAGTCACGTCCAAAGAAAGTGTTGTCGAGGTGGTCTCCCAGCCGTAAGTTGTTAGCCAGTCTTCTACACTGACTTTACACTTCGACGTCCGAGCTGACTTCGATAGCTGCGGTCCATACAAACTGTCCCGAGTCCTGGATCACTGTATGAGCCGTTTCGAATTATCGAATGAAAACATCGCGCTCATCCCCGGCTCCATACCGTCGCCGTCGATTTCGCATGAACCGCCAAAACCCTTAGCTGATATCTTGAACGAAAAAGCAAATGCAGATAACGAAACAAACTCATCCACGCGACACATCCTCATCGTGGATGACAACGCAATCAACCGCCGTCTCCTCATCGCCCTCATGAAAAAACACAATTACACCTACCGTGAAGCAGTAAACGGTCTTGACGCGCTGCACCTCTACCAAACCACGACATCCCCTCGTTTCGACGTCGTACTGATGGATCTCTCCATGCCAATCATGGATGGTATGACCGCTTCGGCCAAGATCCGTAAGTACGAGAAAGAACACAGGATTACTCCGACGAAGATTATTGCGTTGACTGGTTTGGTGTCTGCTAGTGCGAAATTGGAGGCTATGGAGAGTGGGATGGACCATTATTTGACCAAACCCGTCAATTTTGGGAGGCTGGTTGAGGTGTTGGTTGATGAGAGAGGTAGGGGACGGAGTAAATAATCGATACGATGCTATGTTTTCGGGAGGATGTATTATGATTTCAGCAACAATAGCATACGGCGATGCGATCTAATTTCATTAACATCACTGAGGAGTAGGTATGATGATGGCTGATCTCAACAAGATAATGACAGTGTTGAGTAATGATGATAAGATACAGCAGGATCATGACGAACATATAATCTTTGTACACGAAGCGAAATAGCGTAAATGTCTAATCTAGTGCATAATCTCTCCTTGCGATGTAGGATTCATGAGCTCACTTTGAAGTTTATTTTTCTCATCACCATATCTTCCGAATCTAGCACCCGTCTCACAATGGTTGTCCGCGGGTTACTGTTGAGGTTTTGAGAAGATCTGATCTATTGGTTAGTTCACGGGTTGTGAGACCATCTCTCTCACGCTTGACCTCACTGTTTTGAGAATAAGGAAACTTTGTCACCATGACGCAGAACAAAGGCCAGAGCAACTGGCACAACTTGGTTCCATATTACGTTATCATAGTTATGGCCAGAGTAAATATCGATTCTGTTCTTCATACCGTTTACCAACACAATGATATCCGTGACATTAAATTACGATTCTGTCCACGTTTATAGAACCAAACAAACAGCATTTCCGCTGGCAAATCATTCGTCATGGTCTGCAATCAAACTTTATTACACTTAAAACTTAGAAGTCGATTGTTGAAACCATCCAAAAAGAGATCAGAATGGCCAGGACATTGAATATCCTTGAGTGCTTCCGAAGGGAAACCCTGGAGGGTAAGACTGTTCCCACAATGTTGATCACTAGCAGTTGTCAGCTTTGTTTGTTCAATGGAAGTAGACCATCCTAAAGGAGGAAACTCACGTCCAAACCCAACAATTCAGTCCAGCGCAAGGGCCGAAGCTCGCAATCCAAGCGTTCGGTAGCGGCTTGCACGCGCCAAATTCGTTGCCAGATATTAGGTCCACATAGTTGCACTTTCCAGTAAATCCCGGGTTGGAACAGACATAGACCTGGATTGAGTCTTAGCTAATTTTTCGCAAATGAAAACACAGCTCGAGCCGTGAAAGTCGGATGTTATGAAAGGCGGTGGGAGGGCATAGACTTACACCACCTTGATAATTACTATCGCATTGACCACGAACAAAGATGGAAGCAGGAAGCCGTGGAGTAGCGGTGGAGAGACTAGCCAGGATAGTGGGCAGCAAAAACTTGAGGAATTTCATCCTGTCTCTGCTAGTCAGAAATGATCTCCGTTTATCTGTTGAAAGAACAATTGTGGTGGTTTGAGGTGTTGAGAAAGGAGAACGGATATAGAGAAGATTTGTATGAACTGCGCTTCTTGTATTGGCAGGTACGAGTTCTAGGATAGCACAAGACATTCGAGCAACACGGCCATGAAAAAGTCAACCCAAACATACCGTAAAACCTGGATTTTCTGACATCACGAGCGTGTATCGTATCAAAAGAGCCTTGAGACTACATTCCTGCCCCAGAGGAGCGCAGCTGAAAGTCGGAGCAAACATGCATGACGAGGACAAGTATGACCGATGAGAATCAACTATTGGTATGTCTTTGACTGGGTGATATGCTGTGTAGCTGTGAAGCTGAAGTCGTTGTCCATTATGACATAATCGTGGCTGGTTGTGGTACAAGGCCCCCACCATCCATGGGAAGCACGAGTGAGGGGGCACAACATGTGGAGGCGAATGGCAAAGCATCTGGGGACTGTTGCGATCGAACGACGCAACGTGCAACTACGGCCATGTGGTGTAATGAGATACAACATTCGGCCACTTGTACTGAAAGCGTCGTGCCATATAGCCTTGGCTAACATCTTTGCGAGTTCGATCGATGATGACCAGATAGTGCGCACTAATGCCGGAAACCGTGGAGCCTCTGAAGGCTCGATGGTGATGGCACAAACCCTGGACACTCAATAGGTGCTATTGCAAGACGTGGAAGGGAGGAAGTCATCTTGTGTTGGCCGAATTCTTAGTGGAGAGGGGGACACGGAGCATGTCAAATGGGTGACCACGCAACTCAGGATGTCCACAGCTCTTTTCCCTTCTCGCCGACAACCTTCCGGAACTTTGGGCCTAGCAGTTCCAAGGTCTTACTAACTTCCGGTGGATCTGGAACATCGTCCTGGTCGAGAACACCAGCAGGGGTATCACCTGGCACCTGTAGGAGAGATTGATCGACACCTACTCCTCCAGTCTTCGCTCGTACGGTGGGGTCTTTACCAGTTCTGACTGGACCAGATGGTGTGGCTGGTGTGATCTTGGTGGAGTCTGTTTTTCACATTAGCAATGTCTCAAAAGGGTCCACTGGTGACTTGCCCATCATGTGCTGCCATTTGGCAAGATAAATTCCCGGTCCCGATGGCGTGCCGACCTCTGCGAGTACTGACCGCATCCGGTCGCGGGAGGAGGAATGAAGGGCCATGAGGTAAGCAGAATATGCGTCGAGTTCTTCCAAAACTTCCTTTTGGGCCTCCTCTGGTAGCTCAGCAAGTAAATTCTGTAGTTCAGAGGTCATGGCTCCAGCACCAGAGTGCAAGCCTTCCGGATCCGAAGAATCGCCCATCTCTACTTCGTCCACTCTGAACTGTGAGACAGCCGACTCGGCATAGTCTCTGTACTTCTTGGACAGTTCCTTGCTGTTCTTCGCGACCTGATGCAGGAATCGATGGGATGAGCCTTGGTGTTTTCGAAGCAGCTGAACGAACTCTTCCACGGTTGGCTGTGCGCGTTTGGGTGTCATGTTGGTCTTGCTACTCTTGCTGTCAGTGCTGGACCTCGAGACGGGTCTGCTGGATCCCTTGGAGACTTTCACAAAATCGGTCAGAAAGTTTTCCAGATCGGTGAGGGTGCCGCTGAGATCAACGGCTTGGTGAAGGCTGCGAATGACAGGGTCGTAGGCTGCTATAGCATCACGGATGGATTGTGTCAGCAAGTCTGGGTGCATATTGCAAAAGACAGCCAGCAGTTGCTCTCGATCACGAATGGAGAGCTGTATGGACAGATAATCCATGGCTTGGTCATGCTGCTTCTCGGAAAGGCTGGCTGTGACCTTTGAGTGGTCGAAGATGGCTTGCGCGATGGATTTGCTCTCCTTCTCACTATCAGCTCGCCTCTTTTCCCGCTCATCTCTTGTGGACTTCATGTGGTCTTTGATACTGTTGAGATGTTCTTTGCTTGGCGCATGTTTGTGCTTCTCTGCTGTTGCTGTCTGCTTCTTCAACTCGGCAATATCCCAGCCGATGACAGTGGAAACAACCTGCTGCATCAGATTCATGCCAGCATCTGAGGGGTTCGTCAAGCCAAACCAGCTGGTGACACTGTTGACTGAGATCTTGGTAAGCAACAGCTTAACCATGCCGTTTATCATTGTAGCTGCATTTCCGACGCGCAAAGGAGGTCGCATGAGGGCGTAGGGCACGAGTTTGTGGATGTTTTCAACGACTCGGGTGAGGTAGGGCCCGTCTGGGGAGAGGACCATGATGTAGTGAAGGAAGGTGGCAAGACTAAATGTCTGTTAGCACTTGTCTTACAAATTACTGGTACTAGTATCCTCCCTCACTTTATGAGAATGTATTCGTGGGCACATTTGACCAGATTACTCTGCTCTTCCAGCTTATCCGTCTCTGAGACTCTCTGAAATAACTCGTCCATGAGATGTCCGTAGATCAGCTCTTGCAAAAAATCATCCCAGGCCTCAATGATATCGTCCGGATCTGAGATGTCATATTGTTCCGAGTTCTCATTGTGTCTGGTTCTCTTGGGCAAACCTCCAAGCACACCTCTTGCCGGGTATTCAATCAAAGTAGATATTGCAGTTGCCAAAGTCCGCCGCGAGCCTAAGGTGCCCTTGTCATAGGACTCGGACAGTTCCGCATCTCCCAGCTGCCTTATGATGGACTGTATTCTCTTCTGCCAGAAATCGGGCGTGACATCTTTGAGTCCCGGAAGCCGGAGGATGAATCTGTGGAGCAGGGTCTGAAGTAAGGGAGAGTCAGAGAGTGAGCCGTCAGCGGTCTCAAAGGGCGGGCCGTAGTTGTCTATAGCGTCGGGGTACTTGAAGCGCTGGATCTCGCGGTGGGTTTCGTGGTGGGTCAGGACGTCGAAGAGAGCATGGGCCTGCTGCGGGAAGAGGGTGTGTGTTGTGGGCATGTTATTGAATTATAATATGAATAGGGGGGGTCGTGGTCGTGGTCGTGGTGGTGGAGTGTATATAGAAACAATCGAGCCCATCCCTCCCTATGCTCTCTCGACTCGGCGACGTGGACGCTGCAAGAACGAGCAAGGCAGCCCATGACGTGCATTTGGTTCACCAGCCAAGACTGCCGTTGCTTAGCGTAGGCGCGGGGGGTCATTTCTCTCTCCCGCTCTTTCCTACTCTCTTTTCCCTCTCTCGATACAACTCTCTTTTCCCGCACTTTATCCAACTCTCTTTTCCCTCACATGTTCTTCGCACATGTAAAATCAGTGTCCTAAGCCCGTCTTGCCAGTCAGTTGCTCCTTCTTGAGCATACAACAAGGTCTCAAGGATGCATCCTACGCGACTTGGAGGCGCAGACGCGTCGAGAAACGTGACGCGGCGCGGGAAGACGATGGCACCCGTTGACCCGTTCCCTTAATAATCTGGCCAGGAAAATCATGTCAAATTGTTCTTCAAAAAGGGATGATCCGAGTAGAAGCCTTAGGATCGCCGGCTATTTATGCCATCTGGTGCGGGGTTCAAGGGGACTCCATGAGCAACATACTGTGAATCTCTCTCAGGGTCTCGCCAGCTTCCCACCGTCATCACGTCCTGTTCACCCTCAATTAGTCTACGCCATCTATCAGAATCATGTCTGAAGCTGGCAAATCTGCCTTCATCACCGGAGGCGCAAGTGGTATTGGAAAAGCTGTGGCGCAGATGCTCTCCGAAAAAGGGTGATGACCGCTTTCACCAGCATGGTTCAACCACGATTCGACTGACAAGGCATCAAGCGTCAACGTCTTTATCGCCGACTACAACACCGCGGGAGCAGAGGCATTGGCCATGGAGTTGAGCAAAGCAGGAAAAGCAAAAGCTGCTTCCACACACGTAGACGTCGCCGACTGGGAACAACTAGTCAAAGCATTTGATCAAGCCATTGCTGCGTTCGGGAAGCTTGACTACGTGTACCCGATTGCAGGCATTGGAGAACGGAAGTGGATGTCAAATTATCCCGATTCGCATGGCTGGGAAGCACCGGATCTAAGCGTAAGCTTATTGGAGGTTGGAAAAATCAGTCGCTGAAAACAATTGCTAGGTCATCGATATTGACCTGAAAGCCGTCCTTATTACATGCTCTCTCGCCATTCAGCATTTCTATCGTCAGGATTTGAACAACCAAGGCTTCAGAGGCAAGATCTTCTGCGTCTCTTCGGTCTGTAGCTTCTACGCCGTACCAAGTCTACCAATCTACACCGCTGCGAAACAGTACGCGCCACTCTTTCCTTTCCAAATCCAATTCTAATCCCTCTTCCAAGTGGTGTAACAGGATTTGTTCGATCCTTTGGAGCGCATCTTCCCACTGAAGGTATCACGCTTAACGCCATTTGCCCAAATATTGTCAAAACGGGCATCAGCACCTCTGAATTTTACGACAAATGTGATGCTGGTCATTTGGTGGTACCGATGCAGAGTGTGCTTGATGTGTTCGAGTCTTTGCTAGGTGAAGACAGGAGATCGGGCCAAATCTTTGAGATTGGGCCGCGTGGAGTGCAGACGAGAGATGCGCCTGAACCCATGGATGCGGACACGGAGAAATCGCTGTACCTCTTGAATGAGAGGGGCAAGGTCTTACATCTGGCCACCCAGTAATGAAGTAAGGAAATGCTTTCTACCAATGCACAAAATGCCTATCGAAGGCTCGACATGAGGATTCACGTGGAACAAGTATAAGGTGATGATCTGCCGTCACGTTCAACTACATATTATGTTGAAATTCAAGGCCATTACCATAATTTGGTGGTACTTGCTTCACCTGCGATGGCTTCCAGAATGGCGACAACAGAAACACCACAATCGACTGAGTATCATGATTAAACATGGATCATTGAACAACATCGTTGAGTTCTTATTACGGTACAATGCTCATTGTCGGCTGTCTCATCTTTATTTTCGACTTTCACAAAAACACAGTACTTACGAGCCTGGTCTAGTACAAAGGTTATATTATACCACTTGGAGAGCTTTGCACGCCAAACACTCACAAACTGGCCAACTCGCCATTATGATGACGGTCTGCATCGTTTTGGCTTTCCTTATAGGATACTACGATGCTATCATTTTTAGAGAGGGTCAAGGCATGAACGGCCTGTACATCATCGAGACGTATCATGGGTGGTTGGGTTGTAGGATCGCTGCAAGAGACGGAGCTGGATTGGCGAGTGTCTTCGTCAATAGGAGTTGGACACTGTGCACTGCCATAGTAGCTTGTAAGTTCAAGTTACTAGCATTACACCTTTTCCAGTCAGAGTGGTCCCTGTCCGATTGGCCCGGCTTAGTATGAAAGGAACTATCATCGACGTTTCACCCTGGGGTGAGACTTGTACTGGTCTGATAAACGTCTTAGGGTCTGGCGAGTATTATACACCTTTGCTGCCTCAGCCTCGGGTAAATAGTAAAGAGTTCATATACGCCTTCGGCGTTATCTGCATTCTATACCCATTTTTCCTCATCTAACCACCTAACATCACACTGCCCAACAGCCTGTTGATACACCTGACCGAATCTCAAAGGACATGTATCATCTTTCATGGCTATCTCTTCATACTTCTGCATATTTCTCATACTGCCTTAGGTAGTTTGCATTGAGCAAATACATTTCACGCCATGCTCCGCGAGCGGGAACACGAAAGGAACAAAACTGCCCAGCTCCACAATAGCCGTCTTCCTCTAACCAAACACACATTTATAAGCAACTACGTGATCACCAACACGACTACAACACTCCCGGCTTCACTACCATCTAATACCACGGAATCCGACTCTTCCAGAGGGGACAACATAACCCGCTCAGGAGACATCGCCGCCATCCCCTCCGTTGCAATCGTCATCCTTGTGGTCATCATAACCTGGATTCACAGCCGATACAAATTCTACGTCTCACACCAAGAAGCCCTGCGTGGGCCCATCCTTTCCGCCATGTCCAGTCGATCACAATGGAGTGTTTACTAGCGGGGAGCGAGTTTGGATCTGCCAGCCAGTATCTACCAGCGTGGACGACGAGTCTTCGCCCTTCTCTTGATCGATCGCGGCCGCTGGATCAGTAATGGGCTAGCGACCGAGAATCTGTTGATCGATCGAGGCCAGTCTCCCCAAGCGATCATCACCGAGCGAGAATAGATCATCAGCCGAGTCTTTTCGCGAGTGCGTTGTCGATGACAATATCACCAGAACCTATGGAGCTCGAGCGAAAAACGGAAATGTTGCATTTGGAGGTTGGTGATAAGGACGGGGACGAAGTTATCGAAACCGATGAGAGAACCGAGAATGGGGAGAGTATTAAGAACGAGGAGGTGGAAGGAGGGGAAATGGTGGCAGAAGGGAGGGAAGATGTTGATTAGGAATAGGCGGAGATTTGAGTGCTGAGGCCCGTGGCTCTAGGAATAAGGTGGGAGGTAGTTGTCTTTCGCGATATGCGCTGCTCTTAATCTTAATCAAGGGTGAGCGAGAACTATCGGATGCCTCCCACATGAGAAGGTTGACTTTGGACACCACTTCTCGCCCCGGCGAAGATGGCTCGTTACCTCCTGTAGGTAATTTTCCGTATCAAATAGAGGAATCTGTCCTCTATCCAAGCTTGGAATTAAGAGTGTGTGTATACATGTAAATCGCCCGCGCTAATATGTGCAAATCCAGCAGATAATCATGGAGCCCGTATTTCAAGGAATCCGCCATGGGACAGCTTTCTCTTATATTCCTTAATATATTGACCTCGCTATCCTGTATTGTTGATTCTGAAATCTACTCTTCCGATAACCATTAAAGACTATCACAGCAGTGAAAAATATCTCTGATGGAGGCCCATCTCACCTCATAGACTCGCATCACCGGGACGATCCATCATGCCCAACGTATGGAAACTAGATCGATCTCAGCACTCGTTCTGAGCCCAGCATCAGTCGCTGATCTGTCTGACGTCGTTATTCTACGAGTTTCACGCTGACCAACGCATTTGTTACGTTATGTCTGAATCCTCGTGAATCACCGACTACATGCAAATTAAATCCGATCATACTCCACCGTTATTCTCCTTCTCAGAGGTGAGGAGTACACGAGGAATATGGCAGTATGAGCATACATCTTTGGCAATGATTTGATCCTGACTTTGATAAATAATATTAAAATCAGGCTAGAGGCAAAACGCTGAGGAATGTTTTTCCAACGCCACTCGCATGTCCCACTATCAGTAAGCTCGGGGGACACATTCAACCATGAAAACGCCAGTAAGATCCAGAAACGCCGAAACAAGTCTTCTATATTAGTCAGTCACCACAATCCATGCAGCGCCACCAAACAAGGTCAGCAAGACCACCACCGTAACAACGGCGGCTCCAGCCCTGTCCCCTGTGTCAATTGTATCGTATTTTGTCGCATTGTCGTCCGTCCCGGTGCCAGCAGCGTTATTGCCCACGCTCGTTCCACCCGTCATGTTCGTCACGGGTCCAGAAGCCGAGTCAACAAGCAGCCCATGGAACACCTCCAAAGCGGCCATTTGCTCGCCAACTCCCATGGACCCATCGTTCGAACCTGTGGTCCATTGCAAGCCACACTGATTGAGATCTGTTCCCGCCGTACAGGTTTTTGCAGCCGCTGTCGCCGAAGCGGATAAGAGTTCTAGGATCGTCGCTTTGGTGAAGGGTGCAACTTTGGCTGTTGCGGCCAGCCAGCGTGAAAAGTGGGCTTTGAATGATTTCTGATCTACGTCGCATTTGCCGTTTGCTTCGCAAGCTACCTCACTCATTATTTTTTTGTTGTCCGGGAAGAAGGTAGATGTGGCGTTGAGAAGTCCGCTAACTCTAGTCTCCCATTTGGTGATTGCGGCCGTTGCGTCGGCAGATGCGTTCGATGCTCCATTAGTTGCAGATACATTCCACATCATGGCAGCACCATAGAGATATATGCCGGAATTATAGGTCCATTGGATGTGGTCGATTTCCGTGCAATTGATTGTGTCGTCAGATCCATCGTAGATACGGTAAGTATCCATGAGGCCGACCCCGTTCATCCAGTCCCACGTCTTCTCTGCCCAATCCAGATATGTTTGATTGCCTGTGTAGCGGCCCAGACGAGCAGCTAGATTGAAAAATGCGCCATTAGAGATCGAGTTTTTGTAATCATACCTGTGAGTTTGTTAGCACAGCCCCCAACCAGCTGACGAGCAGTGCATCTTGCAATGCAACCGAAGGGTGCCTTTGCAATGTCTTCGGGCGGGTGACCACATACCCACTGTTGTAGCTAAAAATTTGCCATCGCAAGCCTCCGCCACAGGTGGCAGTATCCCAGCGTGGAGCCTGTGAATTGAATACGGCTTGGGCCAAAGCTAGCCATTGCGGCTGGCTAGACTCGGGATTTGGAAAATTGTATTCGGCGGCCTAGTAGTAAAAAGCATAATTAGTACAGGGTAGAGTACGATAGAGGGAGAAATACCGTCATAACTGTCAATCCCCAAAACCCTTGGTCATCGTTTCCGAGACTCTTCGATTGATTTGCTGGCATAAGGTTGGCGTCGGCTCCAACCTGGTTTTCTGTGAGCTTGGAAACAAGAATCAGTACGCAGGCTTCATACTTGATGCTGTATGCCAGCTGAAGTGATTGTGTTATACGTAGTGTCCCCAGTGTAGTGCCAATAGTCGATCAAGGCATTGAAAAAGGCTCCCGCTTCCCACCCTTCCTCCGATTAGCATTCGTTCGGATGGCACAGAAAATCCAACACACAATAGTATGGATCCGGTAGATTGCCCGGAACATCGCCTGTATTGTTTCCGGTGTAGTATTTGACCATTCCCCAAGCTGCAGTTGAGGCCGCGCTTTTGATGGAATCTGTCGCGATTTAGCCAGATGCTATCTCAAGCGGATTCGAAAGGAGGCGCACCAGTGTTTGTTGTGTCCAAAGTAATTGCTGATTGGACCGGCCGAAGCAGAGCGAGAGCCTGTATTGCCCATGGTGAGGACCTCATCATGAATGTGGTACTAAGACGATGGAAATCCTGTGAAGATGCATGGCTTGACAGGAAGTCGAGAGATTGACAGGTGGGCAATGACAGTGACGCGTTCAGAGGCGGCTAGAGGTGAAATATCATGGTGGCGGAGCTCCAGTATTGTGTACCAAGGCGTATTAGCAACCCTGCGTGTGGAGCTTGCAGGCTACAAGCTTCCGCCATGGGGTTTTTTCACGCACAGAGCCGCAAGATCGGCATACCTCGAGCCAACATGATAAAGGTGTAGGAGATGGGCTGCGCTGATCAGTAACGTTTCGTTCTTGGACTTCTCGGATACGAAGCGAATTTGCTTGTTGGCATTCTCTAAAGAACGCAGACCACCATCGACACCGCTACGACGTGCTTGATTAAGCGTCAGAAGGGGTTCCTTGACGATTCAAATGCATGTAAGCGTGGGAAGCGAACATCCAGGCGTCGACTCGATCAGCGAGCAGCAATCTAAGGTCGAGAACTTGCGGCCACAGCACTTCAAGAATCAAGCCTCAACATGATCATGGTTCCGGTTCCACAAAGAGGAGATGTGATGCTTTTATGTGGGGTTAGGGGGCTTGTTGGTGGGTGCAGGCGGTAGCAGTCGAGGTTGAGGTTGGCGTTCCAACGCGTTTGACGGTCTTGGCCTGATGACAAATCATTACGGCCTCAGGTTCCTCCTGGCGAATTGACTCACTTGAGACCATTTTCCTCCATCTAAACACTTCTTTCCCTTCGTAGAGACTTTTGTCTTGTCGATCTGCATCCACAGGCTTTGGGTCGGATAGGATCTGAGTTCGGAAAGGGCGCCCCTGAAATAGAAATATCAGATGCCGTGCCATTCCACGGCCCACAGTCTGCTCGGATCTTGCTGCCATTCAACACGCGTCACAGCCGACCTCGAGGTCATCATTCATCGCTTGTCGCGCCTTTCGAGACGCGCAAACATATCAGGTCCTCTAAATGCCGACCTCAGTTGTGTTCCTTTCAAACCGCTTCAACCTTGTCCAGACTCATATCATCCAAACCTACATTGTCCATCTCCAAGCCACCATCTTTCGACCTTGTCGCGGTTCACAGTAGTCGACGGGCTTTGCTCCGTTGGAACATCAAACGAGGGTCGCTTACGAACAAGGGGGGGAAAGCATTGATGATGTGACAACTTGTATCTCAATTTGTTTCTCCTGCGAGCGATTGCGTTGTAGAATAGAATGAGGTGTATCATCGTAGTGGTGCTCCCAAACGGAACCTATTGTTCAAGATGTACAGCATCAGCCTCTCTGCTCAGCCTCTCCTACCCAAACACTTGCTACACACATCTCCACGAGGATGTGACTTTGAACTTCAGCTTCTCGGATGACTTGGTCACGTGCACTATCGACCCTCCAGTATATCCAATGAGTTCCGGGTCATGCCTGGGGACATGAGTCTTCTTTTCCCAATCAAGTCGTCACTCAATCGAGCGTAAAAGGTGTGAACCCCGTCCGGTCAAGACTTCAAGTTGCTGCGTGCATGGCCCAGGGCTCACTCTTGGCGGCGGCCACCTCCGAAAACCGTTCCAACGCGCCGTGCCCCGCAAAATGAAAAGTATCGCTGGCGGCTTGTGGCGAAATCCCTCTCCTCGTCCAATCTCTGCTTCGCCATTTGAAGCGCAGCAGGTGATAAGGCGTCTAGCTCTGCTCGTGAGATGCCAGGTTATCAGTAACTATTTGCGTTGGTCCATGGATCATTACTTTCTCTAACCTTTTCACCAATTTTCTTCTCTCTCGTCCTGTCAGCTCCACTCTCTTCAACTCTTCTGTTTGCCGTAGCATCGCACGACTAGAAAGCCTCAGCAGAGTCGCCTTGTCTCGTTAGCTGTTTGTGCCGCCAAGATCGCCTTGTTGAGGGGTACATATGCACAAAAGGCTACCCTGGGCAACACCGAATTCTGCAAATTGCATGAAATACTGCCGTCATGGCTCCAGGTCTTGTTGCTGAACCTGCTGTTGAGAGAGAAACTACGAGGAGCTTGGCATCAATCACCAGCGAGTACGATGATACTTTGCGTTTCTATTTGAATGGCACGAAGGTCGTTTTGGAGACTGCCGACCCTGAAGTCACGCTTCTGGAATATCTGAGAGGCATTGGCCTTACGGGAACGAAATTGGGATGCGCTGAGGGCGGATGTGGCGCTTGTACGGTCGTATGCTAATCATCTGGCTCCTTGTTCGCCAGTCCCTCAAGCTGACGTCCGCAAGGTTGTGTCTCAATTCAATCCTACGACAAAACAAATCTACCATGCATCTGTCAACGCCTGTCTTGCACCGCTTGTGAGTGTGGATGGTAAACATGTCATCACAGTAGAAGGCATTGGCAATGTGACTCGGCCCCATCCTGCACAGGAGCGCATTGCAAAGGGCAATGGAAGCCAATGTGGTTTCTGCACACCTGGTATTGTGATGGTGAGGTCTCATTTTACCGAAAGTTATGACATATTCCTGATAAAAGAACGCAGAGCCTTTACGCATTGCTACGAAACAATTCAACTCCTTCAGAGCACGATGTAGAAGAGGCCTTCGATGGCAATCTTTGCCGTTGCACAGGATATCGACCAATCCTCGATGCAGCTCAGACCTTTAGTGTCAAAACTGGCTGTGCTAAAGCATCATCAAATGGAGGCGGAGGATGCTGTATGGAGAATGCTGCAGAGGGTGGCTGTTGCAAGAAGGGCAATGGCAATCTCTCCAAAGACATCAAACAATTTACCCCACCAGGATTTATCGAATACAAACCTGACACGGAGCTCATATTTCCTTCGGCACTGAGGAAGCACGACTTCAAACCTTTGGCTTTCGGAAACAAGAGGAAGAAGTGGTTCAGACCCGTAACACTCCAGCAATTACTCGAGATCAAGAGCGTTTACCCTTCAGCCAAGATCATTGGTGGAAGCACTGAGACACAGATCGAGGTCAAGTTCAAGGCCATGCAATACTCCGCATCAGTCTTCGTCGGAGACATCCCAGAGTTGAGACAATACACAATGGAGGAAGATTACGTCGAAGTGGGAGGTAACGTCATCCTTACTGACCTCGAAGAGATCTCCAAGAAGGCTGTTGAGCACTATGGCAAGGCGAAAGGTCAACCTTTCGCCGCTATCCTCAAGCAACTCCACTACTTTGCTGGCCGCCAAATTCGAAACGTCGGTACTCCAGCAGGAAATCTTGCCACCGCTTCTCCTATCTCTGATCTCAACCCAATCTTCGTTGCAACTAACTCCATACTCGTCGCCAAATCGCTGGACAGGACCGTGGAATTGCCAATGGCGGAATTTTTCAGAGGTTATCGGGTAACGACACTGCCTCCTGATGCTATCATCGCCAGCATCCGTATACCTGTTGCCAAAGAAAAAGGCGAGTTCATGCGTGCTTTCAAGCAAGCCAAGAGGAAGGATGATGACATTGCCATTGTCAACTCTGCCCTTCGAGTCAAGCTGTCCGATGACAATGTCGTAGAGAACTGCAATTTGGTCTTTGGTGGCATGGCTCCCACAACCATCAACGCGAAGAATGCGGTCGAGTTCCTTGTCGGCAAGAATTTTGCAGACTTGAACACGCTCGAGGGTGTGATGGGTGCACTCGAAAAAGACTTTGATCTTCGGTTCGGCGTTCCTGGCGGCATGGCGACGTATCGCAAGTCCCTTGCTATGAGCTTCTTTTACAAGTTCTATCATGAAGTACTTTCGTTGATCGGCACTGAGACCGAGGTCGATCGGCAGGCTATTGGCGAGATTGAGCGGATTATCTCGTACGGAAAGAAGGATCACCAATCGTCGGTGGCTTACGAACAAAAGATTCTCGGAAAGGAAAAGCCCCATGTTGCTGCGTTGAAGCAGTGCACGGGTGAAGCTCAGTACACGGACGACATTCCCTACCAGAAGAATGAGCTCGTTGGTTGTCTTCTATTGTCCACGAAGCCTCATGCGAGACTCCTTTCCGTCGATGTTACCGCTGCGTTGGATCTGCCAGGCGTCGTAGACTTTGTCAGTCACACCGATCTCCCCAATCCTGAGGCCAACTGGTGGGGAGCACCAAATTGCGACGAGACCTTCTTCGCTATCGATGAAGTTTTCACTGTCGGACAGCCCATTGGTATCATTCTTGCCGACTCTGCAAAACATGCAGAAGCTGGCATGAGGGCCGTCAAGGTTGAGTACGAGGACCTTCCCGCCATTTTTACTATCGAGGAGGCCATCGAGAAGGAGAGCTATTTCGAGCATTTCAGATACATCAACAAAGGCGATACCGAGAAGGCTTTCGCAGAGTCTGATCACGTCTTCACTGGCGTGGCGAGAATGGGTGGGCAGGAGCATTTCTACCTCGAAACCAATGCTTGCGTTGCCATTCCCAAGCCAGAGGATGGCGAGATGGAAATCTTTAGTTGCACCCAGAACCCCTCAGAGACGTGAGTTATTTTTCTTGTCTTCGAGCGCAGCTAACATCGTTCCAGGCAAACCTATGTTGCTCAAGTCTGTGGTGTTTCCGCAAACAAAATCGTCAGCAGAGTCAAAAGATTGGGTGGTGGCTTCGGAGGAAAGGAGACCCGATCTATTCAACTTGCTGGCATTGTCGCCGCTGCTGCAAAGAAGACTCGCCGACCTGTGCGGTGCATGCTCAATCGCGACGAAGACATTGCCACCTCAGGACAGCGACACGCCTTCATGTACAGATGGAAAGTCGGTGTCAACAAAGATGGCAAGCTCCAAGCTCTCGATGCTGACATTTTTGCCAACGCCGGTTGGACCCAGGACCTTAGCGCGGCTGTCGTTGATCGGGCACTCTCCCACTCTGATGGTGTCTACATGATCCCAAACGTCCATGTCCGTGGCCGCCTTGCCAAAACCAACACCGTCTCGAACACGGCCTTCCGAGGCTTTGGAGGACCGCAAGGTCTCTTCCTCGCCGAGACCTACATCGAGGAGATTGCCGATCATCTTGAGATCCCAGCTGAACGTCTTCGAGAAATCAACATGTACAAGCCTGGCGAACAGACCCACTTCAACCAGGAACTAAAGGACTTCTACGTGCCGCTCATGTACAAACAAGTCATGGAAGAATCAAACTATGCTGAACGCCGCCTCAAAGTCGACGAGTTCAACAGAACCCACAAGTGGAACAAACGCGGCCTCGCCATTGTTCCAACAAAGTTCGGTATCTCTTTTACTGCACTCTTCCTCAATCAAGCCGGTGCTCTCGTGCACATCTACCATGACGGGTCTATCCTTCTCGCTCACGGGGGTACGGAGATGGGACAGGGACTGCACACGAAGATGTGCATGATTGCTGCCGAGGCCTTGAAGGTCCCACAAGAGTCCGTCTTCATCTCCGAAACAGCAACGAACACCGTTGCGAACACATCTTCGACTGCTGCATCGGCTTCGTCAGATCTCAACGGCTATGCTATCTGGAATGCTTGCGAACAGCTTAATGAACGTCTCGCTCCTTACCGCGAGAAGTTCGGCCCGGATGCCTCGATGTCCAAGCTGGCCCATGCAGCATATTTCGATCGCGTCAACCTCTCAGCACAAGGATTCTACAAGACTCCGGATATCGGCTATGTCTGGGGACCAAACACAGGGCAGATGTTCTTTTACTTTACCCAGGGTGTCACTGCCGCTGAGGTGGAAATTGACACTCTCACTGGAGATTGGACATGTCTTCGAGCTGATATTAAAATGGACGTCGGCCGGTCCATCAACCCGGCTATTGATTACGGTCAGATCGAAGGCGCATTCATTCAGGGCCAGGGTCTCTTTACCACCGAGGAGATGCTATGGCATCGACAGAGCGGTAGTATCTTCACCAAAGGTCCTGGAGCGTACAAAATCCCCGGGTTTAGAGATATCCCGCAAGAATTCAATGTGAGTCTGCTCAAAGATGTGACCTGGGAGAACCTGCGGACGATTCAGAGGAGTCGAGGTGTTGGTGAACCACCCTTGTTCATGGGCTCTGCCGTCTTCTTCGCCATTAGAGATTCGTTGAAGGCTGCGAGGAAGGAGTGGGGTGAAGAATCTGTTCTTCGACTTTGGAGCCCTGCTACTGTGGAGCGGATTCGCACGTCTTGTGCTGACCCCATCCTTAAACGCGCGACCGTTGAGCCACGCGAGGGCGAGAAGAGTTTTTTTATGACCATCTAAGGTGGAATGGATAGGAGAATGGAATGCGCTATGAAACTGATGTATATATCACGGCCGCCATTTGTCTGTATTTCGAAAAGGTGATGCCTTCGTGTTACAAGGAGAGGAGCTTCGCACTTAGCTCACTATTTAAAATTAGTGGCTCCAAACATCTTTTCAAATACGCCTACCTACTATTCAGGCGGCAGACCATGTTCACACCCGCTTTTGACACTGCTAGAGGTTCGTTGACATCGACTCCGATACTGGTGCGATTTTCCCAAACTGGGTGAATTTGCTCAATCAAACGAAATACTGATGGATTGTCACTATGCGAGTCAGCGAGTTTGCATAACTAATCGGACCCAAAGACGGTGCTCATTCCACGGTGAAGAAATGAACTCAGGGCAAGAATGCCAGTTGTCGCAAACCCTTGGGTAAAAACCAATCGATAATGGCAGAAATGATTACACAAGCCCTGCTTATTGCGAACATCAAAACCATGGGCTCAAAAGGAAGACGAAAGCAGACGCACAACCCAAAGCATCAACGGCACAGCTAGCTACAAGAATTCAAACATCCTAGCTAAAATTCCAAGATTACGACAACTACTTCATATCCCTCACCGATAAATTTCAACTGTCGAGTCAGAGAAGTCGAGGCCTTTGCGGGACCATCGAGAGTTCATCAAACGAAATGGTCGCTATTACCAAGCCTGAAAGCACAGCTGGCACAGTTCAATCATCTCCTTCGGCGAATCTCCCAGCACATCGAATCATTCAACCAAATCCGTCGCTGGACGCCAAGAAAGAAGAGATAAGACGATTGATAGCAGAACGTCAAAAGAAGGGGCAAGAGACCTCCGGATCTCCTGACGAAGCATCAAGGACCCAGGCCCAAGAGAATCAGGAAGAAATCACAGGAACCGCTTCAACAGATGATGATGAGAGCGACACATCGTCCGACGAAAGTGAATGGACATACGAAGCCGCCCAAAGAGACGCGACCCTCCAAAACGACGTGATCAAAGACGATGTCATGGAGACCATCCTCACGAGAGCTCGGACCGAACTCGACAAGCTCAAGGAAAAGCACCGCACGCCCGTGACAGACGAAGAGCGGGCTTGGCGGCTCGATTTATCGATGGAATCAGGTGATCTGGAAGACTCGGATCGGGTGCCTCGTTTTGAGGATGTGGAGAGTATTCGGGCGAGTGCGAGGGATTCTAAGGTGAAGGGTATTGCTGGTGGGGAAAATGCTGAGAGAGAGAGAGAGAGAGACCTTGCATTTGGGCCGGTGCGGCAATAGATAAGGCGACGGGAATCGGGAAGGGAGAGGGGGTTGGCCCGTCCAAAGAGCAAGGGAAGAGGGGTGTGAAGAGGAAGAGTTGGAAGGTTGAGGCTGAGACTGAGGATGAGGGTAAGGAAGAGGCAAGTGAGACGGGTGATGCCAAAGAGCAAGGGAAGAGGGGTATGAAGAGGAAGAGTTGGAAGGTTGAGGCTGAGACTGAGGATGAGGGTAAGGAAGAGGAGGCAAGCGAGACGGGTGATGGCAAATCACGATATATTCAATCAGAACATGCTGATCGCGAAGAGAACGGTCTTTTAGGGGTGAAAGAGCCGTGGGGCGGAAATATGGAAGATATACAGCGTGTAGTCTTCGGGGAACAGAGCGCACACGCCGACGCGATGGCCCAGCAATTCGAAGTGATGAGGGATTTCCCTCCGGCACCTGGATCCTCATGGGCTCAAACCTTTGGTCCCATCAAACAAACCGTCCGGAGCACTACTGTTCACCATGAATCAAACACATCAGAGCCACCAACATCGTATCCTGAGTCCGAGGTGTCTGATGAGCCAAGGGGAAAGAGGAAGAATAGAAGTGCTCGGAGTTCCACTGAGAAGACAGCGATGAAGCGGGATATTAAACCCTCAAAATCAGAGAACAGAGAGACACCTAAGAAGGCTAAGACGATTCCGATGTTACGTTTGTGTCCTCAACCTCTCCGCATGCCTCCTCTTCCAAGGGTATATGGCGATGACAGCGATGATGGTGAGTTCCTTGCATAACCCCGGTAGGTACTAAATCCCGGAAGATGTGAGAAGTTAATCGGAGCTTAGAAGACAGTATTAAGAAAGATAGGCCCTCGCCACCTTTCCCGAGCACGGCATTCCGGAGTTTCATGGATCGTAGACCAGCATCTTTTCTTGTAGCTGTCACACTCACCGAAGGCCAAGTCGACGGTGCAACAAGCCAGATACCTATCCAAGCAGCATCGATCCCTGCTTCCAGACCTCAGTACACGGTCCTTAGTCGTCTCAATGTATCTATGAGCTATATGGGCTTCGTCAGAACCATCGCTGCCAAATTCTTCGTTACGGACTCGAGGAGGATTAGGCGAATGATACCGAGTTTGCGATGGGTGCACACATGCGGCCTATGGCAGGGTCAACATTTGCCGGGTAGCATCAATTCCTTCACGGGAAGCAATGAAGAAGCATGGAGCATTCAGGTTTGAGAGAATAATATAACCGATGTGTTAGAGTGGCTGAAGATGAGAGGAGGTGAGGCTTATGTTTCTGTCCGCCTACAAGGAGACGAGGGAGCACTACCAGTGAAGACAATGAGTGTGAAGTCGAGCCCGTGTTCAGAGATAGAGATGATCAGGTGTTTTGTAGATGGCACATGCTCGGGTTGAAGACGAGTATGAGAACTGTAGCACGTTCATATCAAACGATAGATCAGCCACCTCAACAAATAGTTCCACCGCCTCGATATGGAGGAAGAGACGGTAGGATTCGTGCTCCCCATGCTGGCTGCGAATTTGGTATGAATTTTTTGTGATGAGAGCAAGATGGACGATGATTTCCTCTGCCGCTGCTACAATGTAGCTCTTTTGACCCACGTACTTGATTCTTTTAACGGACTGATTCGGATATCGAAAGCGGCCAATGAGGTGAAGCTAGATATTCATGTATGCACGTGATGAGACCTGTTCGGCACAAAGATTCAAGCCAACCAAGTCAATTTGACGAACACGTTTCTCTTGGAACGAAAAGAGGGCCTCGATTCGAAGTAAAGTTTTGAGCTTCCATCGGGCGTGACAAAGGATGTTCCTGGGGATGTTGAATGGGAGGGGATGATCAAATCAGCAGCAGGGAAAGAGGTGATGATCTTGTGCTCAAACGATGATGGCGGCATAGCCGTATCCTCTCAGTGGCCAGCTTGGGGAGAGAAGTCGGAGAAGTTGTGAAAGCATTTTGTGGATAAAGCTGGCTCTTTAGTCGAGAAGATCGCAAGTACGTGAAGGATAGTAGCATCATAAGGGGTACCCTTCTGTAGGACGTCTTAAGGTGTGGTTGTCTTCTGGTGTTGGAGAGAAGCTGGAGCTGGAGAGGAGAAAATCTCTACAGAATCTTACATAAGCAAGTCTGGCTTGGCGAAACCTCGGCATCAAATCGAAACTTCACCATTGAAACTCTTTCTCCTCCTCACTTCACAGCAACACGTCGCTTTCAACGTTTCGACGGAGAAGTGACCAGACTTCGCCATTACCTCTTCCCCTGCTGCGACCCGCCCACATAATTTCGACCATAAGCTGTTCGCGTTTCGTGCGCCATCTCGCACACGACCAGCACCACCTCGAAGGCTTCATACCCAGGTCACCATTGTCCGATCTACACTCCTTCCCTCACCATGTCGCAACAGCCGGATGTCCAAGCCATATTGGCCGCGCTCCAAGGTACTTCCAACTATCACCACGGCGCATACCCATTGCCCGCTGGTTCTAACATGTTCACTTCAGCGTCTCAAAACAATGCCAGTACTCCTTCCCAACAACAGTACCAGCAGCCACCACCGGGTATGCCACCACAGCAATACCAGCCGCAGCCTCCTCAGCCCTACGGTCTCCCGCAGCCTACCGCATCTGGCAGCGTAGACTTGAGCGCGATTCGCCCCGTCAGCACTGGCAATGTCAATTTTCAAGATGCGCTTTCCAAGGCGAGGAACTTTGCTGCCGACAAGGGTATCTCATACGATCCGCGACAGGCCAACAACGGTATTAATAGCTACGCGACTTGGAGTCAATCATCAGATCTAATCCTACAGCCAGGCACTCCTCGTCAGGACCCACGTCTAGCCGGTCGTCCTCCCCAACAACAACAAGAAGCATATCGCCCAGAACGATCGCGCACTCCTCCTCGCCGTGATGACTTCCGCAACAACAATCCATATCGTGACGAGCGACGCGACGATTCCCGAAGGATCAATGGCTACAATCGCGAGCGATCTCGATCTCCTCCCAGAGGCGGTTCGCGCGGTGGAACATTCTCACCGCACCAGCAACGCGATCGCGCCCCGTACCAGAGTGGTGGAGGCGGTGGTCAGAGAGATGACGATAATCAAGAGACCATCATGGTTGAATCCTCTCTCGTTGGTCTCGTGATCGGCCGACAGGGTGAGAATTTGCGACGCATTGAAACCGAATCTGGCACACGCATTCAATTCATCACTGGGCCAGCAGAATCAGGACCCCAGCGACAATGCAGAATCACTGGACCACCACGCGCTCGAATGGACGCGAAGAAAGAGGTATACCGAATTATCGATGAGAATGGCGGAAACGCGCCCAAAGACTTCGGGCCCCCAGCCGGTGCTCATGGCGGCTCTAGCAGCGGTGGCTCGCAAGCCGGCGCAAGAGGTGCACGAAGCAGCTCAAACCAACCTCAACTGCGTGAAGGCGAGAACAGCATTCAAATCATGGTGCCTGACCGCACTGTCGGCCTCATCATCGGCCGTGGGGGAGAGACCATTCGTGATTTGCAAGAGCGAAGTGGCTGCCACATAAATATCGTCGGCGAAAACAAGAGTGTCAACGGCTTGCGACCGGTAAACCTAATTGGCAATCAGCAAGCCGCGTCAAAGGCGAAGGGACTCATCCTCGAGATCGTTGAGAGCGACACACGAAGCCAAGAAGCTGGCGGCGCTGCGGCTGCACCAGCAGGTCGCCCTCCACAAGATCGTCGCCAACAGCACGACAACATGGACGGTAAAATTACTGAGACTCTCATGGTTCCATCCGATTCAGTCGGTATGATTATCGGTAAAGGTGGCGAGACAATCAAGTCAATGCAGGCTGAGACTGGCTGCAAAATCAATGTCCAACAAGCCTCAGGCCGTGATGTTGAGCGACCAATTGACCTCGTCGGAAGTGCGCAAGCCATCGAGGCTGCCAAACAAGCCATCTGGGAGAAGGTAGATCAAGTTGTAAGTTTCCTAAGCCCCTCGTTAGCGATCATTTTCTCACTATACCAGGCGCAAAAGGATAAGAATAATGGTGGCCGCGCAGGCAATCGTGATGACCGTCATGATCGCAATGACCAATATGGTGGAGGTGCCCAGTACTCACAACAGCAAGCCCAACCTTGGGGTCAACAGTCGGCCCAAGGCATGCCCCCTCAAGCGGGTGCTCCTGCAGCTCAGGCTGGCGGTGAGGACCCCTACGCCCAGTATGGTGGTTATCAAAACTACGTGATGCTCTGGATGGCCGCTGCCCAGCAGCAAGGTCTTGGTGGTCAAGGCCAAGCTCCCAGCGGTCCTCCTGGAGCATAGTCGGTGCCTGTGATCACTGCCGTGACGTGATGCGCCAAGTTCCCGGATTCGACTTTATGCTTGCTCGGTGCTTCTTTGCTCGCATGCTTGACGATGTTGATGATGATCCTTCTCCGCCGTATCACGTTGACCAGGTGACTTGACCTGACATGCGTTGAAAGTATGCGGTGCGATGCTTGACCTCGACCAATTTCTCGACTCTCCCAGTATGACTTTCAGCGACAACCGAACTATACCCTTCTGGACACGTAGGCTGATGATGCATCTCTGTTTGACTATGATGGCGCGATTCCTCGACTACTTCTGGACTTTCATGGTGCGGCTCGATTCTCATCTTCATCTTTTGATCGCTGCGGCTTTGCAACTGAACCTCACTTTTCGAAACTGAGACGTCACTTGCGGAGTGCGATGATTTTGACACGATATGCTTTGCGCGAAAGAAATGGCCATCGAATTTGCTCTAGTGCCTTTCGCGACCTTTGGCTGTTATCAGCCTTTTTCTGACTTTGCTTGGCTCTGACGATATGCAGCTCCGCCTAATGGCAAGCGACGCTGCGTCTCAGCACCAGTTTCAATATGGTTTATTGGCATGCGACTGCTCTACATGAAAAGAGATTCCTGGGATTGGGCGGCTCATATCTGGATCTTCACTTGATTTCTGGTAGGCTTCATCGTTGTAGTAACGATTTGTTGATGTATTATATCGAGCACGAATGGAATACACTTTGCCCTGTTCTCCTTCTTGCTACGTTTGAGACTCCAGTTGATCCAAATCTTGCAGCTGGTTTTGGGCATTGAAATTGGATCTCACTATTGAGAGCCTTGTTTCCGACTTTTCCTGCTAACCTCTTTTCTCGGTATACACTCTTCTTCATGGCACATTTCTCTTCCACAATTGAGGAGTTTACCTTGAGGGAATCATAACTCAATGATCCACTTGATTCTCCTCACCTATGCAAGGTCGCCCTCTCAGAGCATCGAAAGAGCGCCATGACATCAACATGATCTACACATCCAGACCGCTCGCCCCGAACCAATCCTCGAGTTCACCAACCATTAAAAACACCAATCTCGACGTCTGACTAATCCCAAAGAATTATTCCGCTCCAACATCTACTTAGATCGACTTCGATTCTAGGAGGTAATAATGACCGGGGCGACACAATCCGCTATCCATTGGCCTGAGGAATTCCTACCGGGGACGACGGATAATTTCGTCACGAATGAGGTTATTGTGAAAGGTGCGTGTCTTCGTTTTTTCGAGTCGACTGTTTGAGGCCCCCTTTCCCCGCTCACTAGAATGCGCTATGAGTGCTGGCAAGGCCGGGTTGGTATGGGCAATGAGTGATAATCAAGGTACCTGATTACTGCGCCATGGAGGGATTGTTATTATTCAAGAAAGGAAAGAAGAATCGTCTTCGCAACCCCAGACTTTCAAACAAATCATCACCAAGCTTGAAATTTCCCATTCCCCAATCCACAAATCACCGTCTCTATCAAGATACCTATCAAACTCTTCTTCGAAAATGGAATAATAACATCACCCAGGCCTGCAAGCCTCACAAATCTGGGCACTCCTCACCGACTGCTCAACATGGGAATCCTACTATAACAACGTCTCCTCTATCACATCGCCGGAATCAGGTCCGAAGCTGAAAAGGGGCGATGTTTTTGAATTCAGTACTTTTGGTTTGTCCTCCTCTTCTTTTCTCCTTGTTTCAGAAAGTCGTGCGGAGCGAGCGGGATAGAAATATTATGGACAGAGAAGAACCAATCCAAAAAGAGGATCGAGGACTACTCGAAAACCCTCCGGACCGCGTTCATCCCCCCTCCCTCTCGTTCAAACCCAAACATTCCAGACTTCCCTAACACACACCACACAGGCTTCCCCATCCTGACCTGTCCCATCGAAGAGTACCAAGAACCCAGCGGGGGCATCGGAGGAACCCCTGGTCGGATCGCCTGGTCCGCCGAGCTCTCCGGCAGTCCAGACGAAAAAGTCTCCGTCTACCACGCATGGCTGGTCGAAGACCTAGAGGGCGACCGCGTGCGAATCCTCACGCAGGAATCGCAGAGGGGAAAACCGGCTGCCGAGTACGTTCCATCAATTCCTCATCCCTTTCTTTGCCTATGCCTAATCCCGTATTCGCCTCTTTGTTCAATCAATCTCTCGTCATAGATGCGTGTCCAGAGTAGAGAAAGGCGCTGACAAGATGACCTAGGTTAGCAAGCTCGAAACCAAACAAAATGCTGCTAGGCCACCAAGACTGGTGTGAGGGCCTCATCAAAGCAGCCAAGAGGGAGACGATCGGAGAGACAAATCTGAAAGCAGCGGGGATAGGCGCTTATCAAAAAGACAAGTAGAAAGGACCAAGACAAGTAGAAAAGTAGACGAATCAGAATGGTAGAGCGGTTGCGTGACGAAAAAAGATATGGAGGCATTGATTCTCTTGCCCGGGTGAGCTTCTCGAGACCTACTGTTCCGACTCACATAGCAGATAGTAAGATACCCTGTCGAAGGAGATAGACCTGGGTGTCAACAAAGAAGAATGTCTCTCGTTCATATCAAACCATGATAATCATTACCCAAACCCAAAGCAACCGCTTCATCTATCATCATCATGCTTGATATTTTCAAAACAGTTAGAACCATACAAACCAGCTATTCCTACAACAATGCAATCATGATCATGATCAAAGTCCCAGGCGCAACTGCCTTATCCAAACACTCGCCAAAGAAAATCAGTGCATCTCCGTTCCTATGTCTTCGCTTTCTTTCGGTGTCCTCAAACTTCCATTCACTTTCCTATCGCCTAGACCTCTCGAGATACCATTAGCCAGCTTTGATCTCCTGACTTCCGTCCCGAATCCCTCATTCACGCTGGTGCCGAAATGTGTCCCAGCCCCAAGTGGATCACTGTCTGCCTCAGGCTTGGCCGGGATGGCTTCATCTTGTGGTGGAGCGGAGTATTCGACTGACTCATCAACAGCGGATGGGTCCGGTTTGGTTCCCTCGGTTGCCCCAGAGGCGGCAGCACGAGTTGACGGCCGCACTGGGAGGTTTGTGGGTGCACTCGCACTGTTCTCGCCGGTAGAAGATGCAGTAATACGAGCTGCGCCCGCATCAACAGTGACAGTTCTGTCCGCAGTCTCCACAGCCACAATCGCTGGCTGCTCAATTTCTGCCTCTGACAGCACGGGTCCAGGACCAACACCATTCATATCAGCGTCAGGTCGGTTGAAAACGGATGCCCACCATCTGACCATGTGCTTCTGCGGGAAAATGAGTCTTGCCTTGTCGGGATTGCGATCGTCAACCTCAGGGTCGTAGTTTGGATTCAGCCAATTTTGTCTTTGTGCAAGAAAGAAATCCCACACACTTCGTGTCCTTTGCTTGGCTTGATTTTCTGTCCGTTCTTTCTCGTTATTCCACAAGAACGTGCCATAATTACAAGAATAGAGATGGTAAAGCAGACGCTTAAGAAAGCGCTCGTTGAACTCGAAGCGCGTAGGGTATTGGTAAAGAAGCTGCCAGGTCGCATCGAGGAATTGATGAAAGATCGGGGAGATTTCTCCTGTTTTCGTTGCAAAGGGGTCCTCTTTGGCATGTTTTGAGGACGGTGGCGGAGCATCTACGCCTTCTGGGTCTGAGTTATCATTCTTTGGGGTCAGGAAGCCCCTGGCACTTGATAGCGCATTTTGAAAGGCATTTCCATTACTGCTTGCGGACGAGGTGAAGTCTGCTGGCTTGGCGGCAACACGCTCATTTTCAACGTCAAACCACTTCTCGCTGTTGAGATGGCCAGATCGATGTCGAAACATGTGGCCGAAGGAGACCCAGTCTTTTTCGACAAGAACAATGAATCCGTCCAGTGTTCGATAATATGGATCCAGACATAGCTGAGCCAGGGCGCTGAGCTGGCTGGTACGATCCCATCCGTCAGAGCAATGTATCATTACGTGTGAGTGCAGGATGCCGATCTGGTATACAATGCGATGTACACCTTCCAGGACAAGTGCGATATGCTCGAGCCATTTGCTTTCCGCCAGCTCTTTTCGATTCAGAGGTAGTGATGAGTTGTTAGTGTCGGAGTTCTTCAAGGTGTCAGTCACTGCTTTGAGCGATTTTCGCATCGTGTGAATGTTGTCAATGCCAAGATAGACTCTCACGGCTGGTGCGTACCATCTCATATCTTCTGAGCCTGCGCCTTTCGCAATTGAGTTCGCGATTGCGTTGAGCCGGGGTCGTGCGTCCACAATTAAATTATTCTGTGTTGACCCGTATACCCTTTTCGCCTCTTCTGGAATAGTAGAGGCGATTGCTTCGTCCTCCGCCAATTCCGTTTCTGTTTCTGATTCTATGAACGATGTGTTCAAGCTTTTCGTTTCATCCCGCAGATCTGTGAGATCTGAAGTTGATCTGCTTCCCATGGGTGTCACAGGAGCTGATTGCAAAGTGGTGACGCCAATACGATGTGTATCAAATATCGCTGACACGAGTGCCTCATCTTGGAGACTCCGAGCCCCGATGGCACCGGTCAAAGGTTGCGCACATCTCGTGATTGAGCAATTGTTTATAGGATGGAGATAAGTAAGAGCAGGGATTCGGGCTTGCGAGCGGAATTTGACTGAGTGGGTGAGAGTGTTATCGGTTATCTTCGCTGGCACAACCAAGACAGAGGGGTAGGTGGGTGAGTACTGCGAGGGTTAGCTGGGGGATAACTGGATGGCGATCTTCCCACGCACCGTATAATCTTCGTTGATATTGGATAAGCGCCAGTTTTTGTTCTTGTTTTCACCGACGCCTAATCTGGCGAACTCCTTTTCTGGATTATACAGGTCCCATCCATTGAAACCCACCTCGTGCGGTGGTGCTTTGTGATTGAATGCATATAGCTTCTCCAATTTCTGCCTCTTGCAAGTAAGATCCTTGGTCATATCGTACACGAGCCGCGCATCTTGATCTATGTCAAAGTAGAAAGAGACAAAGGTAAGATCTTTACATTGTAGCTGGATGCGTGACCGATCGCGAGAAAAAGTTCCAGGCTTGTATACGCAGTGACAGATCATGGGATATGCTATCCAGTGGGTCTTGTCCTGCTGTACGATTCCTGGAGCAGGAGTGGGAGGTAGCTTGTAGCAGAAGATGAGGTGGTCTTGGGTCAGGCGCAGAGAGCCCAGGACGCTGATGCCTTGCCGCCAGCAGTCGACGTCTTCGAATTCTCGTAGGGCCATTGGTAGGTGCGGGAAGCGGTCGCGAGGACGTTTACGAGTTCGATGAAGTTGAGCATTGTGAGCGGGCGGCGGATCGGCCATGGTTATGAGGAGGAAGGCTCGACTGCGGAAGGGGGCATGACAAAGGCCGTGGCAGCTGCTTGCGGTCTTCTCTTGTCTGGCGCCACGTACAGGCCGCTGCTCTCGCAAATGTGCTGTTGCTGAAGGGGCACCTTTGGCTGTTCGCAGTGTCGGCCAAAGAAGTTGTGAATGCATATCGTCAGAGCTCCAAGATCATTCGGTGCTTGGCACGTGACAGGGGTCCGTTAGCGCGCCTGGCCACAATCATCCAAAATTGGTCCCTCGATATTCGTCTTGAACCCGCCAACGACGACCTCCACGACAGGAATACACCACGGAGATTCTAAGTGCACCACTTGGAACTTTGTCCCTCCATCTAAATTTCAACCATGGCCACGCAAAACGCATCAATGTATGTTGGCTCGAAAATCCACCACTCAAACCATCGCTAATGCTACCGCAGCTCCAAGAGGAGAAAGTTCGTCGCAGGTACGCAACTTCACACACGATCATTCACAGGAAGAGGCGGGCATAGAAACCTTCAGGATAGTGCCGAAAGAGAGGGGCTTTGAGGACGGGAAGGGAAGCGCAGATCGCACACCGCTTGGATTTTCGAGGAATGAGGACAAGAATACGTCCACTAACTGTTGCTCCCGTAGATGGTGTTTTCTACGCCGAGTTGAACGAATTCTTCCAGCGTGAACTCGCCGAGGAAGGCTATTCGGGCGTCGAGGTCCGCGTCACTCCCACCGTCACCGACATCATTATCCGCGCAACCCACACACAGGAAGTCCTTGGAGAGCAGGGTCGCCGTATCCGCGAACTCACCTCTCTCATCCAAAAGCGATTCAAGTTCCCAGAAAACTCCGTCTCCCTCTATGCCGCCAAGGTACAAAACCGTGGTCTCTCCGCTGTCGCTCAGTGCGAGTCATTGCGTTACAAGCTTCTCAACGGTCTTGCTGTCCGACGAGCATGCTATGGTGTTCTTCGATTCATCATGGAGAGCGGCGCAAAGGGTTGTGAGGTTGTCGTCAGCGGTAAACTCAGAGCCGCCCGTGCCAAATCCATGAAGTTCACGGTATGTTCGCGCACTATGCCTAATTCTAATTTCGAAATCTAATTTGTGCGCAGGACGGTTTCATGATCCACTCCGGTCAACCAGCCAAAGACTTCATCGATGATGCCACCCGTCACGTTTTGCTGCGCCAGGGTGTTCTCGGAATCAAGGTCAAGATTATGCGCGGCTCAGATCCAGAAGGCAAATCTGGACCAACCAAGTCCCTTCCCGATACCGTGACCATCATCGAGCCAAAGGAGGAGCAGCCGGTCGTCCAACCAATGAGCCAGGACTACGGCGCAAAGGCCATCCAGGCAGAGCAGGCTGCTGCTGCGCAGCGACAAGCTGAGCAGGCGGCAGAGAGTGCTGAGGGTGCACCAGGTTACGAGCAGGAATAGAATTTAAGAAATTCGTACTAGGGGCGTAATTTGTTTGCGGGAATGGATGGCTGCATCTTTGAGCTTGTGTTTTACCTAGCTTGCGCGGTCCGGGCTAGTTTTATAGCACGCGGATACATCCTGGACAACGTGCCAATTGAGAAATGGAAGTCAAAAATTACCACCTCCATGCTTGTGTTCTTGATTAACGTCAGAAGCGTGATCGCTCCCCGGGGTGCCAGCCTTACGTTAGAGTTTGACGGAAATTGGTTATCAATGTCGGCAGCAAGGCTCAAATATAGTTTCCTTTCGCAAGCTTTCTTTTCATCACGAAAGCTCCCGCATTCCTAGCTCTCTGTGTGTGAATGATGAGGATGGACGCGTGTTACTTGGTGTAGGAGGCAGGCTGGCAGTTGGGCGCTTGTAGGGTACTCCATTCCACGTGTAACAGATCTGGGAGTCGCGACAAGGTACCTCCTCCAATAGAAGGGGGAAGTCAAGAAAGACATGGCAGTTTGTAGCTGACGTCTACAAAGCGAAGTATCCATCCTCGAACAGAAATAATTGTCAGACCGACGCATACTGATTGGACAAGGCTTATGAGCATGACCGGCTCCTTTGGACTGCGTAGTAAATTCCGTGCGGTGTCATAATCTTATCGATCGAGCTGAAGGCCTCGCTTGTCCAGTTTTTCTCTTTTCCAAAAGTGACATATTGCAATACTATCCCGCAGAAAAGAGTGACTCAAGCGTTTTTTTTTCTCGAAGTCCTACAGAGGCACTTTTCATCACGCTACATATTATAGCTTCAATCGCCTCAGAATCTGTCAGTTCCTTGCTAAAAGGGTCAAAATGTTGGAATATATGTGAATTTTGGGTGGTGGTGCAGTAATTACGCGCAACATGATAGATTCTACCACTGTAGGACTTCCAGGGGGAAAAAAACCGCTCGAGTCACTCTTTATGCAGGATAGTCTTATGTCATTCCAATGAGATGACAAGCTCATTCACAAAATTGAAGCCAAAGGATTCAATGCTCAAATTTTTGGCGCTGTGAAGTTGCTTGTGATGATCAAATTGACTTTGTATCTGTAATCAGTTGTCGCGTGACTCGCGTCCGATCATGCCTCGGTGGCGTTGACTCAATGGATCGCAGTGATGTAGACTTGTTTGATTTTGTCAACTCCTCGGCGAACCAGGTCTTCACGTTCAAGATAACATTGCAAAAATTCATACATGCTCGCCTCGTCTTTCTTCTCACCCTCAATGCTTACGCCAATTTCTTCTGATTCGCCCTAGTCAATTTCCACAAATTGAACATCCTCGAAAATACGAGGTCCTACGTTTCGTCAGTTCCAGTTCACAGTACAAAGTGCGGATTCAGATGACATACGAAGACCGAGGCGGGAAGAAACCTAGTTGCAAACCAGACCAGCCAACTCCCATTCCCGTTCCAGATGTTCCTCCTTCCCTTACCGGCACTAAGCACACTCGCCACCACACTCTTCGCATACTTCTCATTCGGCATACCAACCTCTTGCGAATGTTTTGTTCTTCGCTCATACTCCGCAGCGATGGGAAGATAAATCGAGTCCTCCGGAAGTTGGCGCTCCGTTCTGGCGATGTTGCTCTTGACGCCTCCAGTAACGATCGTGAGGACCTTGACATTAAAAGGCTTGAGCTCCAGTCGCAGGGTGCTTGAATATTGGTGTAGCGCAGCCTTGGAGGCATTATATACCGAACCGAAGACATACGGCATGACCGCCGCTACAGATCCGATTTGGACGATTGTGCCCTGTGCTTCAATGAGGAGGGGTGCAAAAGCTTTGCACATCATCATTACTGCGAATACGTTTGTCCTGAACGTCGCTTCCACTTCTGATAGATCGACATCGGTTGCGGGGACCGTGTAGTTGCGACCAGCATTGTTGACTAGGTAATCGAGTTTGCCAGAAGTTATGCGCTCAACGTCTCGTTTCAATTGGGCGATGGATTCGAGGGAGTCGACGTCCAGAGCGAGAGTTGTTATGCCTTTGGACTTGAGGTCGGATATCTTTTCTTTGGTTCGGGCCGTAGCTAGGACTTGGAAGCCTGTGTGGTGCGTCAGCAAAATGGTAGTGCCAGAGAAGAGAGGTGGTTCGACCTTTGCTTTGAAATTCTATGGCCATAGAGTGGCCGATACCTCCAGGGCTACATCTATGTCGACATCAGCGTTTGGGATCTCGCAGACGGGCGGTGAGAGCGATTGGCGCATAGAGCATACCCTGTAATCAGTACGGTTTTAGTTCGCTTCAGAGATGTCATGGTGGGCTACTAAATGATACTTGGTGAGAGGGGTAGCAGACGAGAAAAGGCGGGAGCGGACAAGATCGTGGTCTGCTTTATACGGTCATACAAGCGTAGCTATAGGGTCGTGGGAAATTATTGTTTCGAGGAGGATGGACGTTTTGGGTTGATCCTCGGCCATGATAAGCTATGTCATGAGCTCGAGCTCGTGAGAGTCGCGGAGGTGTGATATAAGTCATGATGCAAAGCAGATGCCCAGTGCAAGCTATAGATTCGCACCGATATGGTGGGGAGGCTGGGGATATCGATTGATTGCCAATCACGGAGTGAAATATCAGCAGCTTCCAATGAAAGTACTAGTATCTTTGGGAGTGTGCATTGGTCGAGGCTCTGCGTGTGAGGTGTCATTGGACAGCTCGTGGAAGCTCACCACCACCACCCATCTGCACCTCCTCGTGGCTTCCACGCCATAGAGCAGACCGAGAATAGCAACACTGCGCTTTCCCGTGCGAGCACCCGTCAGAGAATGAGCCGCACAATCCTCCCGAACCGATGACAGCTCATCCATACCGCCGCCGTCCTCCCCGTTGATCGAGCCCCCGCATAAGCAATGTCGAGGAATTCCCTTCCCTCCAACATTCGCGTCTCGGTCCAATTCACAAAGTCGACCGTCTTTTCTGGAGAAGACGTAGCATGTACCATCACGTTCAAAAACATTGCGCGGGATACTGGTGAGAAATCTCCTGGCAGGAATTCCCAGAACAATGGACCAGCGAGCCAGCGCAAGGTCGCTCCTGTACAGACTTCGACTCATCCACCACCTGCCACGCGGAACTCGTCGTATGGACCTAATATACCGGCACATCTAAAGAAGGGGCATCGCTCTACACTTTCGGCGGCTTCGAGTAGGCAGAGTAGTGCTACATTGCAGGAGGGAAAGGTCAAGGAGAATGAAACCTCACAACAGAAGCATGGTAGGTCGTTATCGATCATGTCCATGGGCACAGACAATTTGTCAGGAGGTGGAGAGCCCGTACGAAATGTGTCTGAGGGGGCGTGGAAACCTGCCAGAGCACACGGAAGGACATCGAGTCTACAAGTCGTGCCGCGAAGAGGGAGCAAGGGGAGCAACTCGCCTTTTGTTGGTATGTCGCTCGACTTCTTCGAAATACCATGCCTAACGCTTGAACATAGGCTCCTTTTCGCCCACACCGTCAAGTACGCAGCCATCGCCCAGCATAGGATACTCTCCTGCTATACCAGCCGAAGCTCCCAAACCTGCCAGGCCTAGCAGGCCGATATCGGGGCGGGCTGCAACCACTGGTACCAAGCAAAAGCTAAGGGTCTCTCCAGGAACGCTTCAGCAGAATTTTAGGTTCCCAGCAGTAGATCCGGAAGTCACAGTCACGTCTCCAGGAGATCCAGAGTCAGCAATAAGTCCAACTACACAGTTACCATTCAGGAATTCCTCTCCACGATTGCCCGAGTCCGAATCTAACTTGAATCCAATTACCAGACTCATATCAGAATCGAGTGCTAATGGAACGTCGAGGAGCAGTCTCGATTTGATGAGCAATAACTCGGACGAAACGTTGGCATCAGAGTATGTTCCGCAGCCGCAGTCACGATTCCTGCTTCCCAGACCGCCTCATTTGCGGAATGGATCACGGCTTGGAGTGCGGGAACCTTCCAGGGGTCCGGAGACGATCATGATGGGATATGCGCAGGTGATGGGATCCTTTACCTTAGATGGCTCGCTTGTGAATCAAGCACCATTTGAAGAAGTGAAAAGAAAGGGCGTCGTGGGTGGTCACGGCGGCGGTGGAGTTGTAGGCGTAGAAAGAACGAAAAGAGAAAGTGGTCTTTTTGGTGCTTTGGGATGGAACAGTATCGGCGAGTCTCTGGGGGGCATCCTTGGGACAGGCGAACTAAGCTCAATCAAAGAGATGAGGGGAATTGCCGGATCGAAATCGATACCCCTGGTCACGACACCCCACTCCGTCCTCTTCGTGGACCTACGACTTGCTCCCGGCGAAAGCAAAAGCTACACGTACTCCTTCGCGCTCCCACGAGGTCTACCTCCTTCACACAAAGGTCGAGCAATGAAAGTCTCGTATCACTTGACAATTGGTACTCAACGCGCTGGTAAAAATAAGGACCAGCAGATGCGTTCGATAGACGTCCCCTTCCGCGTCTTTGGCAGCGTATCATCCGGTGGCGAGATTTTGGGCCACGACCTGATGTCTCCCTACATAGTCCTCCGCGACCTCGCCAAAACGGCATTGATATCGAGTCCTAATTCACGGCCGAAGAAGCCGCCGGATCCCAAGGCATCCAAGGAATTCATGGAATACATTAATCTCCTCCTCGACGATCAAAATCAATCACAATCAGGCCTCTTATCACCACTATCTCCCGCCGCAGGAAGGGGAAGCATGCGTCGCCACTCAAGCGTTGCCGAAGAACCAAGAAGCATGAAAGAAGCAATCGACCTCGCCATCCTCCGCTCAAACCAACGCTCCACCGAGGGCAAAAGCATGTCCAACAAATTCGACATTGCGCGATCTGGTCTTCTGGTCGCTACCCTTCATCTCCCGCGTCCCTCATACAGACTGGGCGAAACGATTCATCTCGTTATTGATTGTCGAGAGGCGACGATCCCCACATATGCTGTGCAGGTGGTTCTGGAGACTAGTGAGGTTGTGGATGAAGCCATCGCTATGAGGAGTGCTGGAAGTATCCACCGGTATACAAGGAAAATTCATGCAGACCTGTCAGAAAATGCGTTGTTTGCGCAGAGATTGGCCTTTTCGCTTTTGGTACCGGCCAATGCAACGCCGGAGTTCGTCACGTCTGGGGTCAGCCTCGATTGGAAGGTTAGGGTTGAGTTTGTCACTCCACGAGTCATTCCAGGGTTGGTCGAGGGAGGATTCGAGGAATTATTGGAGGAGGTGGCACGGGATGTGAAGAGAGGTGTTACGCTGCAGGGCGTTGAGGCACTGAAGGTCGAGACCTTTCAGGTTGAAGTTCCTGTCAGGGTTTACGGCGCTGTTGTTGGAGGAAGGGGAGAATGGGATGTCGAAGGACTGGCTGTTTAGCACCGTCCACTGCTCGTCGTATGCCCTTGACGATTCGTCGATTCCCACGACCGGAACAGCGGTACATTTGGATGCTACCGCTTTGTAAACATGTCGCTTGGATACATCGAGACCGAAAAGGCCAGGGTTGGGGTTAGGGTTGAACATTCTTGGAGTGTATGCAATCGTGCCCATCCAATCAAGCCCAAAGATAGGATGTCCCGTTAGCGAGGAAAAGAAGTCTTCTCGAGCCGCCATCAAAAAACACCATCCTCCACTTATCATCAAAAACCCTTCCCCCCACCACATTAACCATTTCCGCCATCGGCTTCAAATGGTCCTCCCCGCCCCAAAAAGCATCCCCTTTCTCAATAAACATCTCTTGCTTGTATCTGGCACACTGTGCAGGACGACTTCCGATTCCACTTTTGTTCAGGCAAGTTTCTTTCACAAACATTCTGTGACCTACAGCAATGTCTCTTGTGTGAAATCTGAACACCCCTACAGAACAGACTGGCGCTCATACAAGTATTTTCTGTCTTCCAGTCAACGCGGTCAGCAAGATTAAGTACTCGTCATCATACAAGTTTACCATGAGCGCAGCCGAAAACCTCGTCGCTCAATTGCGAACTCTCTTTCCCTCGGATGTCCCATCGGACATGCAGCTATCTCTGGCCGAGCAGCTGCGAGATCTCGCCAATGACTTGGAATTACAGGCTCGATGGACAGCATTGTCAGTATCGCCGGCAGCTGATCATGGCCAAGAACACTGGGAGTTTTCAGACCCTTCCTTCGATGCCATCGGAGGCTTGGCCTCAAACCCGAGACATGGCAACGAGTCTACGACAGACGATAATCGCTCATCCGCAAATCGGGAGACTGTGAATGCGGAGAATGTACCAGTTCCTACAAGTCCGTCTTATCACGACGCTGAAGTTCCTGTTACATACTCAAGCCCACGTTTTCGCCCACCTAACCCTTCTAAGGAATATGAAATGGGCACACTCGAACCCGAGCCGGGCGAACTCGAGAAAACGAGTGGCTTCAACAATCCGCCTTCGACATCGAGCAGTGCATCTCGATTTTCGCAAAGTCCTGGTCCAGATCGGCAAATGAGTCTTTTTAGGCCTGTCCGTCCTCGCAAGACGCTTCCTCGCAAACATTCCCCTGCACCTTCCTGTGCGGCATCATCTAATGTGGAATCTGACCATGATCCTTCCATCTCACTCCCTCCTCCACCAGAAAAGAAGAAGGCATGGCGGGAAACAGACGTTCCCAAATCTGACGGCTCTAGTGCTTTTGAAAGGCCGATATCTAGGACTCCGCTACCTATTGATGCATCCTTTACCAATAAGTCGGAGTTCAATGAAGGTGCAACCGAAGTTTTAACAACCGAGTATATGTCCGAACGTACCAACGAGGTATATACCTCCACAGAGCCATCGAGTTTTCTGATCGATGGCACCAAAATCTTGGGTCTGGAAGATCCCTTTCGGGGCAAGACGCCGATGGAATCCCCTAAATTGCACGACCCTGATGAGAGCGCTCACAACCGATTAACTGAGCCGATAAATCGCTCCCATAAGCTATTCTTGGACTTGCAGGCAGCAAGGCGAGATTTTCCAGATCCTGCATTTCCTCCACCATTGCCTCCACGGCCATCTGTGACCATAGATATGATGCCAGTCATGGAAGCTGCGAAGATGCCGCTGCCACCTTCGCCTGTCGGGTTGAGATCTACTGTCAATCGTAGTGAATGGGAAAAGCAGAGAAAACCACTCGATAAGCCGTCGATGTGGACTCGGCTTGCAAAAGGAGTTGTCAGAGTCGTTGGACATAGGATAAAGAAATCGCCGGGTAAGAACGATGGTAAAGACGCTGACACTACTGGCGGGAGACTCGGTAGGAATTTGCGCTTGAAACATAGCCCTGGCGATAGGGATCACTAGAGCTAGCACTCATAGAGGATGTGAATTACAGTCAGCAGGAAGATCCTGGCAGACTTGAAAAGAGAGCATTTCGTTGCAGGTAAGCGTAAAGACGATTACCTTTTTGAACGAAGAAAGTCCTTCTGAGAGATCTGTGGCTTGAGAATAAACGACATGAAAAACTGAACCCAGTGTTGACGGGACTGTATTTAGCACCTCAGCCGAACCTCGAGTAGCGGGTCATATTGATCGAATGAAGAACTGACAGACTGTGGAATTCATGGTTGCTAATTTTGAATTATTGGCACGAATCTGATTCACACATTTTTTGCTGTGCTGCATTCTTCTTCAAGGGCTCCAAGAAGCCCACCCTAGTGATGAATCATTCATCTCTGTTCGAGAGATTACTTATCGTGATATCGTGGACCGATACACCATCAATTCCTCCCTCGCGACTACGGGGTAGTCACTTCTATAGCCAAGCCTCGCCTCGATCTTTGAAAGCCCAAGCCTCCTGATCGACAGGAACAGACTTTACTGTATACACAAACCCCACACCGTCATCATAACTTTTACATACTGTGTACGTACCGCTCATATCAATCCCAGAGTCTTCATAAGGGAGGCTTGAATCCCCATCCCCATCCGAGTCCTCCCTCTCTTTCCCCACGATAACCCCAGAAACACAGTTCTAGAATGTTGGCTGGAGATCCTTGCTCCGCGCCCAATATATCCAGAACCCCAAGTCAAACGCCGATCGGCTATGTATGTATCGTACGATATCCACCGATTCGCCGTCGACGGGCCTCTCCCTCTGCCGTGTCAACGCAGCGATGGTCCCGTCGAAGCAATTAACATGGGTGCCGTTGTGCGTTAGTAGCCGATCAAAAATAGGCATTCCGATCGCGTGTAGCCTGTAAGTATGCATTCATGACTGGAGCCAACAAACCCAATTAATCCTGCGAGGCCGTCGAGACCTAGATCGTAAAATCCAAATCTCTTGATGGTTCGTACCTGTCTCGAGAAGGAGGTTACGGAAAGCGAAGCGTCGGAGTAATAATATAGCAACCCGCCTGAATCCTACGATACGATACGATACGATACGCCGTTCCGGATCTCTTCCGTCACGCTTTACTACTTCAGTACTCGACTCGCCTCACCACCCTGCGTCCATCTCGTCCATCTCCCACATCCCATGCTCTTCCAAAAACTTTCCATGATTCCTTCTTCCCTCCCTTGCTCCCGCGTCCCAATCCCGATATATGGACGCATCATCCTCGCGAGGAAAAAGAATCGCATCGACCAATCATAAATTTGTCGATTAATGAACCTCGTACCTACCCGATGAGCGGAAGATCCCACGGAAGGTCCGTGACTTATACTCGGTCGTTGTGACGCACATACAGTGAGCACGGCCGGTCGGGGTCTGGATCGGCGTTGTCTCTTGGTATCATGGGCTCATCATGTGATGGTATTGAATGGACATATGTATGTCACATGACAGGTGCATGCGAAATGTGACGAAGTTAGAAGGGCATCCCCTTATGATACAACCAAGCCCAAAAGGTGGTGGAGTCAATGGAAATGTGAAGAACGAGGGGTCTTCGTGTTTCTCATCTGCAGTCATTACTGCCAGTGGTCAGTAGCAGACAAAAGAGAAAGAAACATACCATGCGCGATGCCTTGTCGACTGTGAAGTCGGTGACCAATGTTCAAAGTACCACACCTCGGATTGAGACAAGAGATGGGAGCAACAGAAGTTAATAGGTTCTAGCCAATCAATGTGCTCAAATCCTTTCTATCATATACATAAGAATGATATCCTCGATCTGACTCGTCCCTGAGCGACCACGGCGCCGCCAATAAGCATGCAAAAATACCGAGATACCTATCCTTATCCTGTACACCCGTACCATCATCGTAGACATAGTCGCTCAGTTCCGTTACCACGAGAACGATTCCTCCATGAACTCAATATTCACCTTACCCATCCAGTTTCTGCATCCCCTTCGCACGTCATCAGCAAGTGCGCCAACACCACAGACTGAAACTCCCACAGCTCCAATCGATTGGTCGACTTCTTGATCGATCAACGCTGTGATGTTGGGTTTCCCTGGAAACATTTGCACACTACTACTCGGCGAGTGAATCTCCTTGGTGCTTTTCGGTCTGGTCACGAAGAGGAGGATCTTGAGCACTTCGCGGCGTCTCGGCAGACCAAGAATCTCTGTCATCCATGGTCGAATCCACTCAAGGTGCTCAGGTGACTGGATGATCCAGATGAGAACGACTTTGCGCGCGGCGACAGTGCCGTTTCCGTAGCCAGTCACGAGATCGCGAACGTGGGGTACTTGGTGAGTGATACCCACACCGGCGGCGAAAAGTAGAACGGTTCCGAATGAGTGAAGTTGCTGCGACCCATATGGGCCTTCGGCCCAAGCAGTGGTGCTAAATCGTCCACTTGGAGACCGATCTGCCTTTCGGAATAGCTTTTCCGTGAAGCCTGTGCGCGCTCGAACGATGAACGAGATGGACGTTTTCTTGAGGGTTAGGACGTCCTGAGATTCAATAGAGTCCATGTCCAATCCCTTCTCGTCAACTAGTGACCGTTGGTGTCCCTCTTCTTCGCTCCAGGCCACGCTGAATGGGTGAGACATCCAAAAACCGATCGATGGCATGTAAATGTAGGCGTGTTGACCCGGAGTGAATCGCCATGGTCTGGCCAACTTCATCGTAACGCGAACGGCTTCACCAGGAAGGACCTCGACTTCAGCGCGGGACCCGCCATTCCCGAAATTGCGGTAACAAATGCGGAGTACACGTATACTGCGCTCGATAATCCAGAGAGCGAGTACACCCTTGATGATCTTTTTCTCCTTGGGAAATTCGTGAAGATGAACCCATACTGCTCCAAGCGCCAAAGCAGCGAGAGCTTGATGTGTGTGGAGAAAAGTCTCATAGAATGCATGGCGGAAAACCGAGGGTGATTGGAACAGAATGCCGACGAATGCGGCAGCTCCGATAGTTCCCGAAAGAATGAAACTACTCTTCTTTTCACTCATCGCCACAGCCTTCCAGCCACCTGACAACACGTTAGCGGCTCTTACTCATAAAATGGTTTCGCTGAGAATGCTCACCTTTGTTGACCTTGTTTACCATCCAGCAAGTGCCGTGGATTACAGCTTCGGTAACGGCAATTCGACCAAGCCAGCGGTGGATGAGATTGTACGTATCGAATGTAATACCAGTCAATTGAATCAAAGGGTTGTTACGACCAGCCAAGATGAATAATGGAATCATATTGATAATTGCCAAATAGCCTGTTCGTTGGGTGAGCTGGTTGAGAATCTTGGCCTTTGGCTTGTCCCACGAAATTGCCCAGCATGTGATGACTACGCTGACCGCAATGTACGAGACGAGGGCCAGAGTCTGGAGTCTGCTAGGAAGTGTTCCCATGTTGATGGCCGATGACAGTTTGAATTCCCGGTGGTGGCGTGCGTGGAAAAGAGGGGCGTCAAGCAAGTGGCGCTTCAGGTTCCCGAACCAGTACGTTGGACGAGCAAAGAATCGTTGAGTGTCATTGTTGAGACATGACACAGTTCGGACGTATCGTATGAAGTAAAGACTGGTAGTGTACGCAAAGAGACATACGATCATGGCAAGCCATGCCCATAGCAGGCCTCTGACGAGCGCCCAATCCCTCTCTTCCTCTGGATCCTTTTTCTTGGGTGCACCGGGGGCCGCACCAGGCGCGTTCCAGGCCTTCACCCCACTGGCAGCGAGTGCAGCGACTGCTACCCGGATGAGTTGGGTGGTGACCATTGCGGAAGAAAGGCAAAGCCTTGGATGGTTGTGATCAAGGGACGAGTACCTGTGAGTGCAGGTTGGTGAAGATGAAGCGTCCGCCTTCCAAATTCTGGATCTTGAGTGTCGGGGCCCGACCTGTCAAAAGGATTGTCAATGAGGATATGTATATGTGAGAATTCCTGGCAATGTATACGTACCCGATGTGTGAGAGAGTGCAACGCAAGGATGTCTGGTTGATGTGTGGCAACGGATCACGCCCGTATGGCCTAAATGAGAGTCAAGCACCAAATGGGAGTCTTGGCCAGTTTCTGGACAGAATACGGCCGTGTATGCAAAATCGAAAATAGCAGGGTTCCGATTGCGCGGCGGATATTGCGTTGGGATGCTATCCAGGTACAGCAGGTCGGGGCGAAGATGCAATATAGAGGGCAATGCTCAAACAGATGGCATATAGTAGTTGCGGGTCTGTGTGATGGCAACGTCAGTCATTTCTAGCTTGAATCGTGCGCCGAGCCTGGCTACTGTAGACTGAGACATAGCTACCATGAGTAGATACATTGAGGAAACAGGGCTCTGATGAGGAAACAAAAGAAGGCTGAAAACTGAGGCGCATAGGGATGGGATAGGACGGCTCAGCAAACATGGACGAGAGATAGAGGCCTATTACTCACATTGATCAGGCCTGCCTGGTCCAGTGGCTTATGGTTCAAGGAGGGAGGATGATGAAAATTCACACTGGGCGAACGATGGAAAACAGCAGAAGGAACGAGTTGCACAAGCTGACAGGGCTCAGAATCCGATCCAGGGAATTGAGCAAGAGATACAACTGAACAAGAAATCGCGATGGTGTGGTAGGAGGATCCTGTGGTAGACAGATAGCCAGGCTGCCGGGAGGGACGAAAGGTTGTTAATTAAATTGCGGGCTGCGACAGATAGATAGCTGGCTGCTCAGCCATTACTCGTGACCAGCTCTTGGAAGACGCGGGAATGCAACTCATCACAGCGGGAAGCCCTCTAATCCCAAGATACGCAAGGGCAAAGAGACAGTCAGGTGTGCTAGGCGAAGGATGGGGCGCCATGGCGCTGGAAATTGTTGAAGCTGTGGTGAAGGGAGAGCGGTGATGTCCACAGTACACAGTAGGCCCCTGGGCGGGCGCGCGGTATGAAACAACATCCCTAGTCTGGCTCCGTTTCGACTGCTAGTGGCTGGATCCGACTCTCTCGCTTGGTGCAGCTGCTCCCTGTCCGCCTCGTCATACTGTGTATGCTTTTGCTAAGGTACCTAGTGCCAGTGCGGCGTCTGACGGGACCAGCCTTGATGCCTTATGTATACATTGACTGATGCCTTATGTATACATTGACTGATGCCTTACCCATACATTACTGATGCCTTACCCATGCATTACTGATGCCTTACCCATACATTACTCATGCCTTGCGCATCCATTCCTGATGCCTTGTCTCCTGCATCGATGGTCTTTCGTCCACACCGGTGCCGCGATCGAGTCAGCATTCAGCAATCATACGGCCGGGCCTGTTGTCAAGAACTTATTGAGAATACCGTACCAACTAAGCCAAAAAGACTAGAATATGAGCAACTGCTCATACTCCGCGGTATTCAATACACATGCCTGACACCTGTCAGACGGGTGCTGATCGAAGCTACCCGACACGCCAGTCTCCATGTCCGTACCACAGTATACACAGTACAGTATCCGAAGTGCTCGTGTGCACACTGCAAACCCATGCTGTCTGAAGGGCCTCGGCATGCGCAGTTACACTCAGCTAGCCTGCATGCTATCATGGCTAGGTAGCTGGCGCCGGCGAAATCCTTCTTCAGGGGACAAATAGCGAGTCATTCGGGCTTGGCGGTTGTGCCCATTAAGGTATTTTCTCCTGACCATCTAGCACAGGAACTAAACATTTTCGTGAGTCTCTATCTTATTATTATGCTTATTCATCGTTTCTATGGGAGTACAGGTACTGCCACAAACAAGGTTTGCAACCAAATCCATCTCTCGCCGTTACTACCACAGCGACTTTAAGTCTAGTTTGCACCCAACCTCGTCGAGGCCTAATGGGCGTCTGTTTCTCAGCCGCCTCTTGGCCTGGTGGAATGCAAAGCTTAATTCTTCATACATCGTACCATCTTCGCGTCGCGAAACGAAACAGAGGTCCTGACTATTTCCTTCACCAGCAGGCGTCATCCTCAACCCGTCAGTTGTGCATGTGTGTCTCAATGTTCCTGTTAAACGACCTTCACTGCCATAGAGGGTTTTCAACTCGACGATGCCAACGCCATGTTGTACGTGTGCTACAGATGATCGGCTTTTAAGCAACCTTCTACTGTCCACGGCATATGAGACAAGTGAATCACGGCGGGGCAACTGTACAGAGTAGCTTAATGAGACAATGCGGGGTCCTTAGAGACCGGTGGAGATAAGAAAGTCAAAAACGCTGTACTCGACACGCACTTCGACGCAGATACTGATGCCAGAGGTAGGGCGATACGGGTAGTAACCAGCGGAGAGTAAGGTGCCTGCTTCTGTGCAACCCGATACGCCGTCCATCTGTTTGTCAATCCGTACACCGCGAGAATGATCTTCTGATGCCGGATCCTTCGATGCCACAGTTTCTTTGTTACATCTGGATCCCTCTCTTTGTAGTTGCTGCAGCATGAATTACGGGAAAGACGCCGGTATGGCGTTACTGGCGTCCTTGGACAAAACTGCGGAAATTATGAGTGGTCAAAATAGACGAAATGACGAAGCTCGTAGATCATTCCTCAGAAAGCACGCTGCTAGAGAGTCCTGCAATATTTTCGAGTTGAAGTCTGGTGATGCCTGTGCTTGTGAGATCATCATGTGTATAGGTAGCAAGGAGGCCTCCGAAATTACACATTTCTACCTGACAAACACCAACGGCGCGAACATTCCCAAATGCCTGCTACATTCTAGTCGAAGGAATTTCATGTCTTATGATCATCAGCGCTTGGACTACCAAAGAAATCTGCAATCTTCATCCGTCGTGCCTTGGTCTTTCGCGTTTGCCTAAACCGGTCAGTCTCGACGACTGCCTGAGAGGCAGCGAGAATGTCTTGGCTCAAAGCAAACCAGGAAACTGTACATATGAAGTCTAGGCTTCTGCTTTGTACAAGAGAATTCCTTCCCAGCATGAGTTGGGTAGCTCCCACAGCATCCTCCTGATTGATTGATCGAAAGGTCAACTCATCTCTAAACCTGCCAACGAGCAAAGACTTCTGAACAGAGAGAGAGCCTCTCTGACTTCTTCTTTGGGTCGATCAATCTCCGGCAAGTATTTCATTGAAATAAGGATATATTCTTTACCACCGGTACTCGCTTGAAGGAACGCGCTACGCAGCCATAGGCTATACAGACGGCTTCCAAAAGACAGCAGCAATCACGAGTCTCCGCCATGCCTACTATCCAATCTCATCCCGTATACGCGGAATTTCCACCAGTCAACTTCACTTGTGGCGCCGGAGTGGCCATATTCCACGTCAAGTCGGAGCGGGTGGTTCTGTGCTATCACACACTTGAGCATCACTGGTTCCTTCCCAAGGGACGAAGAGATGCGGGAGAGGAGACAAGGCGAGGAGCTGAACGAGAGGGTTTTGAAGAGGTACGTCCATCAACAGATATCCAGTTACCCTGCAAGATTCTGGCCGGAGAATTCTGGAACCTTTGGCATTGTCCATTGGTCTGACTAAGAAACCTGACTGCTCTCGGATTCATAGCACTAACACATAAAACAGTCGGGATACCGGAACCGCCTCCTACCTCTCCCAATCCGACATAGCCAACCCCAAGCCGCAGAATCAACAGCCATCGGCGAAGCCAAATTAGTAAATGTAGTCGAACCAATATGGACCACTCTCCTCCCCCAATCGAAGCGTACACAATACCTCCTCCACTGGTTCGTCGCCGAAACACTTCCACCAGACCTCGAAGCGAACATGGGCCCTCCCCCAGCTTCGCGAGCGTACCAAGAACCACCGCCGTATTCAGCAAATCTTCGTCTTGTGGATCGACTCGCGCTGGAGCCTGAAGGCTACGAACCCACGAGATATGAAAACACCGGTGTGGACTCGGATGAGGCGAATTATATGAGTTACTTGCTACCGATTGAGGACGCGATACAGAAGCTTGGCAAGAATAGCATGGGAGAGGTCATCACCGCTGGTTGGGAAAGGATACAGGCTAGATTGGCTGCCGAGGTGGGTGATACGGGAGTTGCTTCTGGCTCAGCTAAATGAAGCATGAGAGAAGCGATGGAAGTGAAAGTCTAAGAAGGCAGAATTCATTGTTGCTGCGTACATACACAATTGACCGTCTGCTTCTAGTCTTCCACCCGGCATTGCCATACAATGCGATACTTCTCGAACACCTCCATTATACCCTTCTAGTCTGTTCTCCGTACTCTCTAATCTCTCTTCCTTCCTCATTGGATTTACATACTCCGCAGCCTCTTTCACACCAAACTCACCAGCGACATCTCGCTCAGAACAGCCTCACGCGGAAGTCATCTCGAGCATCGAATTGATTTAAATTGAGTTGGCTATGATGTATACTACCATCCCATCCCTCGAGGGATCAAGTGGCAGGAAAAGGGAGAATGCACCTGAATTACCACCACCGAGACGACCTGACGGGACCAGTTCAGCACCGAATAAGCCACTGCCCGCTCTTCCATCGCAACCAGGTCAACTATGTCTACCAATAGGACTAGGCCAATCACTGCTGAACAAATCACTTTCGCAGCAGCAACAGCAACAGCGGGACCGAAAAGACATGCAGCAGCAACAGCAACCACGATCCCGGCATCCGCTAGGAAGTCATCCGCTATCAGAGCCAATGCTACCAATCCCGCATTCCCAGGGAGGAAATCCCTCGAGAGACCCATTTACTAGGAAAGCAGTTGGTACGCCATCGCCATCTAGGTCTCTCAAAGATGAAGCTTACTTGAATGGTAAGGAGTTACCGCCACTGCCTCAATTCGATGCCATTACTCTGGATCTGTCGCCTACTAAAGCAGGAAATAAGGAGAGTGCGGGGAGATCGCTGGACCATGTTGGTGAGGTGAGTGGGCACCTGAGCGTACGAATGAAATTGCTCGCTACAGGTGATGTAGGCAGCAGCGGCGTAAGTGAGGATGAGAGAGTCAAAGAGCTGGCGAGAGAGGAGTTCGGCAGTGGACTAGGACATTCATGTGCAAACGCCATTGTCGATGAGGCGTCTGTGGATTTACTTTCCGCTCTTCCCTTCGAAAAACTGAGGACTCGTGTTCATAGTCTTATGACTGAGTGTTCTGGTCCTGGCGGGTCCTCGAAATCGTCATTTGATATTTGGAAAGAAAGGTATCGGTCGACTCAGGTTAAGCCTAGGCCAGAGCCTGCTACGTCAGGTGAGCATCGCGCTTCCAGGTTTAAGGAGGAGCTCATCGTCGATGAAGAGGACGTGGCAGACTTTGGAAGATGGATAGAATTGAAGCGAATGAATGATCAGAGGCATGGTCCCATTCAAAGAACCAATAAGAAGGATCCAAGGTCTCCCCTGGAACTTTCCTCAGCACCAATGAGGAATATAAACGATAGTGTGCCCAGAAGTTTTCTGCGTAAGTTTGCGAGTTTTGGCTCTCGGCGTAGCTCGCAACAAGGAGAAGAACCTGGGCTTTGCCGAGAACAATCATCGAACATTCTCCTGCATAAGATGACGAGTTTGAGTTGTATGGGTCTCGGGAAAGATGATCATGGTGATGGAGAGGAGCACGATCTGTTGCCGAGACCTGTGGGGAGTAATCTAGACGGGATTCCCAGACCGGCAGGGACGAGAAGAAATCTGCCGCCAACCAGACCCCGGAGACCAGCTAGGAGCCCACTAGATATCCACATAGGACGTATGGTTTTTGAGGATGATAACCCTTTCGCTCACGTTGAGTGCCAAAGACCCATGGATGCCTTCCATGGTTTGAAACGCTGGTCTTGGTATGACGAACCTGGAGGTCGATGTTTCGAGATAGATTCAGATTGGGAGAGCGCGAAGAAGGAACTTGTTTGTGTGAACATGGCCGGTGATCAGATTTTGTCGATAATAGCCGATTACGAGAATACGCCTGAGTACGATGAGCTGGTTCAGGACATGGAGATTAACGTCGCTGCTACTGAGGAAAGGTTGAGGAAGGATAGTGGGACTACTTCACCGCACATGGGGGGTGATTTGAACAATGCTCCTATGTTTGTCAGGCATCTTGAGAGGTATGCATATGATCTGCTCGAGCCGAAGACGAAGTCTCGACCAGTGTGTTCGATGGGAACTAGAGATGAACTCGACGTTCCAGTAATGCTAGAAGAAGACGACTACAGTAACAACAGTGAAGAAGGAGGCGGAGGACATTCATTTGACTGTGCTGCTGCGTTGAACGGGCAGATGACTTTCTTGGTCAGTGATAGTGAAGATGGTGACTTGGAGGAAGAAGCAGTTCTGGGAGCATATCCAGGCCATCATAGGTTTCCCAGTGGAGAGAGGGTGCGTTTATGGCCAACCGATGCAATGGACGGGGCTTTTTTTTGCAGCTTTTCTCAAGCAGCTATTGCCTCCATGCTTGCCGTGAGACCCAAAAACGATATCATTGAGGCCTTGCCAAGGGTTTGAGAAAGACCGAACTTGACGACAGTCGTTGATGATGCACCGTTCGATTTGGCGTTGGCCGCGAACTAGAGGGCGCCACTGTGGCGCTTGTGGTCCGCGTGGCGCCAACTTTTTTTGAGTTTGCGAATGCCATTCTGGAACAGAAACTGATTCTAGCACAACATGAACTCCACGATTCACCCGTGACGATGGCCGAGAATACTGTTCCCAAGGCCCTCAGTAGGCTTGGGAGACCTTCGCAGCAGCCAAAAGATGCCACGATTCCTTCAAAGGCTCCAGCCCTTCCACTGGACGCCGAAGCAGCAGAACTCAAAAGGCGGGAAAGAGAGGCGCATGATGTCTATGGCCGCGGAAAGAAAATCCGACCTAAAAACATACGAGACAAAAAGCTGAGAGGAAACATGAAAGCTTTGGAGGCACGGTACAAAGATGCGACACTCAAAGCAAAAGACGCTGAGATTCTTCTTGAACACGAGACTGGGTTCCTCGAGCCAGAAGGCGAACTGGAACGGACCTACAAGACCCGACAAGATGAAATAAGAAGAGATGTGGCCGTGGTCACTGCAAAGAAGGGATTCGAGCTCAAGCTCACAGATCTGGGACCATACAAGCACTCTTACACTCGCAATGGAAGAGACCTGCTACTTGCAGGACGGAAAGGACATATAGCGACTATGCAGTGGAGGGACGGCAAAATTGGATGTGAGCTTCAGCTGGGCGAGACGGTTCGGGACGCAATATGGCTACACAATAACCTGTCGTTTGCTGTGGCCCAGAAGAAATACACCTACATTTACGATCAAGCTGGTGTGGAGATACATAAGCTCGAGAAGCACGTCGAGGCTACAAACTTGGAATTCCTGCCTTTCCACTTTCTTCTGGCTTCTGTCGGAAATGCTGGCTATCTAAAATACACAGACACCAGCACGGGACAACTCGTTGCTGAGATACCTACGAAATTAGGAACGCCTACTTCTTTGACGCAGAACCCAAACAACGCCATGATTCACGTCGGACATCAAAACGGCAGCGTCACAATCTGGTCGCCAAATCAATCAGAACCGGCAGTCAAACTTCTCGCTCACCACGGACCTGTCAGAAGTATGGCTATCGATCGCGAAGGACGGTACATGGTCTCCACCGGTAGTGATCTAAAGATGGCGGTATGGGATATTCGGACGTTCAAACCAGTCAACACCTACTTTCTCCGGCAACCAGGAGCGTCGGTGGCAATCAGTGACCGTAACCTCACCGCCATCGGCTGGGGCACTCAGACTTCGGTCTGGCGAGGACTCTTCGACAAATCGAAAAACGACCAAGAGAAAGTACAAAGTCCATACCTAGGATGGGGAGGAGAAGGACAAAGAGTCGAAAAGCTCCGATGGTGCCCGTTCGAGGATGTTCTTGGAATCGGTCACGACAAAGGCTTCAGCTCCATTCTCGTTCCTGGCGCAGGTGAAGCTAATTTCGATGCGCTGGAAGTCAATCCATACGAGACAACGAAACAGCGACAAGAGATGGAAGTCAAGGCCCTTCTTAACAAGCTTCAGCCAGGCATGATATCGCTGGACCCCAACTTTGTAGGGTCTCTTGACCTCGCTTCGCATGAGCAAAAGCAAAAAGAGAAGGATCTTGATCGCAGGCCAGATGATATCATCGAGAGACTAAAGAATCGTGGCCGTGGGAGGAATAGCGCTTTGCGACGAGTACAAAGGAAGAGTGGATCGAAGAACGTGATTGATGAGAAGAAGCTGCGCATCGAAGAGTTGAGGAAACGACAGAACAAGCGGGAGATTGAAAAGCTGGCAAAGCAGGAACAAAACTTCGGACCCGCATTGGCTAGATTCGCGAGGAAAAGGGTATGATGCGCGACATCACCGAAGAGCAATGACGATACAAGTTGCATTGAAGCCAGCAACATGTGAGGACTGGCATACGCGTGACTGCTTACAGAGCAAGTCATGCAAGGCACTGCCAGATGACAACTGCTATATTCTTAAAGCCTTCATCTTGGTGTAGCCATGTCCGCTCGGCTCTGTCAGCTAAGTGAAACAAAGGCCAGAGTGAGAAGGGGTTGCAAAGGCTGAGCAACAGCCTTGCGTGGGCAAGATTTACGTATATCCACTAAGTCGCCCCCGACGACTCGATATCAGGGCCGATGCTAGACAACGGACAGTCGAGTTATCAACCGCGAGTATTCTTGCCAGAAACTCTATCCATATGGTTCCTCTATGATCCTCTCACACGTGACAGGTTCCATCGGCCAAATTTCTCGTCTCCGGCTGTACTCACACGTCATACACCCGACACCTCCACAAACTCCCCGCTGTGATTACCAACAAATGAGTCGCATAAGCTACGAATGAACTTCATCCTTTCCTCGAGAACTGTGAAACAAGCCCTTCCCATCTCACAAAAGCATCGACCACTTCGAACCTATTTCACTTCTTCTCGATCTGCGAAGAATATGGCTCCAGCGACTATGAAAGCGATTGTTCTCGAACCCAAGAAAAAGAGTGCTGGGTTAGTGAGGGATCACCCTGTTCCCAAATTGAGACCGGATTACATTCTGGTCAAGGTTGTCGCTGTTGCTTTGAATCCTACTGATTGGTAAATCTCTCCTCTGCGCTCCACGATTCCAATATTCTAGTCTCCAATATTAGGCCTCCCCGTTATTATATAATCTGATTTTTCCTTCTCCAATCCCAGCCTCGTATGCTGCTAAAATCTTGCTTGCGGCAAGCTAATCTTGTACGTTGTAGGAAACACATTGCGTCCGGCGCTGGCGCTGAGAACGGCATCAGTGGCTGTGACTATGCTGGTATTGTGGAGGAGGTTGGTGATAAGGTCACCAAGAAATTTAAGAAGGGGGATAGGATTTGTGGGTGTGCCCATGGTGGCAACGCCTCCAACAAAGAAGACGGCGTGTTCGCAGAATACGCCGTTGTAAAAGGAGGTTTGTACACCTCTAGCTTGCTCTGTTCGAGCTTTTGTTTTCTTTCTGCTCTGCTTCAACTTTTTCACTCTGTCTTGCTGCAAGTTGTTCGGGTATTCATCGTCGACTTTTTTCCGAAGATACCACAAGCTGATACCGTCTGACAATGTCACAGATCTTCAGATGCACATGCCCGACAGTCTGAGCTTTGAGAAGGCATCAACCATCCCATTGGGCGCCAGTACCGTCGGACAAGGTCTATTCCAGAAGGCTCTCAAACTCAACCTTCCAACCGAACCCATCAAAGACAAAGAATTCGTGCTCATCTACGGAGGAAGTACTGCCACAGGGAGTCTGGCCGTCCAGTATGCAAAATTGTGAGTTTCAATTCTGATCCCTCTTCAACAGACGGTCTCCAGCACCTTTCGAATCTAACAATCAAAAGCTCCGGCTACACCGTCCTAGCAACGTGCAGTCCGCACAACTTCGATTTCGTCAAGAAACTCGGCGCAACAGAAGTCTTCGATTACCGCGCTCCAGACTGCGGCGCCCAAATCCGAAAATACACAGATAACAAACTCCGTCTCGCTTGGGATACCATCTCCGAACACGGTTCCCCCAAAATCTGCGGCGAGGCTTTATCCTCCGATCCCAGTCCCAAACCACGGTACGGCACTATACTGCCCAACGAGGATATACCCAGGAAGAGTGAGCTGGAGACGACGAGCACGCTCATGTACACGATTTTCAACGAGAAGTTTACGAAGTGGGGGATGACGTTTGATGCTAGCCAGGAGGATTTTGAGTTTGCCAAGAAGTTTTTTGGGATTACGGAGACGTTGCTAAGTGAGGGAAAGTTGGAGGCGCATCCGGATAAACTTGGGAAAGGGGGATTACAGGGGGCGTTGGAGGGGATGGAGGAGCAGAAGGCTGGAAAGGTCAGTGGGGTCAAGTTGGTTTATAAGGTTGATGAGACGCCTTAGGTGGGTTTTTTGGGAGAGGAAAAAGAGTTCAGATGGGTTGCTATGATGCGAAGAGAAGGAAATCGAGCTATCCGCCATACATGCATGACCAAAGACAATTGTTCTGTTCATCATCTTCCTCGTGCTTTTCATGCTCCACTTCCCATCCACGACGTACTCGCCAGACAAACCTCAGAATAATTTCTGTTGCACCTCTGCTTCATCCTCCTGCAAATAGTCGATCAGATGCCTCATCAGGAGCTTTTTCGTGAGCTAAGGGTTAAACAGTCATCCCGTGAAACTGAACATTGAGGTCTACGATGTCAAAGTCGTCCTGTAATAGTCTCGGACCACTTTCAGTCTCGCTAAACAAGACTTGAAGAGCTCGATGACCTGCCTTTTAGCAACCGAAAACAGCCGAAATTTGAGATGGTCAATTGTACATTCTTTCTCTATCCGACGCAGTAAAAGGGTAATTATCTACAGTTGATCCTTGAGGAGCTTGTTCATCCTGGCCAGTTTTGCGGAAACGCTAAGATCAATGGTTCGGTCCCCGACTTCCACGATGAGACCGCCGCGGATCTCTGGGTTGACCTGCAAAGCGTTAGCAACCAATGGTAAGACAATGTCAGACCCGCCAGCTCTCACTTTTGTGACAACCTTCAACTTCTGTCCCTGAGCGATGGTAGATGACTTTGAGACGCTCTGCTCCAGTTGCCTGAGGACTCTGTTATCGAGTGGCTGTGAAGAAGATTAGTCAATTGCTCTTTTAATCTGTATACCAACGTACTGCGGCACTTGTAACAATCAATTCGACCTCCCCTCGGTATGCGCTCATCATCTTTGCAAAGTTCTCGGTGATTGGCTCCAAGGCGCCCAATCGGTTGTGCTCAGCCAAAAGAGATAGGAAGTTCTTGACAACATCGCCCTTGTCCTGTCCTCCGGTGTGTTTTTGCAGCTCGGCAACAATGGCAGTTTTATCGTCAGGGCTCAAAGACGGAGCCTGTAGGATGATCTGGAGCTTTGGGTCCCTCTTGAAAACGGCGGAGAGATTCTCCATGGCCTTTGCGGTTGGCTCGAGAGCTCCCTGGGTCTTTGCAGCCGCGGTGTACTGGTAAACTGTCAGTACCATGCCAGATGCCAATTGAACGTCAAGACAGCATCAAAATATGTTCCAACAGCTTCTTTCATCTAAGATTGACATACAAGAGCGGTTGCGTAAGTGCCATCGATTCCGTAGAGCGCAATTGGAGGGAGGATATTCTGGCTGGCAGCACCGGTAGCGGGAGTTGCGTAGGATCGGACGGCGGCTCTAGGAGCAATTGATGCGCCAGACCTGACGGTCCTGGCGGCGAGACGGCCTGCGAACATCTTGACGAGATGGAGAGGCCGGAGAAGATGGGGAGGGTGGTTGAGGTTGATGGCAGCTCTTTTCGAGACTCGCCGTTGAATTCCGACACCAAACTCGTGATTGGTGTAGCGCCACTGTGGCGTCCTGTATCAGACAAACGGGGCGCGACTCATCTTCCACACCTCTTGCACCTCTTCCCAATTGTAGCTGTTCCTGTTCTCACCCGAGCAAACCCTCTGCAACCTTCAGAACTCGAGCCCTTGTCTACGTATGGACTGATTAATGCACCGCTTTCCCAAACCTTGGGTGTGATCACGAGAGAATCATTCGACCTAATCTCTTCTTCGAGATGATATAAGACCATCCACCAGCCTTTCTGATTGTAACTTCGAGGCGAGACTTGCAATCATGGCTACCATCACCACATTGTCTTTTACAACACGCAGACTCTCCCGACACAGTAACAGACTGCGACGTAGTAAACTCTTCCGGCCTTCACTTTCTGTTCAGCCCTTTCGAAGCTTCTCACTCTCTCCGTCATGGCAATTGCACACCAAAGATATGTCCGACCTGGATATGAACAGTCTCCGCGTTGATGAAAGCAGATTGATGGCTAACCTGCATTGGACCTGCCAATGGGGAGCGGGAGAAAGATGGGGAGAGTACGTCTTCTCATTCTCTTTCCCTCGACCATTCTTTCCGATTCCCATTCAATTCTAAGTCCTACATTGTGTCGTACTCATGGACCATTGATTAGCAAACCCACGGAAACTGGGATGCAACGCCTCGCCCTTTCTGACGACGATAAGCAAGCTCGCGATTGGTTCGTGGAAGTAGTCAAGGCTCAAGGCTGTAAGGTGACCGTCGATTCAATGGGCAACATCTTTGCTGTGCGAGCAGGATTGAAGGATGGCCCACCAACATTTGTTGGCTCTCATCTTGACACCCAACCTTCAGGAGGTCGTTATGATGGCATTCTTGGTGTCACTGCTGGCGTCGAAATGCTGAAAGTTCTGAATGACAACTGGGTTGAGACTGAGTAGTATGTCTTTTTCTGTATGAAGCCACTTACGAGTCTGACCGTATCCTAGTCCAGTAGGAGTCATCAATTGGACGAAGTAAGTCAACGACGTATGATATCTTAAACATCACTCAAAGTCACTTAGCGAAGAAGGCGCCCGATTCCCCATCTCCATGGTGTCCAGCGCAGTCTGGGCAGGTCAGATTCCCCTGCAGAAAGCCCACAACCTCAAAGAAGTAGGCGCTGGTACTGCAACCCAAAAGTCCGAACTTGAAAGAATAGGCTACCTAGGAACAACACCAGCATCTCACAAATCAAACCCAATAGGTGCTCACTTCGAACTCCACATAGAACAAGGCCCCCTACTCGAAGCCGAAGGCCGAAAAATCGGCATTGTCAAAGGTGTGCAAGCATACAAATGGTATACCATTGAGGTAACCGGCTGCGATGCACATACAGGAACAACGCCATTCTCAGCTCGCGCCGACGCACTTCTAGCTGCTAGTAAGATGATAGTTCACTCACATAAAGTGGCGACGAGACTGGGGGCCCTCGCATCAACGGGTATCCTTACACTAAAACCAGGATCAACAAATACGATACCCGGATCCGTGAGGTTCAGTCTTGATATTCGCGCTCCCCACGACGAGATCGTCAGAAATGCTGAGGGAGATATCCGCGACTCTTTCGTTGCTATTGCTGCTGGAAACGACGTCGACGGTTTGAACGAAGGAACAACAGCCGGTCTCCCTTGTTCTGTGCAAATAACAGTTGACTCGGATTCGCCCGCTATTCATTTCGATGAAGAATGCATCGATTGTGTCAAAGATGCCGTAAAAGGCATGTATGGCTCAGCTGCTGATAAACTGTCAAAGGAAATAACGAGTGGTGCTGGCCACGACTCTGTAAATACAAGTCATATCGCCCCGACCACAATGATCTTCATCCCCTGCAAGGACGGCGTTAGCCACAACCCAAGGGAGTATTCGACGCCTGAGGATTGCGCCACTGGAGCTCAGATTTTGCTGCAGAGTGTATTGAGGTATGATCGGTTGAGGGCAGCTAGGGATGGTGTTGTTGGTAAGATTCGGCCTACCATGTGTAACGGACAAGTCTGATGTTCTAACATCTCGTACAGGCTGACATCGCACGACTAAGGGATGTGACAACCTAGCAGGCGGCATAGTAAGCAACAGGCATGCCTCTACTATGTATCAAGAACGAAGATATCATCATAATGGTCATGAAGTCGTTAAACATTCCAACCCCTCTATCATCTCTCAATTCTCAGCGCCAAGGCAGTCACTCACCACTTCAACTTGCCCAGACCGAAAAATTCCTCAATCAAACCCATGTAATACGGCTTCAACTCCTCCACTTTGGGCGCCTCATCGCTCTTACTATACAAATCGTAAGGATTGAAGTCCCTAACCGCCTCCCTCATTTCCCAATCCCGTCCACTCATCATCCACTCATAAGCCTCTTCCCGATGCCACGGATAAAAAGAGTGGTACCGAATCATGGCCAACGCCTCTTCGGGCAAAGTGCTCTGGCCCTTGACGACATGGTACAAATACTCGTCGTGACCCCACGAGAGCATGACGTTGGAGAGGCCACAGCCTGGTTCGTATACCCCGTGCTCCGTTGAGTAGACCGGGTGCGCCGAATCCGGGTTTGCAGAGAAGGTCGACGGTAATATGATTTTGGGGGAGTAGGCGCAACCGACGGGAAAGGTATCACCAACAACATCCCACTGTCCCTCGGCACCGAAGAAAAACAAGAGTTTGCCTAGGTCGTGGATCAAACCGGTGACTTGCATCCATCTCGGTTTCCCATCCCTCCTAATCGCCTCTGCGCTCTGAAGTAAATGCTCGATTTGAGAAAGCTCGGTATCTGGATCGGATTCGTCGATGAGTGTATTCAGTTTCTCCATAGCCTCCCAGATCGATAATTCCGCTCTCGTGAAAGACAGGAACTTTTCTCGGGCATCGATGTTGTAGGCGTAGGTCTGTTTTGCGTGCTGTTCGGCGTAAAAGTTCTTCACGCGGTCGCAGGCTGTTTCGTATTGACGGAATTGGGTTGTGTCTTTCTCCTCTGATGCGCTTGATTTGTTGAGTTGGTCTTTTAGAATGTTGACGTGTTCGACGTCGTCGGTTGTCTGTTCCAGGGCGAGGCCATTGGGTTTCGATGTGGGTTTGAGGGATTTCACTGTTGGTTCTAGGGTTGGAGAGTCGGGGAGGAGCAGTGCTGGTGCCATTTTGGAGTTGGATATAAGGATTTGATGATTGCAGGAATTGGCTAAATTTGTATGTAAAAAAGATGGATTGGATGAATATAGACGATTTTGAAAATGGAGAAGATGGTATAAGAAAAAAGTGCTTCGAACACTCCTTTGATTAGAATTAGTTCGTCCTCACCAACGGTCTACACATGACGGCCATCCCTCGCAAAGTAGCAAGACTTTCCGGACAGCATGCAAACAATGGTAAGCAGAAGTGACGGTAAGAAGTCCAACTGGAACTAGACTGCTCCGTCGGTGGAGTGAAAAAACGGATCCGTCTTTCCACATGTTGCCTTGCCTTTGTTTGGAAGTCGAAATGGGGTTGTGGAACGGAGATCCAGATGGTAGAAGGATAAAAGTCGACACCGCGGCAAGGCTTTCCCTTCTGAGCCGTGAGGGAAAGAGATCCCCTCGGTCGACAAATCAGCGAAGCCGTTCCTGCATTCGGTTCCCACTGCTCCATTTCCCCGACCCCGAGCCCCCCAGCTCCGTCATACCGCCTAACAAACTCGGGTAAACCGCCGTGGAACAAAAAATAGTCCCCCCACCAGAGCACCCAGGATCCACACCCTCGAAGGAGGCAGGACTGGGAGAAGAAGGGACACAATACATAGATACAGCCCCGATACCCCAGATTCCACCACCATGAACCCGTCTCTCGCAAATAAAATCCTCAAAGCAACGCCATCCTCCATCATGTCCCCGACACCTACCTTCACAACGCCCATGCCCCTGAACACCGGCGCCACAATCCCAGCTCTCGGGTTGGGGACTTGGCAATCCAACCCCGGCGAAGTCTCAGCCGCTGTGTACCACGCCATCAAGATTGGATATCGACACATTGATTGCGCCTACGTGTACGGCAACGAAGCGGAAGTGGGCGAGGGGATCAGAAAGGCGATTGAGGAGGGGTTGGTGAAGAGGGAGGATCTGTTCATTACGACGAAGTTGTGGTGTACTTTTCATGGACGGGTGGAGGAGGGGTTGAGGAATAGTCTTGAGAGATTAGGGTTGGAGTACGTGGATTTGTATTTGATGCATTGGCCTGTTCCTATGAATCCTAATGGTATGTTTTCTCTCCTCCCGTCCCCCTCCCCTCTCTCAGTCTCTCGTAGCATATGGAGGTGGACATTAAAATGCTAATTGAGAACTGTAGGAAACCACCCCCTCTTCCCCAAACACCCCGATGGTTCCCGCGACCTCGACAGCAGTATAACCTACATCGACGCCTACAAGTCCCTCGAGAAACTCCTCCCAGGTGGAAAAGTAGAGGCTATCGGCGTGGCAAACTTCTCGGTCCCCTTTCTTGAAAAACTCCTTGCAGAAACAACGGTCGTACCCGCTGCGAACCAGATCGAGAACCACCCATACCTGCCGCAACAGGAGATTGTGGATTTCTGCAGGGCAAAGAATATTCACATCACCGCGTACTCGCCTCTCGGAAGCACGGGTAGTCCATTGTTCAGTGAGGAGGGTGTTGTCAAGGTTGGGGAGAAATATAAGGTTGGACCTGGGGCTGTCTTGTTGAGTTATCATTGTGAGTTTGATTCGACCCACCCTCCTTCTTTTTCTCTTCCCCTGAAGATGGCGATCTCTGTACTAATATGTACGTCAGTGGCACGCGGTTCCTCCGTCCTCGCCAAATCCGTAAACCCCTCCCGCATCGAAGAGAACAAAAACCTCATAGCACTCGACGCCGAGGACATGGCGGCACTAGAAGGTATCTCGAAGACCAAGGGGTTGAAGAGATTCGTATATCCTGAATTCGGTGTCAACATGGGATTCCCGGATAAGCAATGACTTGAAGCGAAGATATGAATGTAGACGATTCCCTGACCCTATAACTTGGTATGATATTAGGAACCAAGACATTTAGACGTTTGGAAGGCTATATACCCATAGAGGTCAAGTCTGTTACTCAAGCACAAAAGTATAGATCTTGTTCAATGAGCTCCTTGCTTTCTGTTGAATTCCATTGCGCTTACCGAGAGCGATGTCTCCATGTATTGGTGGTTCATACTTCCCCATTATTGATAGGAATTATGATTCGACAGTAGCATATCGATTGCTGCTCGAATGATATACGACACCCTTCATGGACAACCTCCAACCCAGGAGAGCTGTGTGGAAATTCCAACATAAGGTAGTAATCGAACGCCCATCACGAAGAAACCCTCATCCCATCCACCCCAAACTCAATCTTCTTTCCCGTCCTCAAACTCTCCTGCAACGCCACCCCAATCTCCAAAGCTTGCACCGCACCCCCTAACCCAAAAGGCAGCTCCGTCCCATCCAAACAAGCATCCACAAACTCCACCCCCTCCCTCACAAACGCCTCCTCAAGCCTGCCATAATAGTCCTGCACAATCTCTCGCCTCATGCATCTCGACCAGATCCCTTGCTGGCCTCGTGTTGACGCCGATTTTCCCGGCTGTGCCTATGATTTCGGTTTCGTCGTGTTGGCCTGCTGCCATCATTCTCGAGGCGTAAAAATGGGCGATTTTGCCGTCGTGGAATTCGACGATGCCGATGCCGTTGTCTACGTCGCCGTGGTCAGAGAGTGCGGGTTGGACGGCGCAGACTCCCACAGCATAACAACTCTTGACCTTCAACGAGTGAGATACCGTCGTGTTGGGGGTGTCTGGGGCGGGGGCGGAGAGAAACCAGATGGCGAGGTCGATATCGTGGATGGAACAGTCTACGAAGATACCGCCTGAGGCTGCGGCGTAGTTTACGAAAAACCCCGTTGGGCCGAGTTTATCGCACGTTTGGCTTCTGATGACGGTTGGGGTGCCGATGGCTCCTTGGGTGATTTTGGTGTAGGCGGTGCGGTAAGATGTATCGAAGCGGCGGGAGAAACCACAGAGGAACTTTTGGTGCGGGTGTTTGGCTGAGGCCACGAGGACGGTTTTACTCTATACAGATCCATAAGCATCGCCTAAAATCCCATGACCCTCCTCACCCGACAGTAGGTGAAGATTGTGAATTGGAGACGGGACTGCAAGAACGCACCAGTTCAACATTCGTACTCAAGGGTTTTTCACACAGAACATGCAACCCTTTCTCCAAAGCTTTCACACTCATCTCAGCATGCACCCTCGTCACCGTGACAACAATTACAGCCCCCAGCCCCTCATGCTCAAGCATCTCCTCATAGCTGCTGTATATGCTCTTTGGCCCAAGCAATTTCCGTGGGGTCGGGAGAGAACGCGCAAACGAGCGTGGCACGAGAAATGCGATTGAGGAAATGGAGGGCATGGCGTTTGCCTATGCGGCCTAGGCCTGCTAATCCCACTTTGAGCGTACGGCGGGGCATTTTAAGATCGTTTGGGGTATCTCGAGTTTGTCCAGGATCGAGGTAGGATTGGGAAAACTGAATCGGTGTGTTGCAGGTGGAGAGGTGGCCGGGCTGGGATCGATGTTGATGTGAGGTCTGTTGCGGTTGGAGTTGGGATCGAATTTCTCGAGGTTACAGGGCAGCTGCTTGAAAATTCCTGGTGTGACGGCTCTCAGGTACCGGGTAAGTTGATCATTGGCGGATGAAAAGGGCAACATTCGCCTGTAAGCAACCGTTCGTGGTTGACAACGGCTTCTGCTCCAAAATCAGATTCTGCGGGGACAGAGGTATTTCGAGGCGCTAGTTCCTCCTTCGCTTATGGAGAACCGAGCTTGAGGGTTATGAGGTAGTACACGATCGGTGGACATTTTTGCTTAGTACTGAGACCTGGGGATACAAATCGACGAGCGTGGATTGAAAAGAATAGGCGTGGAATTTGGGTGATGGCTTGAACGTGAAGAAGATGGACCATGTGGGAGAAATCAGATCGAGGAATATCTTCCGAAATGTCGAGGCTAATTGAGCAGTGTGATAGGCTGAGGAGGCGGAAGGATTTGGAGGACAGCAAACTTCTCGACTGGTCGTGTGCATCGCTAACGTGGCAAGGGTAGGGCTTGAGCCTTTGGCGGTATTTCCTTGCGCTCTTTTCTAACACGCGATAGAAGGTGATTGAGGGGCAAAATGAAGTTGAGAGTGAGGGATCTGTTCCTGAAAGATATCTATCAACTCTCTCATCTATGTCTAGACAGACTCTTTTCCCCAGCTGAGGAAGGAAATGAAAACCATACCTAAAGAGAACAACTGGACTGACTTGACTCAAATTACCGTCCCATCCACCCACCATCGACAGTAACAATCTCACCACTGACATAGCCACTCGCCCGGCCTGCAAGCCAGACAACGACGCCCTTGAAGTCCTCAGCAGCTCCCCATCGTCCCGCAGGGATCCTACTCAAAATACTCGTGGCCCTATCTTGATCCTTGATAAGCGCCTCATTCATATCTGTAGCAATATAACCCGGCGCGATCGCGTTGACATTGATACCCTTACCGGCCCACTCATTGCTCAACGCCTTGGTCAATTGCGCCACGCCTCCTTTGCTTGCAGCATATGCAGGAACGGTGATGCCGCCTTGGAAGGACAGGAGGGAGGCTACGTTTATGATGCTCCCTCTCCTGCCGAATTGATCCACAGGACGGGAGAACATATGTGCGCCTACGTCGCGGCAAAGCGTGAAGACGGCGTTGAGGTTGACTTGAAGAACACGATTCCAGTCGCTGTCTGGGAATTGGTGAGCTGGGTGTCTAGATTGTATGCCAGCGCAGTTTAGGAGTATGTGAATGGTGTGCTTGTCGGCGAGGATTTTGGGAATGAGTTGCGCGACCGACGTTTGGGAGGACAGGTCGGCGGTGTAAATTGTGCATCTTCGGCCTAGCGACTCGATCTTGGATTTGGTTTCGGTGTTGGACGTGTCTCGCTGGGAGATGCGTCAGTCCTGCGCAAGATGCCTCTGAAAGGATTGGAAGAGTTACTTGGACGAGAAGGATATCTGCTCCAGCTTCTGCCAGCGCCATCACCATGGCCTGGCCAATGCCCCTCGTTCCACCTGTTACCAAGGCCGTCTGGCCCTCCAAAGAGAAGAGTTGCAATACTGAAGTCATGATGGCGGTTGCTGTCCGTTGTGCTGCCGCAAGCAAGAAACGAAGCGCCAGCAATTCAGCCGACGATGCTCTCCACTTATACGGCAGTCGGGAGGATACATGGTTCAGTCAATGATTCATTCGTGGAATCCGTCATCTATCGGTGTCTGACTGCTGGCGTCGTCTATGGCTTTCTCCGCTCGAGAGCATGGTTGCAGTCCGCAGATTTAGAAAAGCTCGGCGCCCTTTACCCCTTTGGGCGAGTTGTCCTACAGTACATCACACATCGCGACTTCGGGAATCGGGATCCAGCCATCGGCAATCAACCACCATCGGCAATCAACCACAATATCCAGCATCCATGTAAGAAGAAAGTGCGGTTGGTATGACTCTCATGCTAGATTTTTACTGTTAGACACACGTAGCATTCAAATCAAGTCAAATCAAATCAAGCCTTTCTGCTGCCTTCTCCCCATCCCCCCCCTACTTCCCCATCCTCACTCCAAAATGTCTACCACAGTAATTGCAGAAACCACACTCGCAACCTCCCTCCACGGCGCCAAAGATCTCCGCGTCGAAAACCGCTCTCTCCCGCCTCCAGGTCCAAACGACGTCCAGATCCAAATCCGAGCAACAGGTCTCTGCGGCAGCGATCTCCACTACTACAACCACAATGCGAACGGCGATATCAAAGTCCTCGAACCGCTAACCCTCGGCCACGAATCCGCCGGCATCGTCCTCTCTGTTGGCTCCAATGTCTCCTCCAACTTCGCACCAGGCGATAAAGTAGCTCTAGAGGTCGGCCGAGCATGCAGGAAATGCGATAGGTGTTTAGAGGGACGGTACAATATCTGTGCTAGCATGAAGTTTGGTTCTAGTGCCAAGGGTGGACTACCGCATACGCAGGGGACACTACAGGGACGCGTCAATCATCCCGCGGATTTGTGTTATAAACTTGGGCCTGGGATGAGTTTGGAATTGGGGGCCTTGGTGGAACCGCTGAGTGTTGCTATTCATGCTTCTAGACGGGCAAGGATAAAGGAAGATGCCTCGTTGCGTGGGAAAGTGTTGGTGTTTGGAGCTGGTGCGGTGGGTCTGTTGTGTGCCGCTGTTTGTAAATTAGAAGGGGTGAAGAGGGTTGTTATTGCAGACGTTGATGCTGGGCGAGTTGATTTCGCTGTGAAGAATGGGTTTGCTCACGAGGGATTTCTTGTGCCGATGAGAAGAGGAGCAACGACGGAAGAAAACCTCGATATCGCGAGACTTACGGCCTCGGAAATTGCAAGTTCGAGAAACGAAGATGGAACTGCAGTGGGCGAGGTGGACGCAGTGTTCGAATGCACAGGCGTCCCATCGTGCGTGCAAACAGCAATCCTCGTAAGTCCTAGCGTTTCCAGTAGCTTCCCTAATGTACGATGTCCAGGATTCCCAATCATCCGCAGCTACCTTCTAGCTACTCAGCAATAGAGTCTCAACTCAAGATCTGAAAGCCGTATCTTTCGCAAACATCTTCTCCAACCCCTTCTCCTCCTATTCCCAATCCCCTTCTAACAATCCATCACCAGTCCACCCGCCCAGGCGGCAAAATCCTCCTAATAGGAATGGGCACCCCAATCCAGACCCTCCCCATCTCGGCCGCCGCCCTCCGCGAAATCGATCTCGTAGGCGTCTTCCGCTACGCGAACGCCTATCCAGCAGCCATCGAAATGCTGTCACTCACGCCCGGTCCCCACGGTCCCGATTTCTCTAAATTGGTGACGCATAGGGTGGAGGGATTGAGAAATGTGGAGCAGGCGTTTAATATGGCTGGGAAGACGAAAGATGAAAAGGGTGATTTGGTATTGAAGGTCATGGTTTTGACGGAGGAGGTGTAGATTTCTGGGCGATGGGGAAATGAGTATATGTAGATTTGGATGTGTAGATGTGACGTACATGAGGTATGGAGTTCTTGTCTTGCGGTTTTGGTGGGATTATGGTGGTTCTACGGTTTGTTGATGCCGGTAGATGCTTATGTACACGCTGGTGATTTTGCAATCTACTACTATGTCCCCATTTCGCCTCTGGCTTCAACTATCCCAAAAGAGGTCATCCAAGCAGACGGAAGTCACCAAACTCTGGCAACCCTGGAAAATACAGAACGGTAATACTAGCGATCGCGTGCTCGAGGAACATCCATTGTGAAGGCGAAAACGGTTCCAAATAAACATCTCTTTCGATGTTGATATCGACCTTGTTTTGATGACGGATATGACAAAAATTAGGGTAACCAGACGATACCTAGTTAGATGCAACAAAGAAGTACAGTCGTCGACATATAATCTGTTATGATTTGATGCTATGAAAAGCGTAGGACAGGTTTCGTGATGTGCAGACGGAAAAACTTGAGCGTCCTCAATACCAGCGGTTGAATTCTTTGGACGCTTGACTCGCACCCAGATACATAGGGGAAATCGACGCCTCTCAGATGACATGGGCCTAATTCACATCAGATAAATATATGGTGTTTGGCTTCGCATGGTGTTTTGTCTTGGTCCTTCTAGATCACGAGCAAGCGTTGGGTCACTGCAGTTTGAACCATCCCCGAGCCTAGAACTACACCCGACTCAGAGGATCGCGGAATCGTCTTGAACTCCAGGCTTCAACAATTATCCGACCACTATGAACACGTAGCCACACGTATTGATAACCAATACTCCTCCTATCTCCATGGTCCCAGCCGTTGCCCTCCTCCACCATGGCTACTGCACCCTTTCATAACCCAGCCGGACTCCAAGTTCCTGGCACCGGCGCTCCTCCGGGAACATTTGTTCCAGGCACAAAGGTCACTGTCGGGAAGCATCGAGTCGTAATCGAGAGATATCTGTCAGAAGGAGGATTTGCGCATGTCTACCTTGTACGGGTCCCAGGCGAGCAGGAGACGGCGGTGCTCAAGCGGGTTGCATGCGCCGACAAGGACCAGCTGGCAAACATGCGAACGGAGGTCGAGACTATGAAGAAACTGAAGGGACACCATAAGATCGTCACATACATCGATTCGCATGCTTCACAGCTGAAAGGAGGGGGATACGAGGTGTTTCTGCTCATGGAGTTTTGCGCAGGAGGAGGGCTGATCGATTTCATGAATACGCGGTTGCAGCACCGCCTTACAGAGCCCGAGATCTTGAAGATATTTGCAGACGTGGCAGAGGGTGTCGCTTGCATGCACTATCTGAAGCCTCCTCTCCTTCACCGCGACCTTAAAGTCGAGAACGTCCTCATCTCCACTACGCCCTCACGAGTCTATAAGCTGTGCGACTTTGGGTCCACTGCTCCTCCACGACCCGCGGCTACAAATACTGCGGAAGGCCGCTTGATTGAGGACGATATCCAGCGCCATACAACGCTTCAGTACCGGAGTCCAGAAATGATCGATGTTTACAGGAAACAGCCAATTGACGAAAAGAGCGATATCTGGGCACTAGGGGTCTTGCTGTATAAATTGTGCTACTATACAACTCCATTCGAGGATCAAGGACAAATGGCCATCCTTAATGCGACCTTCAAATTTCCGCACTATCCTCCCTTTTCAGATCGGACAAAGAAGCTGATATGTAAGATTTTACAGCATCTGAATGTCTGAAGCGCCAAAGCTAAACCATAGTCCAGCCTCTATGTTGCGCGAGAATCCTGCTCTTCGACCCAACATTTACCAAGTCGTGAGAGAAGTCTGTGCTATACGCAATGCCCCATGTCCAATCAAAGACGTATGTAAAAAGTCATGGGTCTCTCGGTGTTTGTTCTAAGACGTGATAGATATATGCAAATCCCTCGCAGTCCGAAGCTCATCGTTACGAGAAACTGCCCCCGCCAGAGTCGTCTATGGCCTCGCCACCGATGGTAGGCATTCAGAAGGTGGACCCAGCACCAGTCACTACATCCTCCATACCTGATATCGTTCCGATGCGTCGGGGACGACCAACGGCCCAGAACCAACAATTGCCGGTCACAGCCACGACACCAGCTGGATCACGGGGCACAAGTAGCGACCCTTTTGCAGCTCTCGATTCTAAAGATGTGGCTGTCCGATCGGCAGCAGCAGATGAGCTGGCTTCAAAATTTCCGTCGTTAGATGAATTCTCTTTGTTGCATGACCGGGGCGCCAAATTTGAGTTCGGTCAGGCACCACTCGGAACGAGCTCGAACCCAGGAAGTCTAAACAAGCGAGTGACTGATGCTCTAGCTGATGAGGTCTTCTCGCAGCCTGTCAGCAAAAGTAATTCTGTCTCGAAGCCCGCCCCCATCAGACAAGCGAGACCAAACATTTCCCAGCCTACACCTGTGGTGCGATCTCCCCCAGTGCTGATGGAACCATCTCCGCAGAAGCCAATCATGGTTTCCACCGGAATCCAGACCTCGCCAGCGCCGTCTCCATCTCCTCCGAAAAGGTTCGACGTTAAACAACGGCCTCCTGTATGGCGAGTGCCGTCAACTGTTCTGGTTGATGAACCGGATGTGTCCACGAGCCCACGACCGCCTACCATAGCGTTCGAAGGCGAGCTTCCTCCTCGACCAGAGAAGACGAGCTCTAGACCGAGCATTCTCGAGCGCCATCGAACCAAGTCTCAAAATCTGGTGGTCTCTCAAACTCCTTCGTCGTCACGCCCTTCCCTGGAAGCCTCGCGGCCCGATATTCTTGAATTTAATGATCCGATCAGCAGGTCGAAATCTGCGAACGCTCGACCTCGACCTTCCAGCGTATATGTCGAGTCTAATCTTGACTACCTTCGCGATCGTGATGGCTCGCGAGGCAAAAGTTCGGCGCCCTTGGCCGCTCGACCTGATCACATGAAACCATCTCCTGGTGTTATGACCGACTCATCGGACGAGGAAGGCCCTGAGGATCCAGACCATATCGCGTCCAATGTCGGATTTCTTCGCACCAAGGAGGCTGAAAATGAACCGAAATCACTGTCTATCGTTGGGAAAATGAAGAGTCGGAGAAGCAGCAGTGGTAGCAAGCCACACTCTCATCGTAAGAGTATGCCTTCGATATCGCTTTCGGGCACAAAGAACATCATTGCGGGAAGGTTTGGAGACGCTTTCCGCAGATTTGAAGGCAACGGCACTTCATCGCACTCGAGCGCGACTCAGCCGATAATGGAACCTATGAGCCCAATTCCCATGAGCCCTCCTTCTGAAGACGATCGTCTTACGAGTCGAGTGCTGACTCCAATCGCGGGATCTGAGGCAACTGGAACAAGTGGCGGACTCAGTGATGATGATAATGCAATAGACGAAACTGAATCGCTATCTCCGGAGGTTAGACGTGAACTTGAACGTCGAAGACTCAGCCAGGAGGAGAAGCGTGTGGCTGCGGCGGGACTCGAGTACAGACAAAGACTACAGCAAGGAGGTCCAGCACCTGCCAACAAAGCCGCGGCGATCCAGAACCGGGTTAAGAGTCTTCTGGAGGGGCAAAAGGAAGTCCAAGTGACGCGAACGGCAGAAGGATATGGGAAGTTTACGGACGCTGCGAGACCTGTTGTCGCTCGGAAGCCGATTGCGATTTCGAACAATACGACAACTGGACGACCATTACCCAATCCAGCGGTTGCCAATCTTACAGGATATACACCATACTCTCCGCCAACGTCACTTGATGCTGCAGCAGTGAACCGTACCGGACCTAGACCGAATGTTGCGCCGAAACCGAAGGGGCTGAGGACGGGCACGCCTAATCCACCTTTGGAGGTTCAAGAAGGAGAGGACTGGGAAGCCAACTTTTCCAAAAAGTATCCTAGCCTGGCCGGCATAGAGATGGTGGAAGCGGATATTCGCCCTGCTGTGAGGATCAAGGACGTGTAATGTTTTGTGGAATGGTCACGATTTGGACTGGATCTCTGAAAACTGTATGGACATAACTATTACTGCTGGCATCACTTGGAGCGAGCATGCATTATGAATACATAGGCTTTCTAGATGACTATCATAGAACCTCAATTATCAAATTCCAGAACTTCGAGTAGCGAGTCAGGGGTAGTACAGTACTTCCAAGTTTCCTCGGAGACCCGCTACTGAGAGATTGGACGTGGTGCCGTTGTTGCTACCAAAAAGTAAATCCAACGCTGACCTGTACTTTCACAATATCTGTCTTTTCATGGTCACTCTTTGTCTCAGCCTTGCCATCTTATACAACTACATCCCGCGTTCCTTTACTGTCGGGCCGCACCTCATTGGACGATAGCAGGAACCATCATCTACTCCCGACGTATCCTCAACCTCGAAGCCTCGTTCGTCACCTCTAGGCTCGCCCGGTATCCTCCCTATCTTTCTGCATCACCGCACATTTGTCGCGATGCGCTATTCATCAGCATTATGTGCGCTCCCAGCGCTGGCGCTCGCCCAAGAGCAGGTCCCCCTCGCCGACAAGGTTCGCGGCTGGTTCAAGCAGGCGCAAGAATACCTTCCTTCAGCTTCCGTCATTCCATCGGTCATCCCAAATCCCGTCGATGCCGGCGCATCCTTTGTCGCCGAGCCAGTCATCCAAAAGTTGAATCTCACCAACTGGAAGAGCATAGTCGCACCAAGCTCGTCTGCGCAAACAGCCGGTCCTGAGGAATGGATGATCTTTCTGACCGGCGGCAACACGACTTGCTACGGTCTATGTGGAAATGTCACAAAGGAATGGACGGTAAGCAGGACTGAAGATTGATTCGGCACGCGTCAAGGTGCAAGGCTGACACGTAAACAGAAATCAGTCGCGCAGTTGGAAGCAACAGCCTCCCCACCTAAATTCGCCAGCATCGATTGCGAGGCCGAACAGATTCTATGCAATTCGTGGTCGGTTGGCCCACCTCAAATCGTCCATGTTTTACTTCCAGCGCCATTAGCAGACCAATCGAAGCCGGCGACTACAGTTCGATTTATCCCGTTGAACCAGGTCAATACCACTGCTAGCGACATCGTCGAGCTACACACCAAATCAAAGTACTTGGACACTGCTCCATACGAGGGTATCTGGCATCCGTTTGATGGTCTTTTCGCAACCACTGGGGCCAGCGTCCCCATCGCGTACATACTATGGGGATTCGCCAAGATGCCATCATGGCTGCCCATGATTGCCATCAGTTTCCTCTCGAGACGCTTCATGTGAGTCATCTGCGCTCATAGATGAGACGCGACCATCGCCGAGAGGATCTGCTAATGGGTTGATAGGGGTCGTAACGTCCCACAGCGCGCACCCGCAGCAGGACGTCCAGCTCCTGCCGCTGCTACCTAAACCCGTATATCCATCAGTTCTCCTTTTCGATACCCAGTTCCCTCCTCATACACTTTCTATACTCGCCCTAGGGACTCACTCAGCATCTATGTACTTTTGGACACGTTTAGCAGGCAGCCAGGCGATTGCAGGAATGGACGGCATGGATGTGTGGGATACGCAAGACTGGGGCCGGGGTCGAGATCATTATAGGCACGCTCGGTGTAGGGTACACTAAAATTCAACTTTAATGGTCTTTTTTTTTCTGACAACGATATCTGCCTTTGCTGATCTGATCTGTGATGTGATTTTTGGAGTCTGGGTAGTGTCTTAGCAAGTTGATACCTAGGTTGGGATCATGAGCAGATATGAATGATTGTAGTCTACTACCAACGACTCTCTTCTTCGTGCTCCAAAAAGAATCTGTTCACATGGCATGACTTTGAGACGGTGAATGACTGCGAGAAGCAAGGTTTGCGAATGAACAGCCCTCCAACCAGAAGTTCCATCACCGTCCCATCAACCATAACCGTACCTCCGTACCGTCGATCCATCCATCCATCGATTGTATACAACAATCCTCCCAGCACTTAAGACCCGGTGCGCGTCTACGTGCAGGATTCGATGCAGCAGCTACCCTCGTCCAGCACGGCAACCAACCCATGATCACGGATTTCCCGATGGAACGGGGTGGCCACCTGCGTTGTTTCCAGATTGTACGCAGCATTCAGGGCTGTCGCCGACGGAACTTCAATACTTCCTCTCCCCTCCACCGACTCTTTGACATCAGCCTGCAACAGCAACACAAGATGTGAGCGACAGAATACAGTAACCAGCACAGACTGAGGTCAAGATGGTGGAATTGCACGACAGGAAATCGAATTCCTGATTCTTCCCGAGGTCCCTCTCGTTGTTCTTTCACACCGCCTCCTCCGCGTTGCCTTGCATCTCATGACGGTGATCACAGACCCAGCTTGTCGCTGGAGGAACTCCCCACGTTCCCCGATGCTGCAAATCTCCGAGCTGGACGTGGACACATGGTGGGACGGACGGGAGCGTTGAGAATGGTGACTGCCAGGGCAGACTTGATTGGATGACCAAAGGTGGTGGAACACGGACTCGCCATCTGCGCCTCGTTTGTTGTGGCACAGCCTCAGGCTTAGTCGACATCGGAGCCTCGGAGCCTCGGAGCCTCGCGGGCAGCAGCCTGACGAGCTTGGATAAGTACTGGCTCTGGCTGTCACCCCTCACCCCTCACCCCTCACCCCTCACGCCACAATATGGTTATTATATGGCAACACCAGAGCCTGAATCCATGTCGGGTACTTTTGCACCACCTGGTGCCAAACAGCAGGCACCCGACGAGTCTGTCTTTTCTCCGCCTGGGTCTTTCTCTCCTCCGCCTGCTTCTTTCTTTCCTCCGCCTGGGTCTTTCTTTCCTCCGCCTGCTTCTTTCTTTCCTCCGCCTGCTTCTTTCTTTCCTCCGCCTGCTTCTTTCTTTCCTTGTTAGAGCTCACCGCTTTGGGACCCATTGGAGTGGGCTTTGTCGATTCCGTCGTCACAATGATATGCTGAATAAGAGCATGTTCATTGTATGTGCAGTTTGTGCACATGAAGAGTACTGATTCAGATGTGCCTCCAGGGACAATGAAGTGTGCACTGTGCAGGTGCCGTCATCGTTCGGTCTAGGTCCCTTTGTGGCGCCTTGTCACTGCCACCAAGGTTGTCAATTGTCATACAGAGTGCCAAATGCGGGAAAGAGCAGGTCGCCAGACGAAAATAGCGTCAATAGAGCATCCCAGTCTTCAACCATTGTATCCACTTCTTCTGCATGCTCCCCGCAAACGGACCCTAGCACAACCAGCACTTCCAGCATGGCAAAGCACAGTCCTCTCTGCTCTCTAGTCATATACCATGAACTCCCCATACTCACTACAAGAACGCAAGAATACACTTCTTTGCCATCCTCTTTGTCTCAATCTTCCTCGCAACCTTCGCCCTCCTCCTTTGGATAATTGCTACTGCTCGAATCAAAACGACCAAGAACAGATCAACCCAAAGCACCTCATCAAGCAAAATGGTCGCCTTCAACTGCAGTTACACCCACCTCTTGCTCTCCGCTTTCGTCTCCCTCTCTGCAGCATCACCGCTTTGGCCTCGTGATGCCGCACCAGCAGACTCTTTGACATACTGTTCAGCTCCTGCTGATACGGCATGCACCCTTACCCTGGACCCGGAATCACAAACTGTTGTTACTCTGAAAGCTGGTTACTATGGACATTTTGAATGCTACGAAACAATCAATGGAGTGTGAGTCCCTCCCATTTTGTACTTGAAGCAATTTAGAGCTTTGCGCTGACGATCGCCACCAGTGACCGCTACTACAACGGTCATCCGCCCGCTGCACCTGAAGCCAACGGTCTGAGCAAAGAGTGCTGGGCTTCTGCTTCGTCGCTCGCTGCAGTTCCTGGCAGAACGGGAAACAGTCAACTTTGTCTGAAATGTGAGTTCATCTCCGCCCATTTCATCGCGTATGCAGTGATACTGACTCAAGAAAATTAGCTTCGCTATCAACATGTTGTGACTGGGTCGCCGCGAGGACGGACGGCTACAAGATCGAAGGACTTACCTGCCCGCCAATCGCCAAAGTTGCCGGTCTAGCGACAGGTTCTTATGCCCCTTGAAAAACACGTCCCAGTCATATCTCCATCGATCATTTTTTGGCATCAAGGACGCGAATCAAGAAAATCTTTGGATTGAGTCTCTTTGCATCTTGCATTGCTGGTTGGGTTTTGAGCGGTCTGTATGATACCATAATTTCCTTTTTCTTTGGCTCCTTTGGCTGCACACGAACACTCCCTACGTCGTTGTGCACGACAGCAGTTCTAATACTTGATGTAATCTGCGGAGTTGGTCTCTTTTTGGCGCTCTGGATGAATAGATGGACGAACACTCTTTGATACCCCAAGATGCTTCGTTGGTGGCGACGATAATCTCACGATCTTTTGTTTTGCTGAATGGTTTTTGAAGGGAGTTGGGTTGAAGAGGTGGTGAGGTGTAAAATGGCATGGATTTCACATTAAAACCACCGAGAGGCATTTAATTCATATGTCGAGTTTCCTGGCTCTGCCCATGGATCGAGAAGAATACGTCTTCGAAGCCATTCATTCCATCGCTTTCTCAGTTATCTTCTAGGCACCTTACAACATCTGCTACATACAGACATGGATTGCGGGCCGAACCATCGCCACGGCATCTAAACGTTGCTAAACGCAAAAGTGGGCTGACCGGGTTCTGCCGATGCGGCTTGCGGTGGCAGTTCCTTCTCACCAGCTTCTTCGACAACAACAATGTCAGCTTCCTTCAGTTTCGGAACGGTGACCTTCAACCCCGGGACCATTTCTTGTAGAACATTGACTTCGTCAAAGGGCAGTTTGCGATCGAACACGTTGTCGGCCGTCTCACCCGCATCCAGTCTCTTCTTCAACAGCTGCACAAACGGCATCGCCTTCTTCATGTCCACTTTCGCGACCTTGGCCCTCACCTTTTTGTCGTCGAACGTGAGGCCGTCCATTGCGTTTCGCGCCTCCTCGATGTATTTCTCCTGCCATTCCGGGAACGATTTCGTGACGAAGATGGTGAGACGTTTGGGTTGTTTGGGGTCGTACGAGACTGTGTTTGCCTTTCCCTTTGCCAATTTCTTGTTGATGTTGCCTTCGGCCGCACCGATGTTGGACGATGTTTGGCGGACGTAATTCGAGGTTGCTGTCAGGGCCGGTGTTGGGTCCGAAACGGTTGGGAAAGGCATGTTTTGGACGGTAGAGGGCTGGAAGAGGTTAGCTTTTGGTGGGTTGTGGGTTGTGGGAGCGTGGCAGTTGTGGCATTGGTCGCCCTTCGTAAACCTAAATTGAATCCATGAAACTCGACCACGCATCGACATCGACATGCTACTATAATTCATGAAATTGGCCAGGAAATGGTCGCTATCGATGTGGTATTGTAGGGTTAAGCACCGTGTACCATCCAGTATTGAGGAGACAAGGGAAGGAACACAATCGGCAGACACGATGGGTGGGGAACATAACTAGCGGCCTTACCTTTTTCAATACCTCTTGCCAGATGTAGTCGCTCCAGTGAGGTGTGATCACTGCAAGGAGTTGAGATTGTAATTCCACGTATTGGCGGACCGTGTCATGGTGCATTCCAATCGAAGCTGAGCTGGTCGAAACACGGTAGCTATCTCGAGCGCTTGTGAAGTCGTAGAATGCTGCTTTTAACGCTGATTTGTAGCTCGTACTATGATGTCTTGTCAGTAACATGTTTGAAGACGCGGGCTGGCGACAACTTACGCTCCGTAGTGCTGGATCGCCTCTTGAGCAAGAGTATTCATTTCATTGATGAACAATTTATCCCAAATGACCGTCTCTCCGGTGCGTTGAATGATGTCGGTGTTTCTGATCTTCTCAGCGTCACGCACTGCTTCAAACTTCTCGCCAGCCTGCAGGACGCGTGCTTCTAAGATGACCTCCTCAATCCACTTCTTTAACTCAAAAAGCTTCAGAATCGTTGCGTTGGCAACAGTCTCCTCGAAGTTTGCGTCTTCGACACCATCGCCGGCATCAGCCAGCGCAACTCTAGTCGCATCAGCGCCGAATTTAGAAACAGCATTGTCCAGGGTCAAGAAATTGCCAGTACTCTTGCTCATCTTTTCACCATTCAACATGGCGTGGCCGTTGATACGTATACCCTTGGGCAGGTACTGAGGTGCAGCCTTGCCCCAAATCGCCTGGTGAATGTACAAGAAGAAGACGAGATGATTGTTGATCAAGTCCTTGCCACTGATCCGGACATCTAGAGGATACCAGTATGTGAATTCGCGGCGCATGATCTCAAGGGTGTCCTTGGCGATACCATCGGGTACAACTTCATTGGTTGCAAAGACGTAGTCCCAAACCTCATCCGTCATCTGATCCGGCTTGATGTCGGCCTTGCCGGGCTTCTCGCCATAAATATCAGCGTGAAGGAAGTGCGCGATAGTGTAGTAGGCCATATAGATTGTTGAATCCGACAAGCCTTCAACAAGCTGCGATTCGTCCCAGGGCAGTTTAGTGCCCAGACCGAACTGTCTCGTGACGGCCCATTGTTGCATCCAGCCCAGCGTTCGCACGAGAGAGTGCTTCGTCTCTTCCGTGAAGGTGTTAAAGTCCTGGCCATCTTCGCCCTTGACGTGAGCCAAGGTCTCATTTCTCCAAGCTTCGTCTCCGTCTCCGTACGTCAGAAACCATTGATCAAGGTGAGCAGCCACACAAGTCTCGCCCGTACGAGAGATGACCTCGCCGTCTGGTTCACCATAAGCGAAAGCCTCCCCAGACTGGATCATGAGCTGCCTGCAAAGCTCCTTTGTTTCGGGCACAGTTTTTCCCGTGAACTCGCCATAAATCATTTTACCTTTGTAAAATCCTTCCTTATATGCCTCATCCTTGGCCTCGGCAAGCTGTTTTGCGTCTTTGGGCGAGGAAATCTTCATCTTCTCAACCAGAGTCTTGGCTGTAAGCTGGCCATAGTTGGGTGTTTCAATGATAGGCAGAATGTCTGTAGGGACCCACTCAGCCTTGATGCCATAGAAATCTGGTTTCTTGACGAGATCGCGGTTCATGATGTAATCATCTGGGCTGTCTGAGGGAACAGAAGTAACCACACCGGTACCCTTTCCTTCCTTAATCGTGTCCATAGGAACGACGTATATGTCTTTGTAGACGCTGAGTGGAGCCGTGACTAGGGTCCCAATCACGTCGGCTCCGGGAAGAGTCGTGACTTTCGGGTAAACCCCCCATTTCGGGAATGTGTTTTGGAAGGACATGTTTCGAGCACCGCGCTCGGTGATGAAGTAGAAATCATCGTCGGATACTTGGAAAATGCCGTAGTTGATCTTAGGCGCCACAAATACGTTGCTTTGGCCGTACATCGTCTCGGGTCGAAGAGTTGCTGGAACCATGAAGACATTGGCACCTTCAGGTAGCTTTCCTTCCAAAACCTTTTGAGCAGCCTCTGACCATTGCTTGACCTTACACTTGACAGCAGTGTACTCTTGCACGTTGACCCCTTCTCCAGAAGCGCGGTCGTGATCGAGGCACGCTTGCTGGTCTTTGGGCGAGTACACTGTATATCGCTTTCCAAACTGGATCTTGTTCAGGCCCTTGAGTTTTCGCATCTGCCAACGGACGAATGAATCATAGTATGGATTCGCATTTGTGGTTACGAAACTTCTTCGCCAATCGACACCACAACCGAAGTCAGACAAGTGTTGTTGCCACAATTGGGGGAAATAGGTTAGCCAATATGATGATTCGGCAAACTTGTGAATCTCCTCTTTCGGGATGCCCAGAGACAGCATGACCTGGAATTGATACTTGGCCTTCGTCGTCTTCAGAGCTGCCTTGCCTGTCACTCGATATTAGCTTGTATCATACTGGCATTGGGATCCGTTCAAGTACCCTTCTTGACGTTCGAGAACTTCGTAACGTCAGACTTCGTTTGAGCTTGTGTCGGGGCTGGGATTGGTGGTTCATTCTCGTCCATTGCTTCTTCTTTGTACCCGTCGAACTCCTGACCAAAGAGCTTCACCTCGTTCACCAACTTGTCGGCACAAGCTTTGATGGGCATACCGGTGCAGTGAAAACCCATGGGCCATAAGACTCGCTTTCCCTGGGCTCGTGCAACACGAGCGGCATACTCGATCTTTGTGACGGTGAAGGCGTGGCCCAAATGCGGCGTTCCGTTCACATAGGGATATGCCATTGTTCCGAAGAACTTTGGAATCTTCGTATGCAGATCATTTGCTTCTGCTGAGCCTGGTGGATACTCGGCAATTGTTGGTGCATCCGCCTCAAAGACCTTATCTTCGGCCCATAGCTTCTCGTACTTGACTTCAATCTCTCTCAAGGTGTCTCTCTTCTCGGTATTTTCGATTTTCAAAGTGCCTTGGGCGGCCTCTGGGGCAACAACCGGTGCTTTCGATGCCGACATGTTGAGTTGTAGAGTGGAGATCAGACGCGAGAGCGTTGATCGGAAGGTCTTTGATAGTCAGGCGTGACTCATTCAGACCAAGTGCCTGACAATTCTTTGATACAAACTGAACTTTTCTGAATTGCTGTTGACTCATGTTTGCTCTGTCCTCGGGCAGCTCCATATTGAGTATTATGTAATACTAGGTACAGTGCGATTATGTAATCATGTGGAGTCGGGCTGGGCCTTCCAAGATTCCAACATCGGGAGCTCCAAGCCGCGAGAAGTTCCACACATCTCCAATCTTCATTCCCCACTGACTCCGTGTCCCGTTCGACATTATGTTTGGTCTATCTGCACGCCCGAATGAGACAGTTCATCAGGCGTTCGACTTCGAGCGCAATCCGTACAAAGCCCAAAAGCAATGGCCGCCAGACTTTTCCAAGATCTCTGAGAAGCATAAATTCCGAATGGAGAAACGATACAGACGACGGTGCAAGCTGGCTTATGTCCGTCCCCAATGGGTCAAATACACGAAATTGACCCAATATGGGCTCTCCCTCTGTATGTCCAGCCTCGGCTCTAAGTTGCGTATAGACTGACAGTGTTTAGTCATCGTTGCATATGGCGTCTTTTACTACGACTGGGGCAATGAAGGCGCCAAAGACCCTCCCTTCCAAGCCGTTAGTGATGTCCAACCGGCTCTCTCTTCTATCGCTCACTATCATAGGCCCGCACCTGGTATAAGAACATTGCCGATAACCTATGGTCCCAGAATTCGTCACAATCTGGCCGAGATGAAATACGGAGAATGAAAGAAGCGAGGCAATCTCCTAGATCTTGAGGAATCGGATACACTAGTCTTGATGATGGTGCGAACACCTACTCTGTCGATTCTTAAGCAGGCTACGAGAAGCAGTTGGACGACACGCTGTGTTGGGAGGCATCAACGCGCATTCACAATTTGGTACACCTGGAAGGAGAGGTCCTTGAGATGATACAGCCTGCTATGGTGAAAGGCATATCACTTTGGGAGCCTTCTCATCCTGCCCGCCCAGGCAGAGCAATGGACTTGGGAAGATAACGCCTGTCGTTGGTCACAAGCCCTTCGATAGGCCAGAAACAGCATCCAAGCGAGATCGATCTTGCTGCAGCATCCATCATAGCTCCCGGAAGGATTTTTAAGAGTCAGCCAACAGCTTGTCTTCCACAGGATCTCTAGAAGCTATATCAGCTTACTACGATTACATCCAACTAGTCTTCGATATTACCATGCCGACCTCACCTGCCGGACTCATTCAGCATTATTTTTATCACCCTCGATCAATGCCTTGAAGTCAGATCACCACCCTGAAACGGATGTCTTTCCGTCGGTCTCCAATCGAAAGCTTGATCGCATGCCGGCACAAGACACCGCACGTGATTACACCTTTTGATCTTCTATATACCAGCTTTGCAATGCGGACACTGGCGCGTTCTTCTGGCTTTCCCGTCCTCACTGGCCTGGTTTTGCTTCTCATTTTATCCCAAGGTTTGTTGATAGCGTAAATGTGGCGACAGGAGCTCCATTTCAGTTTGGCGCCGCGAGATAGCTTGAATATGGAAAGGTTTGGGCACTGAGTTCCGCGACTGTCTGACGAACTTGATACACCCGTGGTGCTGCGCGCGGAAGGGAAGAGTGCGGTGAGCAAAGATGGCGTTGTATATGTCGTTGGTCAGCCACGAGATTAACAGATCCTTTGAAGACAATGTCTCTTTACAACCTTTCAACTCTTGGGGCCGTACGGACTGGATATATCACAGGCGGTTTGCCCTCATGGCTGCATAGTGCAGCTATCATAATTCACCGATGTGACCCCATGGGACCTCATGCACAATTCGCTTTCCCATGATTTTCTCCCCTCTCAAAGTTCGCTGTATCTACAAGTCTCGATCATCCCCCGTACTAGAAACTCAACGGACACCCGCGACGCCTTATCCTCAAGCTTGCCTATTAATTATCTGCATTTCTAGCCAATTTTCTAGACATCCACGACAAGTGGTCAACTACTGTTTTCGGATGTCGGACCAGATGGTGCAGGTGTGTAGATGAACCAATCCTTTTTCGGGCGTTGCCTTGGACGTGTGCGGGGATTGTTACTTTTATGAACCTTGGAAAGAAAGCTCCTGGTCTACATGATTAGTCTCAGGTGGTTGGAGGGAGTTTCAAGGTTTTGTACCAGATCAGCCTTGGTTCAGAATGCTATTTTGAATGGGGAGGTTATTTTTCTTGATAATTACCTCCGTAGAGGCCTTATTTCATTGCTAAGAACATACATAGTTGTGAATTGTCGAAGCGCACATAAGGTACTGCCCTTAATTGGGTATGGAGAGCCCTGGTGGAAGTCGAAAGCGAGGCCCAACGCGACAGCTGGCACACGACGCGTTGGAAACACCTCAAAAGTGTGGATGACAGGTTGTTCCTCCGATCGCTCTTACACCAACACATACTTTTCCTCCGTACGGAACGTATCGCTTAAACACCATGAACAACGCCTTCGCCACCTGTCTCGACCCTTCGCAATACCAATTAGGCATACATCATTCAAAAAACCGTATTGTACTCGTTCTTGAATAATCAGCGCATAGTGTCGTGCCTACGCAACTTCACAACAATCAAACGTAGCACACATCCGGATGTCTACGCTCTACACTGTACTGCCATCTCCAGGCGAAGGTCTTGGCTGCTTCTCCACCACGTTCATACCAGCTGGGACTCGACTGCTCGTCGAGAGACCACTATTCGCCGTTCGAGAACCACGTAGCAATTTAGCAGTCACAAAGGCATTCTCGCAGCTGAATCTCGCTCAACAAAATCAATACCTTGCACTTTATGCGCAAGATCCGATCAATCAGGGAGACGCAAAGGTAGTAGACATCTTCAACTCTAATGCCTGGCAGACAGAAGGCCGAACCTCGATCCTCCCAAACTGCGCACGATTTAATCACTCCTGTATTCCCAACGCAAGTTTCGCGTGGAACTCGCGTCTTTCCAGCGCAACGATTCATGCTGTTGTAGACATACCTCCAAACACGCAAATACATCTCAGCTACGAAAAGCCATACCAATCTCTCGAAGAACGACGCGCCAAACTCGCTTCCTATGGGTTTGTCTGCTCATGCCCAGCCTGTGGATCCGACGCCGAAGCAAGTGAGATAAGAAGATCACGCATGGTCGTTCTGGACGCGCGGATCCGAGTTGGCAAGAGACAGCAGTGGAAAGCGGATATTCCAAAGGCAGCATTAGAGCTACTGAGACTTGTGAAGGAAGAGGGGCTCATGGGCGAGGCTTTGGCATTGGCATATCACGATGTTGCGGTGGGTTATGTCAAACATGGGAGGATGGATTTGGCATTGAGGTATGCGGTGAAGGAGTTGGAATTCGGTATCAAGTGTTATGGAGTGGATTCACCATATGTGGATACGACTAGGACGTTTTTGAAAGAGCTTAGGGTAAATGAGGTCGAGATTTGAGAATGGGTCTTGGATCAATGTACGAGGACCTGAGCTTGCGCATTGCGATGCATCCAAAGGACGAGCAACTCCTTGGTCGGGCATCTTGCCCCGTGAATTTTGGCGCCGCATGGGAGGAGTAACCTATGTCAGGTTTGAGGTGTTGATAACATGGATCATGATTCTGGTTTAAGTCGGAGAATCGTGACGAGACTGTGGTCCGGATTGGAATTCGAGTTTTGGTTTCGTCTTCTGAGCGGCTTGACGTATGCATTGCATCTGGTGTTTTCAATTATGAATACCGCTGCATCAGCTCGAGCATTGCTGGCCTGAAAATACAGCTGATATGATACTGGGTCTGATTATCGAAGGTTTCCATCTTCTGAGAATCCCATCATACCTAGCCTGCCTCGTCTCGACCCTCGATGACTTTTGAATTGCTCGAGTTCATCGACATTTGGGTAAGTCGAAGGTATCGGTAGCATAACTTGACCGTCCATCAACAAGACTAGCTATTACTACTGCCAAAGAAAGCGCTCTTTGGGTATCCTGTAGCTGCGCAGTTGCAACAAAAAGTCCGTCATCGATTCGTCGATCCAGTTTTTCATTTCACCACCTGTCCCTTCCCGCCGCCTCTTCCTCCAAGCCCTCAGTCTCTCTCCCCACACAGCCTCCCAATCCCTCAAACGAATCTCATACCTTTGCCACCGAATCATGAGGCGCTTTGTTCCAATCTTGCCGAGCATCCATTCCTTCTCCAACCTGGCCCTCATTTTGGTCTTCGCTTTCTGGATCTCCCATCTTATTCTTACCTCGATTCTTTGGACTTGCTCTTCCAGGCGATCGAGGCGGAAGAAATCTTGGAGATGACAGGTGGAAATATCATCAGTGTCGCCGGATTGAAGTGATGAGGAGTCGCAGTCAGTGGCGGAGGAGAAGTTGAGCAACGAGTGGCAGCCAAACGCAGGGACGCGCTATTATCGGCTTGGATGAGTGCAGCATCATCCCAGTCCCTACATTGTTCATTATGGGGAATTAAGAGATTAGGACAGCTTGCCAGAAGACGGGGATTTGGTGGCTTCTCAAACGCAGTATTAGCATGACGCGCTGTCTCACGCAGGGAACTCTTTGGCATAGAAGGCTCGCTGCTTTCCCTGTCGACATGATGCACAATTCTCATCTCTGGAGCTCTTCGACTTTGGTCTTTGTGAAGTGTTTGACAGTTGGAGATGGTTTTCTCGTCAGCTATAGCGTCGTGACTCCTCGTTTCCAGTTCTTCTTCTTGATGTAGAAGTTTGTCTATGGCCCTGTCTTCGCTGGACAAGTTGATAGTCATCGAAGCATCATCGGATAGGGCAGAGGTCGAATGTCTGGACAAAGTACGACCTGCGAAATCTGCGACAATTTTCGCGAAACAAGAATGGACTCTTTCTCCTGGTCCTTGTTTGTGCGGATGCGCGTTCTTACCTGTGACCCTGTTTGCGCACATCGAGAGGTCAACAGCTGCTTGTGGTGACAATTCAGCTCCAGTCTCACCGGCAGCCCAGCTCCATCTCCTTTTAATGAAAGTTCCAACTTTGGCTGCATTTCTTGGTTCCACCCAAAGCTGCTGGATCTTCTCGATACCGTTGCTACTGAGAAAGCAGCCGTCTAGCAAAGGTCATCGAATTCGAAAATGCCAGCCTCACCTTTTCGGACATCGACTTTGCATTCCGGATCCTTCTAGGTCTCTGGCGCCCCGTCTAAGTCGTTCCATATCTGATCAAAGTGAGAATATCTATATACTCCCAGTGCCGTCTGAGAACAGGACTACTTTCTGAACTTGACTGGAAGATTATTTTTGCACGACTGAGTGGGTATGAGATGAAACGTGCACAAGGAATAGTCTTGGTCAAGAACCTAATCTTCCTTCGAATGAGGAGAAGACAGTTTCTCGTGCCAAAAGGAATCTCGCGGATTCATGGCGTAATTCGCTCTGATGGAAACGTGGGGGAGGGAACCAGCTGTCGATATCCTTGGCAACGTCGTCTGCGTGTTGGTCAGGCATATCAATGATCCAATATTGGCACTGGAGACCTGGACGTGGCTGTTGTTGTTGTTGGAATCTCCGAGAGCGCCCCCTTGTAGTACGGTACGGAGTATCGTACAGCCGGTACAGAGCACGGGAATGTGAGAGTAACTCCATTAGAGCTAGCGTACGATTCAGCAACAATTAGTAAGGTCCTCCTGTGCTCCAAGCTCCAAGCTCCAACCTGCCACTGCCACTGCCATCACGTTACTTACATCACCATAACCATGCTTCCTTTACACGCTTCGAGCACGGCATCAGCAAAGAATAGAGCGATTCAGTAACATGTCCGCTTGCCGCTCTGGAGGGACGCCAATGGCCGTCAGTACCAGTTCGCCGCATTCTCGCAGCGCTCGAATCATCAGCAACGCGCTTTGCCTCATGATAGAGGCCGACTCAGAAAGTCAGAACTCACTTGTCCACTTTCTGCTGTAACGACCATCTATTGACCCAAGATTTCCAACGGTATAGCCCCGATTTGGACTCTTTCCAAGACGCTTTCGATCTCGTCTGGTTGTGACGTCCATCTATGTACATTCGTGCCCCATCGACTTGTATCATTCGATCCCTCTTTCCATCTTTTTCTTTCTTGACGTTCGTTTGTCATGTATTTCTTTTCAAACTTCTTTCTTGCCGCTGGGCTACTACAGTCGGTATTTTCCTCTCCTACACTTGACCATATTCCAGCGCTTGAGGCTGCCCTTCGTGATGCAAGACAGACCTCAAATCTTTCGGCTATGGCCTCGCTCAGTCGACTGGCCAAAATCATCACAGATACAGACCCAAATGCTCGCGGGCTTCTTGGTAGCCTTGTACCGGGTGTATCAGGAGGACGCGGCAATGATTTAGACAGGGGCAATCAGATCTTCTCGTCACTCTTGGCGTGAGTAGTATGGTCGTGGTCTTCAAGAGCACGAGTACTTACAAGACTTTCGCCAGAGCCATAGAAGACACTGTTGCGGCACAGGCTACTGCTACACCCACAAGTATTCCAGCAGCCACATCTGGTATGTCTCTCTGATCCCATTGCGAGCCGACCGTCTCTGATCATCTATCTAGCATTGTCCAAACTTTTATCGGCTGCGCCTACGATCTTGTACGAGCAAGTCTTTCAACGCATTAAAGGTGGCTTGATTACCAGTAACCTCACCAACGAAGTCAATGCTTTGGCCACTGCCTCTTTCAGTGGCATGAACTCAGATACGAGCGTCAATCCAGCTCCCAAATGCGCAATCTATCCACAGAGAAACTGCACAGATGCTCCTTATACTTTGACTGAAGAACAGCTGCGGCAGGTTATATACATTCCTTCCACTTTTACCTATGGACGGGTTCCTCCAGTAATTGTAGGTACCATATTTGGAGACGTAGAAGAGTTCCTGACGTTATCTAGCTCGTCCCGGGCACTGGCAATACAGGCTATCAAACATTTGCCGGCAACTACATACCTTTGCTCCAAGGATCAACGGTTGCGGATCCTGTTTGGCTCAATATCCCAGACCAGCTGCTGATGGACGTACAAGTCAATGCCGAATATGTCGCGTATGCACTTAATTACATCAACTGGTATGTTCAATTCATAGGGCTTGCCTGTTAGGTAAGGTCAGCTGACAGCCGTAGTATCACCAATACGAACGTCAGTGTAATCAGCTGGAGCCAAGGTGGTCTCGATACGCAATGGGCGTTGAAGTACTGGCCATCCACTCGCCAAGTCACTTCCAATCTCATCGCGCATGCTCCAGACTTCCACGGAACGAAATTGGCATTTGCCGTATGCCCCGGCTATCCACTGCTGTGAGTTTCGGCTCTTGTAAAGAATTGGCGTTGCCAAAAACTGACAGCAAACTAGGCCGTGCCCACCAGCTATCATCCAACAAGATTACAACTCTAGGCTCATTGCAAAGATTCGCGATAATGGAGGCGATTCTGCCTACATTCCTACAACCACAATCTTTAGTTCCAATGATGAGGTTGTGCAACCTATGTCTCCCGTGACTGGAGCTTCCGCATTCCTTTTAGACGCCAGAAATATAGGCGTGACGAACAGTCAAGTCCAAGCCATTTGTGGTGGACGCGGGCCTGCAGGTACATTTTACACACATGAAGGAGTTCTTTACAATCCACTTGGATATGCACTCACAATCGACGCATTGACCAATAGCGGTAAGTGACAGTCGCCTGACTCCATCGGTTTCAGCATACTTACTCTTGGCTTTGTAGGACCTGGTCAGACTAGCCGCATCAATCTTGAAACCGTGTGCAGACAAACTGTCTCGCCAGGACTGGACCTTAGCAGTGTGTTGAAAACGGAAGAAGCGGTTGTGATTGCTGTTCTTTCCATTGTTCGAAATCCAGCCAAGCAATTCAGAGAACCTGCGATCATGGGATATGCCTCGGACGGCGCAACCGTAAATGCCAACTGCACTATCTCTTCGAACTCACGCTTTATATCGACAGACTCGATCTCTCCATCGACAAACTCGAGCTCTGCATCAACGAACTCCACTACTTCGGTCATGGAAGTGTCTCCAATCGATCTTGCCCGACCTCATGCTCACAAGAGGGTCGATCACGCATCCCATGGCAACACAGGCGATGGATTCGACGCTTCCTCCATTGCCGACTCCTCGGCCCCTGCGACCACCGACGTACTACAAGATGTTTATTCCAGCACGGGGGATAAGGTGAACCCAGATGGCAGCTATGAGATCCCAAACAACTCTGCTTCCAAAAGTTGTGCGGTGAAATACGTCACGGCAACCGTGTGGGAGTAAGGTCAGAGGCATCCCTTTCTCTATTGTTGAAAGGCATCGAACCACATATGTGAGCAGAGCCCATATCGATTCTATACCATCCGAGGCATTGCAAAAGAACTGTCCATTTCCACCTCTTCCATTGATAGGACACGTGGTCTTGCCTCTCCCTTTCAAGACCGCGCCATTGTGGGTTCACGGATTCTGTTAACATCGCCAGAAATTTATCAGTATCGATCTTAAGTCGGTAAAGTCTATATCTAGAGGAGACATCGTAATGCCCAATGACTAAGAGGGACATAGAATTGGTAAACCCGCAGTGGCGCCTCTCACCTTCTCGAGAAAAACGCCCTCACCCGGCGCCACTTGCCCCGGCCCTCCTTGTTCCTTTGGCTTTCCAAGTTTACGCTCCTCGCTTGCGTGGCAACTATTGCATCTGATTTCGCCCGCCGTGCACCGAAAAGTCCACTTGGTCTCTTTAGATTCTTTACCCCCTCTCGGACAGCGGGATCTTCTGGAAAATCCCCACAAGACCGAGAATGGATAATGTTGAGCCTTTCACACCCATCAGACGTCCCAGCTCGATGCCCATGCGGCTGCAAGAAAGTAGTGGTGCTCGGGTCCCAAGTCACAGGATCAGGTCCCGAGTCTGCGCTGTCTTGTTCCAACATGGGCTGTAGCGACTCGTCGTGGATGAAATAGTCCAATCGGCGATGCGCCAAAACCTGATCAAGGGTCGCGAAGTTATTGTTGCGGACTATTCCTTGGCTTGCCGGTGATAATGCTATCATCTCGTTGGCAGCCGGGTCTGCTGTGAAAGTTTCTCCTTCCCCTTGGCGATACATGTCCAGATGTCTTTCGGAAAAGACACCGATGACGGAAGATGATCGTCGCGCTCGGCCACGGGGACAAAACGTGCTCTCAGTTGCGTCGTCAATCGGTTCGAGAATTGGTGAATGGGGAAACCCGGATTTGGATGGCTTTCTTCTCCATTGACCATCATGTAGGTCCGACATTGCGGCTGACAGACAGTTGAATGATGAGTACTTACTATGGGTGAGGGCAGAGGCACATCTGCATTGGGGAAATTGAAGAAATTATATTCACTGATAATTCCAGCTCTTCTTCAATCCACTCTTGTGATATTTCGTCACAAAAATTTCATGTGGTGCCATGAAAGTTGCCATGTCAATGACATTGTGTTCCCGTCTGAAGCTTCTGAACTTCAACAGCTTCAGTATGCCTTTAAGCTGCTTTGTTTCTGAGCAAGGAGACTTGCCAAACAATTCTCCATCTCACCCCCACCTCATTCACATCTACCACCATCAATTACCTCCACCATCATGCCTGGCTACATCTACTTGGACCACGAAAACAAAGCCGACAGCACCATATCCAGAAGTTCCCCTACCAGAATCCCTCGTCCTATCAGCTCTGGCTCTCCTCGTCGGGCAGCACTGGGAGATATCACGAACTCCCACCGGCTGAACAAGGTTCGACTTTTAAAGCCGATAGGCCACCTCATCTCCAAGAAGGGACAGAAAAGTTCCAAGGCCTTTTCTAGTCCTACCCCTGACCTCCCCAAAGTCTCAAGCAAGCGTCACGAGTACCATCTCGACTTCTCCCCTAAGGAATGCGCGAAAGCTAACCTCGATCTTGACGAGGCAGAGAATGAGCTGCTATCAGTCGATACTGCCATCAGTCCTGAGACTCTCGAGAACACGTATGTAAATGCACCGTACCTCGAACGTCCGACCAAGAAAGGGATCAAGGAATTGAACAATGCAGTTCTCGGTAGAGAATTCCAGCCGATCGACCAGACATGCGAGGTTTTAGAAGTGGAATGCGATCTGCAACCTCGAACAATCAACAACGATGTCCAACTCTTAGTTGGAGACGAAGAAGACGCCAATGCAGGCGCCGAGCGCGACAACTTATTCAATGGAAACCTCAAATACATTCCTGGTTGGCCTTTCTCTCGAGACGGGACGAGAAAGGTAATCGAGCACTGGCTCGACACTTCATCGTCCCTTTGGAACGCCCAACTTAGATTGTCGACTTGTGGGATTGCAAGCACCGGAAATGAATTGAGGATAGATGAATTGGAAGCCGCAGTCGCATCAGAAGAACTGAATCTCCCTCGTCCGCTCGAGCGGCTCATTTCAGCCGTTGAAAATTTGGGCAAATGTCTCGAAACAGATGCCGAAACTAAGGAGATCGTGGTGGACGTGTTGAGGTCGCCCGAGATTGCATCAAGGTTCAGGAAACTTAATCTCACCATTCCAATCGAAAGATTTGATGCAGCTATCAACTGCGTCCAAGAGCAACCGGAAGAAACCGAAGTCGAGAATGCATTTGATCGTGCCAGGGCTGAGATTGAGGACCAGGCGTTCTCGGTGACGCCTGAAAGCTTCGGCGGAGACAGTGGGTACTTGACTGATTCCAGCGACTTGGGCAACTCTGCTCAGCTTAATAAGCCTGCTCTTACCAGCCACCAATCTTTCTCCCCGACGAACAAGGTATTGAAACCGAACAAAGTCGTGAGATTCGATGATAAACTAACGATCATCGGGTTTAACGATTCTTTCATCGAGCGCGCCCCTGATTCTTTCCGCTCCACCGACATTGTGAAAGAAGCCAAAGCCTTGGGTCGCGCCGCCTGCAATATCGTTCCGGGTATCGAGCACATCCAAAAGCAGCTATTTGGCATGGACACCCCGACACGAATGCAAATGCTCGACCAACAATTTTCGGGCCAAGTAGCTGCTGACTCCAGTGAGCGGAAGTCTAAACTGCCCTCACGCCGAGAGTCAACATTTGGTCTTGACGGGGCCGGGGATGAGGATGAGGACGCGCCTTTCGAAGTCAGTCACGATGGCTTCATTAGTGCACCGTTGCCATCATTCTCAACTAGGCTTTCAACTGCGGCTGTACGTCATGGACGGGAGACTCTGTCGCGGTTCAAATGGAATCGCGATTGGGAGCTGGCGAGGGAGCGGTACCAGCTGCGCAGGGCTTTGTCAAGCTTCGAGGATGCTTATGATGTCCTTGTGGAGTCTGGGGAGATCTTTTGATGGGAGATTGCAGAATGGGACTAATCAGAATTCTCTTGGTGGATTTGGGGATATTGGCGTTCGTGGAAGACTGGTTTCGATTCTGCCCTGTCGTCTCGCTGACCGGGGTGTGGTTCGGGCGAATCCCTGTTTCGAAACCGCTATTGAATATCTGTTGTTCTCAGCCTTTCAACGCATTGGATATTATCGGTCTCGTATTGCCTACCAGGACTGGAGGCTTGAGGTATTTATTACCAATGTGTTTTTGTGAATCGTTGTTGCTAGTGGAGCAGCATTGGATATTTCCAATGCCCTTCTTTTTATGAATCGTCAATGTGGTGCTTTCGGAAACAAGAAGAGTTTCTGTCTCAGCGGTCCTACATGTAAAAGGTGGTCACTTTGTTTTTGCTCCTTGGTGGCAGTGATGAGGGGACGGAGGAGGTACTATTCGTGAATATTTGTCCATCGAGCCTGCGCTTAGATGGCAGACACGAGGACCTAAATTATCAATTAGGAATGCGTCCATTCTCATTGTCGGTGATGAAGGTGAATGTCATTGTTTCTTCGACGACAAAAGAAGACCCAAGCGGAACCGTTCCGAGTTAGAGCGGAACTGCGATGTCAGCGTCTCCTTCGTGATCAATTTACCTACGCTCTACTCAACAACCTAGCGAGCTATGAACGCTCAAATACCATTTCACTCCTCTCATACGTACACGAGCCTATGAATGGGCTTCGCACAGAAGCCGCAACATGTCAGAACCATCCACCAAACGCGCGAGAACCGACCCATCCTACACGCTCCTCTACCACCCAGGAATCCCAGGACGAGGAGAGTACATCCGCCTCGCCTTTGAAGCTTCTGGAACGCCCTACTCCGACCCAGCCAACGAGTCCAAAGAAGGTGCCGGACAAGTCTACAGCAGCTGCTCTCCCGACTCGCTCGGTGAAGATGGAAACCCACCACCCTTCGCACCGCCCATGCTCAAAGTCCCCGGTGCAGGCAAGGACGGAAGACCATTGTTGATAACTCAGACTCCAAACATCCTGTTTTACCTAGGTAAAAAATTGGATCTGGCAGGTGAGGATCCGGAGGTGGATAAATGGCACGTCAACGAATTGACCTTGACGGCCTTGGATCTCAGCAACGAGACGCATGACACGCATCACCCCGTTGCCGTGATGAAATACTACGAGGATCAAAAAGAGGAGGCGCTCAAGAAGGCAATTGATTTCAGGGACAATCGGATACCCAAGTTCTTTGGCTATTTTGAACGGGTGCTCAAGGGGAATGAGAATGGCGGAGGCAGATATCTGATTGGGAAGAAGCTGACGTATGCGGATACGACTTTATGGCAGGTTCTCGATGGGTGAGTCAGCTTCTTGACGAAGGTTGGAAGGATTACTCATCGCGTTGCTGCAGATTACATTTCGCGTTCCCGAAGGAAGTAGAGGCCAGGCAAACGGACTATCCGCTGCTCTTTACCAAGTTTTACACCGGCATCGAAGAAGAGAAGGGATTGAAGGAGTATTTGACAAGTGGCAGGCGACTAAAATTTTCAAATGGACTTTTCAGGAACTATCCAGAGCTTGACCGGCAATGAAAAGGTAATGCTGTTGCCGTGTACATAATAAGACTGGACGAGAGCAGCCTCTCGACAGGATATCATGAATGGAAATAAATCTTAGTTCCACTATTACTGAAGAGGTCGTAACGTCAATGGGTTGTCCGCGTTGAAATAGATTGGTTCCAGTCAAAAACAAAAACTTGAGAGGAGAGATTTTTGAAAACAGATCTCTACTCGTTTTTCACTCTCTGAGCCCAGCAATCTCACTCTCCATGCTCCTGAGCGTGTGACATAACAGGTCGACAATCTCAACCATCTCTCCGTCAGTGACGTTGTACGGCGGCGCCAAAATGATATGATCCCCTTCTTTGCCGTCAACTGTACCACTGCTTGGATACACGGCTAATCCATTCTTCAGGCAAGTTTCGTGTACCAGCATCCCCAGCCCCTTGGCTCTTTTAAAAGGCTCCTTCGTGTTCCGGTCCTGGACGAATTCGAGGGCCCAAAATAATCCCGTTCCTCTGACGTTTCCCACGAAATCAAAGTCTTCCTCCTCGAGACGTGACTGAAGCATTGAGCCAAACAACGCGAATGCAGGCGACATCATGACATCGTTATCCTGGATGTATCGCTGGACCGCCAAGGCCGTCGCGCAGGTCAGGGAATGGCCTTGATATGTCAAGCCGTGGACCCAGGCTCCTTTGTTGATTTGGCCTTCTCGCAGCACGTCGACAACCTTCCCAGAGATTAAGAGAGCCGCGATGGGAACATAGCCACCACCAAGACCTTTGGCGACAGTCTGGATATCAGGCATACTCGCTTCTCTTTCTTTTTTGGTCAGACCAATTCCTGTGGCTGAGGGCTGCTTCAGGCCGAATTCGGGATGTTTGTGCACGTGGAATGAACCGCACCTTCCGATTCCTGACATGACTTCGTCACAGACCATGAGGATACCGTATTTGGTGCACAGATCACGGACCATTTGCAGATAGCCAGGTGGCGGGACTAAGCATCCTGATGTCGCTCCTGTAACCGGCTCCAAGAAGAATGCGATGAACGTGTCTGCGCCTTCGCGGACGATCGTGGTCTCGTACTCCTCCCGCAGTCTCTCGACGTACTGCTCCGAAGTTTCTGATGGGAGGAGGTCACGATAGGTGTTTGGTGCTGAGACGTGGACTGTGTTCTTCGCCATGATGTCCTTGTACGGCGTTATTCTGGCCAGGTCTTGTTGAAGTCCTGTTAGTGGTGTGTCCTTGACTAGCAGTCTTCAGAACTCACTATGTGAAAGACTTAGTGATCCAAGAGTGTTGCCATGGTACGACTGCTTGCGCGCGATGAATTTTGTTCTTTGTGGCTGCCCATTTTCGAGGTGATATTGAGTGGCAAGCTTCATCAAAGAGTCGTTGGCCTCAGAGCCTTGGAAACAGTCAGTAATTGATGGCCCTGAATCGCTTCTTCTCGCGAGCAGTCACATGCAACTACCGTTTCTCTCGGAGGAAATAGACTTTGTGGCTATCGACAATCGTCTTTGACTTACCGCCAGAGCAGAAATAGACCTTTCCTGTGCTCTGCACCTCAGTCGGTCCTAATGGAGGCTCCCATGACCCCAATAGCAATTTTGAGAGCTCTTCAGCAGGAGAGGAGGTGAACATGATGGTTGCAACATAGTTGATAGCGTCGCTACCGTCCAGATGGTTCTTCATAGCTGCGACGATGGCAGGATGCGAATGTCCCAAGCATGATACTGCCGCGCCCGAAGTCGCGTCTATAATTCTTTGACCCGTCGACGTGTAAATGTTGATACCAGAAGCTCGTTTCGCTAGTAGTGGCGAATGAGTCAACGATCTGTGCATCATATTGCTTGTCGAAGTAGGCTCAATGGGAGGCGGAGGCGCCGTATTTGGCATGGCTTCCATAGCAGAAGCTGTCGCTAGATATCGTCGCGTGTGTGCGATGGCCGCTTGAAGCCGGCTAAAAGTTCCTGTGGCCCGGATCATGATGGGCTGTGAGGATAGGAGAGTGATTGGGAGACAGCGAAGAGATTGGTTTCAACTCTGATTTTATCAGGTCGTGGTGTCGACTGTTCCTCCATGTCGCCGATCGAGTGGTTTTGGACAACGCTTGTCCCAAAGCATGCATGAGAATCCGACCGTTATCAGTGTGGGCCGGTTGCGTGGTGCGTACATTATTGCAAATCGTTAACGGCCGTCTCAAGCCGCTGAGCTAGAGGTTTGGGATGTGACGAGGCTCTACGAGGGACGAAGGATGCTGTTGTTTGCTGGTGGGAGGGAAAATACTAGAGCACAGAGCATTATGGTCGGGTTTCTCGGCTTTCCAAGTTGGGCTTAGTGTTCGTATCAATCATGTCAATGGAACTTAATCTATATAAGGTACCTATCCGCCTCAATATGCCTCAGCCTTGACTCCATACCAACAGAATGCGACAAAATTTCTGTTTGCTCTGAACCGCGACTGCGACCTTCTCACATCTGCATGCACTGACCATCATCTTGTCGCTTTCACCATGACCATGCTGAAGAGGACAGTGTCGGTAACTGCTGCAATTTTCAGACGCAATTATTTCCAAGGGATCATCAACATTGCAATTGTTCAATCGTGTAAATTGTGTATCGCATCTCTAAGCCCTTAATCTCTAGGTTTTACGACATCACTTCTCAATCTAAGCTTCACTATCAACGGATCGATGTCGATAACATCTAGCGAGACAATCTCTTCACGTCGCCAGAAGTTTGTTGCGATTGATCTTGTATTGCAGTTGACGGGACCGATCTAATCTATACACAGCAGTCATCTACTAACAGAAACCGGGCGGTGGCAATTTGTCTAATGCTACAGAAATGATCGCAAGTGGTTAAAACCATTGACGGGGTTTGACCATCTTGCAAAATGCGGTGTCCGAGGCTTCGGTGCTTTGTTTCCCATTCTTTGGTCTGCAGGCCATAAAAAGCATCCCCCTGCACATCTCCCCTCTAAGCGGCACAGGTGAAAGATAATCACACATCGCATTCATTTGTTGAGTGAGTTCACTTGGTTCAGGTTCACCATCTTCCCTCTTGGAGATGGCGTTCTCGTGCCACTCTTTGCAACCAGGATATCTTTCACTGGAGGGGCTCTTGCAAATCTCCGCGAGCATGGTTTCGGGTTCGAATCGTGCGGTGAGAGCTTGAAGGACGGCGGTATCTTCCTGTGAATCTGAGAGAGACTTCTTGGATGGTAGTGTATCAGAAGATTTTCCGATGGCGATGTTCTTGCAGACCGAATAGTCTTTGTTATCGGGGTGGCTGCAGAATGCCACGGTTGGCTCTTCCATGCCTGGAGTTTGGAGTTGGCCGTTGGGAAGGTTGGTGGAGGCGTGGATGGTGGATGTGCGACCGTTCTCGAGGGATGGAGAGGATGCTGTTGGGAGAGCTGTAACTACGCTGGCCGTCAGGGCGGCTGCGATGGCGAGGGTGTTTATGAGCTTCATGGTTGATAAGATGGTGCTGGAAATAAGTGTCAATTCTGTGATGTAGTTGGGGTGAGGATGGGATTTACCTTTGGCTGCAATTTTATCGCACTGGGAAAGACTTTTAACTGTGGCGTGCAGGTGGAAAGCGGTGGCTTTGGGCAACTTATAGGAGGCTTGAAAACACGCTTCACTTGGAATCCGGTGGAGTTGCGGTATTTCCAAGGATGTCACCACCAATTACACCTTGGTACCGTTGAGGTGGTAGAGAGGATTACTGTTTTCGGCTCGATCCGACCTTGTTCTCAGGCCAGCTCCATATCACTATTTGCTCAGGGAGGTGGTCAGAAGATACATAGAATCCGTGGTTACAATCGCATTAGACTGCGGTCGTAGATTTCAAATCACCTTTTTTGAGGGCCTTGGTGGAGGCAATTTCCTCTCATTAGGACCGGACGTATTGAGATCACGGTCGTGAGAGGCAACGAAGACACAAGAATTTTAGTTCTCCATAAAGATGCTGAGTCGTTCATAGTCCATCTCTTCAACAAAAGCTCCTGCCTCTGCCTAGAACCCTCCAAGATCGGGCGGAGTATTAGGCGATGGAATTCGGACTGTTCTCTAATCACGGTGTAGCACGTGTCCATGAGAACGCGTGCGAGGTCATACGTCTCAGTAGCTCCAAACTAGCGCTCGTGTCTTTGGACTTAAGAAGATTCATTGGGATGTAGAGTTTAGAGGAGTGCGCATTCCTCGATAAGACGGCTTGGCATGTTTGGATAAGTGCAGGCTGGAGGAGACATTCTTTGATCACAACACGTCCGAATTCTGGTCGAGAAACTCAACCCATAGGTCGGTCCTCCGCACTCCTTATGCCCTCCTCGCAAAGCTTGTGGATGAGGCCAATATTCCCGCATTCTTTGCGAAACGAGTCCTGTTGCAACAAGTCAAGATTTTGCAGGGTTGTACCTGGGTAGCTGAAGTGTCAATCTTAGCAAAGCAATGTTGGTGACACGGCAAGAACGACAGCGACTCACGATAAGAACCTCGCGTACTTTGGGCCTTTGAAGTACTGAAGATAGTCGAGATAGGCAATGAAGTCCTTCTCCTCAAACAGCTTGCGTCTCCACAATTCATGGATGTACCAGGGATTGGAAAGACACTGTACAAACTGTGGTGGAGAGGTCAATTCCGAGTCGCATTATGTGGCATCAGAAAACCAACCTCGAGCTCTAACTCGAATCGAGAGAAGCCTCCGTATCGCGGCTCGGCAGGCACCTGGTTGGGCTGTTCAGCGGGCCGGGGTGCCTCTTCCGTCATGGTGGATGCCGGGTGGTGGCAGTTGATGTATTTGAGACGAGGGCGAATCCTGAATTGATTGTTGTTTGGTTGGGGCGTGGTTGAAAGCGATGACTTGTCAAGAGGACCACCACCACCACCGCCTATGAAGCACAGATCTACCCGGCTACCCGTGGTCCGTGGTCCAGTGCATCCATATAAGTTTCACAGCTGCGGGGCTTGGCGATTCCTGCACTGTGGAGAGCACACAAGGACGGTGTTGTTGGTCGTTCCTTCAGTACGGCGATGAAGTCGTTGTTGGTGTATACTGTATAGTCTGGATTCTGCATGACTAATGGAGATGGGATAGTAGTAGATCACTCAGGAACCAGAGTGCTGCATGATAGTGCAAGACCACTGAGGAACCAGAGTGCGTGCTGCGTGATAGTATTCCATTTCCACTACCTAGACCACTCAGGAACCAGAGTGCGTGCTGCGTGATAGTATTCCACTACCACTACCTAGACCACTGAGGAACCGTGCTGCGTGATAGTACTACCTAGACCACTCAGGAACCAGAGTGCTGCGTGATACTGCTACTGTAGACCACTCAGGAACCTTGAACCAGACTTCTGCGGCCTTCTAACGTGCGTATGCTTGTTCCAAGGTTGATCGTCTGTCTGCTGGACTGCCCTTTCTTTCTTTCTTTTTCCCTTCCCCCAGCTGAAGACAGTCTGCACGCCAAACAAAGCCTGAGCGCTCTCCTCTCCTCTCTCACACCAGACGCCGCGCCGCTTCTCTCTCTCGCCCTCTTTCTCTCTCTCCCATCATCAGTAGCAACGTAGCCCCAGCCCCTCTCGCCCAGTTCGAGTCCGCGTCCCAGTCGTCCATACCGTGATCATCCATGGGAGTCCGGGTTGGCTCTCCACGATAGATTCTACTAGTAGCATCGATTCCACCACGGCCCTCTCCTCTCCTCTCCTCTCCTCTCCTCTCCACACTCGTCCCCTGCTTTCACCACTATAGACCACGTCTGAAACGCGCTGGTCATATTACACCACTGTATCGACTTTCCGCTATTCCAATCCGCTACCGCCATCAACAGCGAGCGCCGTCTACCAGTAGCCTGGCCACCACGTCGACTGCCCATTCCACCATCCTCCCGCCGACACAATTATACACAACAACAACAAACGACGCCCGGAGCATAGCTTTTACCGCCTCGCCAGCTGCTTGCAACGCCAGGACTGTCGCACTTCTTGCCTTATCTTGCCTCCTAGCGTACGGCCCCCAGGGATCGCCTCCAACACAACTCAATGGCTTCTCTACTGGAGCCGGGTCAACAGCCAGGTTCGTTCCGCCTCCGTCACCCCCGTGTGCCTGTTTCACTTCCCACTTCCAACCCATGAGCCGTGTGTTCATCACCGCTGCCCAACTGATAAGCTGAAGTTCCTGACAAGTCCTGTACAGAGCAGCTCGCCTCTCCTGCATTGTCGCTCAATCTCAACTCGAACAATCCCTTTCGAAATCCGCGAACCGGCTCCGCCCTGCCTTCACCCGCACTTCCTTCACCGCAAGTTAATCGCTCAGCAAACGGCACTCCGGTGAATACAACATTCAAACCTGCCAACACGAACCCGTTCCTCGCTTCCTTCGAGCAGTCAGACGCGCCGAAGCTCAGCAACCCTCCGCCTCAAATTATTTCCACGAGCCCAACGACCATGGCGCCCTCCGGACCCATTGACAGCGATGCTGCTCAGCTATTTGTATGTGATGACCCGTCTTTCTCGGTTGTAGCCGTCGGTTAAACACATTTGTGCGACCATGCATTGATATAGGATCACGGCAGCTCCGTCATTCCTTGTCACTGCAGCATCAATGGCGTCCAAATTTCGCATCTTCGTCAGCATGTTTACTAACTACCTTACCTTACAGCACCGACTTACCCTTGTCGACGCTGGAGACTCGACCACGCCTCTAGCAGCCCAGCAACAACGCCAACCGCGAAACGCAACTCACCCAAACCCAGCCCACCGTCCTACCCGATCTGACCTTGAACAAGAGCGACGCACCGGCCCCAGAAGAGGACCCCAAATGCGTCGTCCTGGGCCCTCCGAAGAGCTCGACATTTTCGCCAGCCCTGACAGAAAACACTCGACTTCTACTCGCAACCGCCGCAATTCCGAATCATCTGTGCTTGAGAAGTCTTCTCTCACCGAGGAGGAGCGAAAGAGGAGGGAAAGGCGTCACCGAGAACGAGATGCTCGCTCGCGCGAGAAAGGAAGTTCGCCCAGCAAAGCCAGAGATTCAAGCAGAGCTAGTCGCGACGGCAAAGCAGCAAAGTCTTCTTCTACTCGCGTTAAGAAGCCTCGCGGCATGGATTTGATTGATCAACTCGATCAGACAGGTATCTACGGTGGTGGATGTAAGTAGCACAGTTGATGACATTCGGAATATTGCTAATGCACTAAGTCTTCCACCATGACGGACCGTTCGACGCTGCCAATCCTCACCGAAATCGCAAAAAGGACAATCGTGCACCAATGCGCGCATTTCCCGCGACCTCTGCCAACATGATGCTCGGCGGCTCTGGCCCCTTGAACAAGGGTATCGATCTGGAGCGCTTCCACGGCGTTGGAGTTGAGGGTTTCCAAGACTACGGCAAAGCAGGAAACGATCTTCCAAGGCGCCCTGATGGACCCGGCCGTGCAGTCACTGCAACCCATTTTGACCCGGTCTCTCGTGTGGAGCCAATACACGCGGAGGAAACCATGGGCTTAGGGACATCAACATTCTTGGAAGGTGCGCCAGCTTCGAAGAAAGCAGTCATGCAACGCCGTGAATCAGAGACACAAATGCCAGAACAGGGGATGGCTCCAGGTGGAGGCCTTGGACGCAAGAAGTCTCTCGCACAGCGCTTCCGTGGTGGGATTCGTGGCGACCGCCCTGCACGATCCCCAGAATTGCCACGCTATAACAATGGTATCAACGACGCTTCAATGCCAGACAGCCCACCTCAGCCTACACGCGCGCCCCCGATTCCAAGCAGGGAGGTCCAGAGTGCAGGAGGCCCCTCCCGAATGCACCAAGGAGAGAGCAACCCTTTCGATAGCATGTACGATGAAGCATACGATAGGAAGGGAGCCTCTATCTCGATTGCCGAAAGGGAGCGTGGCGGTCGTACCCGAGCACCTAGCTCGCCAATGCGACCACTCGAGCGTCGTATCACCACGGACAGCGCCGACGGCGACCCGGACAACAGGCCTTCTGGATTTTTGAACCGAGTCAAGTCGTTGAAGGGCGGGCGACGCGTCCGAAGACCGTCTTGAAGAAACGATTCCGGCACTCATCTGAGCGATATTTGAGGAGACATTATTAGCTTTACCGCAGTCAATTTCAGCAAGCGATTGATCCCCTGTCATGGCTACGTCGTACCATTGGAAAGCAGGCCATCATGGTCTTGGGTACAGATCTGGATCCGATCGAGCGTTTGCCAATTTTTACTGAGGGAACTGCAACGAGCGATGAGGCGACGTTGTATGTCGGACTCATCTCGACAGATGATGGAGGTCTCCGCGGGCGGATATGAACCGAATACTGCGAGGTATGCCGATATTCTTGGCTCCGATCATATACACATCTGCTACTTTGTCCTTTTTTCTTACTTTTTGCGGAGAGGCAAGCGGATGGCTCGAATCACCATTTGTGGTTGTTTTTGCTTTTGCTTTCCATCTGGTGTTTTTTTCTCATTTGTGATAGAGAATGGCAGGAGACCTGCTGAATTGATGGGGAGCAGGACTTTGCGAGGATAATTGCAGGTCCTAGTCGTATAGCGCTTCTATCTCTCTCTGGGGCATCCAATTGATTGAATAGCATTTTCTTATATTATTCTCTTGCACTTTTCTAAGAGAAGTCCAGCGAGGTTGTTTGGAAAATCGCAGGTGACATTGGCGAACGATACTGATCTATTTTGATTCAGACGCTATATGCTAAGTTGAGGGGTGTGTGTAATTTTAGATGTTTACACTGGCACTATTTGGTATTGCTGAGTGAATTGTCAAAGGGCCTTCAGTTGGGGATGATCCCATGATCTCCCTGACGTATATCCATCTCCTATGCAGTTGTGAACGCTGATATTTCCAAGCAGCTCTTTTTGTGGTTCTATACGCCCTACTCGATGGTATATGCCGTCCCAATCCTACCTCTTTACTTCTCCCCTCTCCATAGTCCTATGCCCTATCTTTAACTCTTCCTTATCATAGCGTCATGCCCATATTCGTCTCTTTCCCACCATGCCTTTCCCTCACTTCCTCCCCTCAACCATTAGAATGTGATACCCCTCCCTCGTCTTCACCTCCGCCCACTTCGGACTTCCCGTCGTACTAACGTCCAAAGCAAAGGCCGCATCCTCAAACTCTTTGATCAAACTGCCCCTTACCTTCCACCCCAAACTGCCACCCTGCCTCGCTTTGTCCTCGGAGAATTCGCGCGCGACTTCGTCGAATTTGGCGCCGCCGTTGAGTTTGGCCAAAGCCTCTTCTTTCTTGGAGTGTTTTTCGCAGAGGATGTGGCGGCTTGGGGACGTTAGCTGTGGGTTTGTGGAAGGCGGGGATGGGGTTTTGAGGTCAACGACTGACACGTTGATTGAGGTTGCTGGTTTCGGCTTCTTCTTGTCGTCTTTGCTTTCTTTGAGGTCTTTGGTTTTTGGGCCTGAGGCTTTGGCGTCTTTGGTGCCGCCTTTCTTGGGGGCCATTGCGGAGGAGAAGTGTGGAGAGCACTTATTATGGGAAAAGAAGAGAGATCAATTGGCGGGGGAGTTGTTTGATGTGGGGGATCTTCAGGTGGGGCTGGAGCTTTCTCGATCAAACGAGCAACTTGCACGACGACAAGAGAATCTCTCCAGAGCTCATCGTCCCGAAGAAATCACACAATGGCAGAGCTCGAACCCACAATCCCAAATATCCCCGAGGATGCCTCCACACATCGCATCCCAAACCTCCCACCATCCTTCTACTACATCCCAAATTTTCTCACAGAATACGAAGAAGCGCAGATCCTCCAAAAGGTATCATGACCCAGGTGCGCTGACCCGCTCTCCATCCATTCCTTCCCTCTCAAATACTAACTCGCAAAACCTCCAGATCCCCTCCCAAAGATGGACCCACCTCACCAAACGCCGTCTCCAAGCCCATCCCTCCACCCTCACCCAAACCAACGCCCTCATCGCCTCGCCACTACCAACCTACCTCACAACCTCGCCACCGGTACTAAAAAGATTTGAGGAATTGAAAGTGTTTGAGGAAACGAAACATGGAGCACCCAATCACGTTTTGATCAATGAGTATAAACCTGGTGAAGGGATCATGCCGCATGAAGATGGGGATGCGTACTCGCCTGTTGTAGCGACGGTTAGTTTGGGCGGAGGTTTGTGTTTGGAGTTGATGGAGCATCCAGCGAAAGTAGAATCAAAGGGCGACGAGCAGTCTTTCGATGGAAAAGGAGGAAATGGCAGCGTAGAGATGAAGAAAAAGAGATGGAGGATACTGCAGGAACCGAGGAGCTTGCTTGTCACGACCGGAGAGGCTTATGCTGCGCTTCTCCATGGCATTGAACCTATTCCGCGAGATGAGGACTTGGGTCCGGAGACGGTGGCGAATTGGAGGTTGTTGGGGGATGACACGAAGGCGAGGATCCAGGAGGCTGGTGGCGTGAATGAGCGAAGCACCAGGGTCAGTTTGACATATAGAGATGTGTTGAAAGTGAGTAAGGTTGGTTTGGGAATATTGGGTCGGAGGTAGTCGAGGCTGTGATCAGTGTCTTGAAGCTCGACCAGAATGCTGCCTAGGCGAGGTAAAGTTGGCAGGCTTGCGGGCTCTGCATGAATGCAACCATGCCTGTTACTGTCATAAAGAAGAAGCGAGCAGAATAGGCAACATGATCACATTCCGATAGGTTGAAAGGTTTCAGTGAAACGGCGTCACATGTTGAAAGCAAAGTCTTGATATTCGCTTTTGAACTATGAGCAAGTCCTGACCATATCCTCTGGCCAAACCCCAAGCGCACTGTCTAATGCGACGTAAACATGCAATGACGCCTTTTAGCACACTCGTCACACATATCGAGAGAACTTCCTCAGCATCTAAGCCTCAGAAGCACCGCTTTGGGGAAACTCGAAGTTGACACCCTTGCCCGTCAATCTCTTGTAGACCTCGGAGTAAGTGTCGAGTCTGTAATCAACACCACCACGCTCCTTTTCGTCCAATATGATCTTGAGAATCTTGGTTCCATCTTCCTTGGTTCGAACGCGCTTTCCGACAATCTCGACTGGGTAGACGAGGTCGTGGAGGATACTGTCGTGGACGGCGGTGAGTGTGCGGGAAATTGGTCGCTTCTGCTTTTGGGAGGTTCGGCTGCGGTTGGAGCGCTTTGGACGGGGCAGGATACGGCGGGAAGCGATGATGAGGACATGACGGTCGGAGAACTTCTTCTCAAGCTCGCGGGTAAGGCTGTGCATTTCATAATCAGTATTTGCCGCGCCAGAGTGGGAGGTGCGGACCGATTGGTCCGAGAACTTACCGCTGCTGAGACTTGTGCCATCCAGGAAGCAATGGGACGGGAACGAAAATGACGATTGCTTTCCTGCCGTGGCCAACCTCAATCTGTAGGAATCCTGGTGTCAGCAAAGCTGCCCAGTGCCCAACGCCTCCTCAAGATTGTGTTATTCAGCCGACTTCACGAATGTACATATAGCCTCGTGGCCACCGCTGAGGAATCTAGCCGTAGAATATATGGAGGGATCCGAGTCGTCGCGGACTATAATATGGTGATTCATCTTACCTCGCGTGCGGACACGAATTGAAGAGGGCGGAGAGCGGCCTTCATGTCTGGTATGTTGCTCTCGAGATCGTATAGAGCATTGGCGATGCTGGTCTCGATCTCCGAGGGAGATTGCCGCGATGGGCTGTTTGGCGCGATCTTGTTCAAAGCGGCGGACGACATGGTGGATGGCGATGTGGTTGGAGGGAGTACGGATTTTTCGCGATAATCAAGGTCGAAATCCAGAGTGGGTAGTCCGAGCGTCGATACACGTGATCCCCCCTGATCGGGAAATCCTTCTCAAAACTTTCTGAGGAACGGACATTATTGACAATCAGGATAATCGCTTCGCTGATTACTTTACTATGAGTCATACTGATGACTTGACTGATATAGATTGTCGGATCTGTTGGATCGGACTTGCATTTCCAACCAGTTCTCGCTACTTTGTTTTCCCGATAAATAACTGTTATTCTGGGCACAGACTTGTTACAAACAACACTGTTCCGATTCTTTTATTCGAAGTTGAGTTTTTGATTCAAATCTCTTTGTCAAAACAAGACACTGTTGTAACGTTGCTCGCCATCTCACAATTGGCTCCATGCATTATGGCTTGGAAGGGCGGCCAAACGATATCCTGGAAAACTTTATGGATTGAATTATATCGCGAGGAGCCAACTCGTGGCAAACACCTTGTGAGAATTCATAACGTGTCATGTTCCCAGGTCTTTTGACCAAATCTATGATACAGCTCATCTCGATTTGATAGTGGATTTGAGGTTTTTGATCGATCGAAATGAAACGGGTTCGATATCAGCACAGCAAATCATCCGTAAGATTAATAGAAAATAAGACATCTCTGGAATACAAAACGTCTATGTCTAGAACTTGAATAGGATATCGCGAGCATATCTTCCGGACCCTCTAGACACCGAATATCCAAAAAACCATGAACGACCTGGTCTATTCGTCAATGGCAATTTGATATCTTCACAATCCGCGAAAATGCAACTATGTGCTCTTTTCGACAGATTGATGATCGAGAATCAAGCCTCCACCATCTCAAGCTCTTTTCGGGATGATCAAAACCCCGAGACCATTCCCCATCACTGCAACAGCCGGATGTCCGAAGCTTGACGACAGACTGAGACTTAAAAGTCCGGCGAAGGCCCAAAGCTGTAAGACGTGAATACCGATGAGGATTCTGTGTAAAAATGCGGTGCGACATTACAGTGTTGAAGATCTCATGTTCGAGTCATCGATCGAAGGAGTGATGGTACGGCCTGACCTTCCTTTGTGCGAGGCCAAGACGCGACGGTGAGAGAGAGACCGACACCTGTAGCACCTAAACTCAGTCCTCCAGCCGCAATGCGACAATTCATCGCCGGAGCTCGTATCTCCTTATCCTGGTAGATTGTCAATAAGTCAAACAAGGCAACTCCGGAGACACATTCGAACTTCTACGAAAAGGAGGGTTACCGGACTCACGAAGTGTCGTCGGTCGATTGGTCGTCGCATCGAGGCCAATCCCTGACGGTAAGGCGGAATCACCTTTTTTTAAATTGGCCAACGATTCTAATCCGAGCTAGGCACGCTAGCACCTCACGACTTGAATGACCCCTGACGAGGGTCTTGGGAATAGCGTTGGATCGACTGTTTAATTTCGGCTGTGTGGTAGAGCGCGTGGCAAGAGAATATTTTGATCTTCTTGTGGATGCTGCTGTCGAGGTTCTGGAGTAGCGATAGAGGCTGCACGAGCAGGCGGAGAAATCCTGAAAATTAATCTCACGAGAAAACATCATAATTTACGTTTCACGTAGAGAATTTCTTTTTGCAACCACTTTTCTATTCACCAAACCACAACCGCGACTACCACACATTACTAATTACAGTAGAATTCTCCATACAGAATCCAATAACACCCAGACAGTTCATGCAATGCCGTAACCTGAAAACGAGATCATGCAGTGATCAGGGGTTGGACCAGGAGCTTGACGATAGGCATTTACAAGAAGAGAGCAGCAATGGCACCAGCGGCGGCAAGACCACCGGCAGCAACCTGTGGTGCAGCACCGTAGAACTGCTGTGGCTTGACTGGAGCACTATTCAGAGCGTTAGAAAAATGTCGAGCGATTAGTGATGTGATAAAACTTACCCGGTGCCGGTTGGGCCAGAGTAGACTGGAGCGACGGGTGTGCTCGAGACCTTGGTGCTGGATCCAGTACCAATTGGGACGTTGTAGTAAACCGAAGAAGATGGCTTGACTGGGGCAACTGGGGTGGAGGAAGCTTTAGATTGTGTCAGAGTGACGGTCACAGTGACTGCGGAGGGGCAGTATGGGACGGAGGACGAACTCATGGAGTTGACAACGGGCTTGACGGGAGTGGATGAGGGCTTCGCACTGGACATGGTGACTGGGTAGTCATAGTAGACAGAGGAAGTGCTGGAGGAGACCTTGCTGGAGGAGACCTTGCTGGAAGACGAGACCTTGCTGGAGGAAACCGGGTAGTCGTAGTAGACCGAGGAGGTGGTGGAGCTCTTGACGGAGGAGCTGCTCTTGGAGCTGGTCATGGGGTAGTCATAGTAGGCAGCGCTGCTGGTGGTGGATGGCTTGACCGAGCTGGAGCTGGAGGAGGCAACGACTGGGTAGTCGTAGTACTCGGCAGCGGAGGCGACGGCGGCAGCGGCAACGAAGAGGATAGTGGAACGCATGTTGATTGATTTAGAGGGTCGAAAGGGTGGTTATTAGGTTAGGTAATTAAAAGAGTGTGATGTATGGAGCGTTGGAAACGAGTGGACGACCGAAGTCAAGATTGGATCAGATGCTTCAAGTTGGAAGATTGAGTTGATGATGGGAGAAGGAAGCAGACGAGATGTGAGCCTGTTCTTATCCACAAGTCGGGAGATTACCATGAGCGAGGCCGTGACAACAGTAGCATGGCCGTGGATGCTGACTGCTCAGGGGCACGGCGCCATCTGCACACCAGCTCCACGCTGGGAGATGGCCGTGTGCCGGCTCAACGCAGCTAACTCAGGAACAGAAGTCCAGCTTGCAGAAGGCGGCCAGTAGAAGGCCCCTGAGCAGTTCCAATCGAGCGTGATGGGTCCCGGTGGCTGAACGCCGGTCGTATCCCTGAAATGACCTTTGGCGTCACCAAGCATGGCCATCAAGGGATTGGATGTCCGCAGTCATTGCTGCTGCTGCATCGTACGGTCTCCATTTGCAATCATTGCGATCATTTGCCTGCTGTCCAAGAGCGTACAGCGCGGCCGTCTTCTGGGTGGTCTCCAAAGGACAAAGTGGTTAGAGGTGTTGGTCTCAATTTGCCAGTCAACTGAAGTGTTCCTCCGCCAAGTGTCGCCAGTCCGAAAGGAGCTTAGTTATGGAAGTTCTTACCCCAATCCAGGACCGCGGGCGACGGAAGCGCATCGCAAGCCATCGCCTGTGTCAAAACACAATCCTTTGTTTGATGTGCTCAAGCACGCGCTGCCCTTGGCAACCCGGACCGCACTGGACTGCTCGACTTCCTCTTCTTTTGCTGCAGCAGAAACACCGGCACCGACCGCTCTGTTGATCACTATCAACTGCATCGCTCGTCCTCATCCGGTCGCCCCAGCAGTGGGGCTGTTCCTCTTCACGCCATGGGAATCGTCAATGTCGCTTCGTGGTAGGCGCTCTTCATCTCGTTTGCCCGTGGCGTGGCCCAGAAGAGGCATAAAGCATGGGAGGGAGGATGATGCCAAGACCGATGGTGTGCTTTTTGTCCTCCACGTAGGTCAGAACCTTGCCTCAGAATCTGCAGAAATAGCAAAGCTCATCTCTCGAGATCGAGCTCAGGCGTTGCCGGACCAGTCCGCCCAATCACCGCGCATCGATAATGCGGCGAGGGGCCGGGGGCGACACCCATTGCGCTTCTAGAACTCGGCGTGAGCCAATCAACGGGTCCTTCTATCAGCCTTCCATCATTTAACCTGTTGAAAGTCATTTCTTGCCGACGCGCTGGCGGAGATGGGTCTGAGCATGTTGCCTTATCGCATCGCCAATTTTCGTGATTTTTCATGCTCTTCAACATCTTCAACTCGCGGAGAAACGAGCCGCTCTTGATCAACGGTAATTCAAGGAATCGCTCTGAGTCTCCCGAATCATGACCATATGAAACGTCCAGATCGTCAATTCCACCCCACGGAAACAATTACCGGTATTCACGTGGTTTTACTAGACAGTAGCATCAGGAAAGGAGCTCAGCGGACATGAGCGGCTCACATACAGCCTCTCCGGCCATTCTCAAATATTTCGACCCTCGGTTCTCACCACGAGATGAGCATCTTGAGCCCGGATCAAGCTTGCCTACGTTAAGGGACTCGACGAGCACATCGTTAATGTTGAAGCCTTTTTATCTCGTCCGGGCCGAAAATTGGTACGCCAAATCGAACTTCACCTTGGAACGTTCCCACACCACGGCATCAAGGATAACTTCCCCATGATGATTGCATTGTCCTTCCCACCACCTAGGTGCATTGAAAGTGTCATTAGTGCGAGTTGAGGTAGAAGAAATGTGTAAGGATGTGTTGCATGTTTAGATATGGGAAACATGAACAAGTCATCTGAGTGACACAACCTTTCGTTGACTGGATTTGGATAATCTAAATAGCTAATGCTTTGTTATTAGCTCTCTATACACTGTGCGCACAATTTATTGTGTGAGCACCGATGGCCCAATTCCACGAGCCAGTAGCCTCGTAATGACTAGCAATTCAAGCATCAGACATGAGAACTTCCTGGTTTGAGCTGTTTTGGAGACTCAGAAACTAGTTGGTAGCAATGTCTGCTTCTGCTCCTAAACATTCATTTTCTGTAAACCCATCCTCTTTCCGAATCCAGCCGAGATGTCTGGCAGGCCTTTACAAGTGAACAACACCTCGAGGTCCATCATCCTCTCGTCATAGTTCTCGTTTTCAAAATTGGTTAGGGTATTATTCAGGACCTACATCACGTCCTCGTTGATGTCGGGGAGAGCTGTAACCAAAGAGCAAGCGAGGCTGTTGATGTGTCGAGCGCATTCTTTGCGAAACTCGATCCAGGTCATAGCCCGAGCTTTGTCTGTTCCGGCCAGCTGGTAGTCGATCGAAAAGCTGGCAAGTCGGAGAGCGGAATTGAAGCTCACATCTTTTTTGATCATGTCTGTGAAGGCGTAGAAAAGGATACGTTAACGGAGTTCGCGCGGAATATTGGTGAGAGTCGGGGGAGACATGTGTAAATGCTGCCATTGAGGTCAGGTAGAGTATCAAATGAGGTTGGGCAAATAGTCTTCACCTGCCCGCGGTACTGCAGTAGTTGTTGCAGCTGTGGTGAGTTGTCGATGAGAAGCAAGAAGAAAAATGGTTGATGATAGGATTAAAGTACTCGAGTAGCCATGTTCAACGTAGTTCCAGTGTTACTTGATAGGTCATGTCCTTCTTCGTATCGACACCATTATAGGTGTTAGGCACCAAGTCACCCGGCTCGCGGTCAGAGAACATTCTGGACAGCCGCCTGGTTTGATCATTCGTGTCAATGCAATGTCTCCCGCCTTCCTTCTCTGAGTGTGTGATCACAATACTTCTCTTCCACACCAACCTCCTAAGCTACCTGTAGAAATCCCCTGCAATCACGTCAACGGTCTCATCCTCCGACAGCGAGGAAACTTCCTAGTATAGCCTTCTCCCGTAACAGTCGCAACAGGATGCCTCGCCCAGTACTTCCTCCACTCTTCGTCATTGGCCTTCCCGCGCCTGATCTCATTCTCCTCCTCAAACCAAGGCAGCGTCTTCTCCAACACGAAAACAATATCTTGCTCAATCTCTGGAAGGGCCCATCGTAATGAGAGAGCTAGTGCGTGCAAGTGAGGGGCATAGGCTGGTAATATGCCTTCCCTTTCGCGGTACTCTTTGTAGCGGAGAAGACCCTCAAATTTGCCGAGGGTGTTTGAGCGGTCAGAGACTATGTGAACGTATCTAGAGGCGTATCTTCGGAGGGTGGTGTTGAGCTTTAGATCTTCTCGGGCTGCGTCGGCCATTGCGTAGTGGAGGATGTTTTGACGGAGCTCTGGGGGGATGGTGGGGAGATTTGATGGAGACATAGTGGAAGCTTGGGCGCGAGGCATTAGATGTCTGCTCCAAGGGGCTATTTATTCATGGCTGACCTTTTTGGAGCCGGAGTCGCGAACTTGATTACTTGGTATCCGTGCTTGTATTGTATCGCTCGTCGAGACGGACTTGGGGGTTTCACTCGATTGTTGGTCGGCGTTGACGTTGACTTTGAAGTTGAAGTTGAAGTTGAGGCTGCCACGTCTCATACTCTGCCACTGGGATCGGCGGTAGAAGTATTGCTCGATGGGCCGGAAAGTGGAATGGTGAATTGCTGCTCGGATAGATAGTCCCTTCGAAAACAGCAGGGAAGTCCTGCACCACTACTGTTGGACCTAGGTAGTCAATGTGGGTTCAGGGTTTTAAGCACAACAGGTCTTGTGTAAGACTCCGATACTTTGACGAAGATCACGAATCTGAGGAAGTGGAGGCGAGCAGAAATCTATAAATGTTCATCAGCAACACGGGCAAAAAGTAAGAGCAATGGCAGTAGCAAATAAAAATTACCAACCAACCAGATATTCTACACCAAGTCTAAATCCTACGACTAAATTCCTTCTTGCCGCCCATCTATTCAAGTAAATCAGCGATATCCTCATCCTCACTCTCGAACCCAGTCTTAGCCAAATTCTCCTCATGAATCTCCATGGCCTTCCTTACAATCTTCCTCTGCTTGACCCTCGCCTTCCTGCCCCACTCCCTGCCGACAGTTACCTCGTTGTGTCCATCCTCGCCCTCATCCTCACTCTCCACACCCGGAATATCTACTTTTCGCTTTCCCCCACCTCTCAAATCATTCGGATGCATGGCCGCCCATTTCTCGTCCGACTCCTTTGCTTCCTTCTCCAAATGCTGTTGCTGCACCTTTGCGCCGAGTTTGACAATGTAGGGACGGATGAGGGCATAGGTGCAGACGACCATCACGAGACGTAGCCAATTCTTGGGGGTCATTTGGTTGAAGGATTCGGCGGTGTTGCGGGTGAAGTTTTCTTTCCAGGTGGAAAAGGCGATGGAGGCTTCTTGGTAGAAGTATTTTGAGGACTCCATGAGTTTTTCGAGGGGGTTGATCGGCTCTTGTGCCATGGTTTCTGGGGTTCACCCGATGGGAAATTCTCTTTATGTGAGGTTTTTGGGGATCAGATGGTAGGAGATGTGTTCGGTTGAAGGAGAAATCTTAGGTGCGTGGGTGCGGTATTTATGGCGGCGAATCTCTGGCTTTGACTGTACCGTGAGATCCGAGTACTGTATCGCAGACGAGCTCAACGGGGAGAAGTCGGGCTTACTTCTTCCATTTGCGTCTGCAATGCAATGTGTTGTTCTTGATTCTTGGCCCTGCTAAGATGTTCAAGATGACGATCCCAGCTCAATCGGACCGGCTAGAAATAATCACCCATCATCCCACGTCGCGTCGACAAGTCGCGTCAAGCCGCCTCAACTTCAACAAATGTGACTTATGGCAGACACGGATCCAGACGATGAGGAGGTACATGTTCTCACTCCTTCAGAAGTTGTTATAATGTACCAACCAAACACAGCGCCTCAAATCCGCCCTCTGGTACACGATAGGCCAAATCGTCGACCACGAAACCATTGCCCAAAACCATAACGCAACACCACAATTCATAGGCGCCTTGACCGAACTTGTTTGGTCGCAAATTAGTACATCTTTCTTGTCAAAAGTTTCCCGTGAGAGAATATTCCCGCTGACATTGTTCATGCAGGCACAACCTCCCGCGACCTCGAATCCTTCGCCAAACATGCAAAGAGATCACAGATAAATACGGATGACGTGCTACTTCTTGCAAGACGGAATGAGGGACTGGAGATGCTGCTGAGGAATTTCTTAGAAGAGCAGAGGGAGAAGAACGGGACAACGACGAAGGGAAAGGGAAGGGCGGGGGCCAAGAAGAAGTAGAATACAGATAGTGCGTATTTGTTGTGCATGAGTTTTTTAAGCCTGGCATGGAAATGGAGTAAGGCGCTTTTAGATGGGCATAGATACCAAGTATGGGATGTATGCGACTGCGAACAGTGTGTGAGAAAATACAGAACTGGCCGACGAAGTGATGGAAATGCGTGAATCAATTAGATGATGGACTAGAGGCAATCTTGAGCAATGAGGCCTTAAAGGAAGCACGTTGCGAAGGCTGGACAGGCAGCGGTATGGTCTCACACTAAATTTATAATGTCGCTAGCAGATTTTGGGTCCAAAAATGTATGCACAGCGTGAACCGGTGCTTGTTTCTCAAGTTCTGCAAGTTTTTCGGTCACAAATACCAGGAGACAAAGATCTTAGCGAGTAGAGTAAGCTCCCGTAGATGACCAGGGATGAATTGGAGAGGCGCTGAAATCAAGACATCTTTTGTTTCGTACGGACGGAGGTCTGAATTGAATCCAACTTGGCATGCACTATCGCAAATCACTTGTAAAGACATAGATGAACACCAGAGCACAATTTCTTTTCCGTCCAGAATTGCTCTCTAAGAGACATATTATCTGTACCGCGAGTTAGTTGCAGGAGTATCGACAGGATGGAAAGGAACCTGCACCACATACTCTGCATGCTTACGACCTCACTTTACTGTTCAATCTTGGCCATTCAAGATACATGGAATCGCCTCTAGATATACTCCGTCATATCTGGCTGTACCTGTCCATTGACGATGACTTCCTTTCAATTCTTGCTGGGTATGATGTAAACTCTTATGGACCTTGCTTCTCACGCAATACAGGGTCACTCGAAAAATCCGCCTTCTGAATCGTCATCGTCCGCTTTCGTACCCTTTCTGGCCTCTTCGCGTGCCTCTCTTCTGTTCTTGGGAAGTTTGACGCCGCCGCCATGACTTTGTTTGCGTGCAGAATCCGAAGTAGTGGTCGTAGCTGCTTTTGGTCTTGCTGCCAGTGTCATTGTACGGATTCTGTCCCAGTCGATCCTGTGTCGCAACTCTTCCAGCTGACGTTCTCCGTCCTTTGTAGCCTGTTCCACTTCCTTCCACATTTCCGGATTCCCTCTGACGCCTTTCTTTGTCTCCTCCTCGTCGCCATGTTGCTTTCCATCTTCGCCTTTCTTCGTGGGATAAAGAGAGCTGTAGATCTGTGCAAGTGGATAGTACTGGGTGTAGTTCAGGTCGATCTGTGCTATGTGAACATCCCCTTCCAGCTTCTTACGTTGTTCACAGTCCTCGCATGCTCGTAGTGCTTTCGTGGCTTGCTTGAGTCGACGTTCGGCCTTCTTTCGGTCAAAGAATCGCACCATGTGATATCTCCCAATCATTTCCTGCTTTTCTTTGTCTGCTGTCACTTTGACCAATTCCAGCTTCAGAGCCTCCAGTTCTCGCTCGCGAGTCTGCCGTATGTCAGCTGGCATTTTCGCTCCCATCAGCATGCGTTCCAAATCTCGGATTCCATCCTTGAGAGGCCTTGTAGCGTATCGTTTCGGGCGTGCATTACCGCCAGGATATGGTGATTCGCGATTTTTCTGGTTGCGTTTGTAGGCTCGGTGTGTCTCTGATTCTGGAAATTGTGGTTTTCGCTTGACACCTTGTGCACCTGATGGAGTCGGAGCCATTGCTTAATTTACGGGTGAGGAATGGTAACCTCAGATCTTGTTGGTCGCTGTGATTTCGTGAATCTTAACTTCCAGACATTGTTACGACGAGACTAGCGGGTAACAGTCACGTGACCATAAATATTACAAATGAGTGTCTCTTTGAATGGTGTCTCTCTGAATGGTCAAATCTTGATGAGCAAAGGATTCGTTACCTCCTAGGAGTCTATCAGATTCAAATACCGTCCTCTACATGTCGAGCTGAGCATCGTCTCTGCAACTGCCTACAGCATCCGGACTCATCTGGACGAATTTCAAGTCACAGCCAATCCATGGAATTCATGTTCCTACGCCTGCCCGCTTCTCGAAACATGTAAATTATTCATCAGCCAATTGTCGTTCTTTTCACTCCAACGAAATCAAACCGTCTGTACGACATGCTGCTAGCAATCCCCGGCCTATACAAGGACTGCTTTTGGATTAGCCTGTATGCATCGAATCGTTTGGTGATTCCTTAGCACCAACTGGCAGGGCTCACAACCGTTGCTTTGCGCCCATCGAACGTTACCTCTCCTGTAGCCTCCCTCACCGACATCAACCCCAAGGATCCATTGACTCTGGGGTGATACTTGCTCGTTGATGTTAACTTGAGTTTGCTGAAAGACAGGGAGCGTTTCCGCCTCCCATAGCTAGACATCAGTGGGCGCCGAGTCCACCGATTCCCGAATATGGCTTCTGAAGCTTGTATCTGTAGCGAGGCAGTGCAGTGCTCTATTCTATAAATTGCAATGCGCAGCGTGCTATCGTGGGCATAAAAATTGCTGTTCCTGGGCTCCATCATTTTACTGGTAGCTAGTGTGCTCGCTGTCGTTGTCAAAAGTCGTGGCGATGAAATTCGAAGAGCAAAAACCTAGAATAGACGGTCGGATATAGTTTCGGTACCTGTCAGCCTCAATGACCAAGGACTTCCTCATGGCTAATGCTCGCTGCCCGTATTGGTGGGGCTACCAGGCCAAACTGCTGGTAACGAATCAGAGCTCTTGACAATGGGAGAAGAGGCCAGCGCATTGTAGGCAGATGAGGTGAATTTGCTGTGATGCCACTAGGTGAGGTTCAGACCGTCTCTTGCTGGTGAGCGAGCAGTGCTACAAGCCTTGGAGCGCGGTGAAATGGCGGCCCGGAAATGATAGCAAGCGTGGTTCCAATGCATGCCATAAGCCGTGACGAAAGAATTGAATTGACCCATCATCACGCTGTGAGCTGTCTGCTCTCATGACAATAATGCACTTCTCCTCCTCCTGTTATAATACTTCCTCGCCTCTATGAGGTCCAGTCCTATCCTTGTCCAAACGCTGTGCTTTTGATCCATGAAACAGCGAAGCCCACCTTTGGGGACCAATACTCCACACCAACTCCCATACACCTTTGCGTGCAGTTTGAACGCTTCGTCACCATCTAACTGCTGCGCTCTATTCTCAATACTTCAGAACGATTTGTCTCTATTTGAAGTCACAGAATCGAATTCCGTTCAGGTCCAGACCCAGCTGCCCGAACAGCAGCCACCTCAGCGTCACGGACCTCGCCATCTTCATCCCAACTACGAAACCCGTGGCTATCTCTCCCTCATACAGTCGAGCCCTTCTGAACATTTTTTCTGGCACTTTCCGTGCAAACTAGGCCGGCTAGTGGTTGGTCAACCTCCCTTGAGTCCCCCGTAGGGCGCTTAAGCAAGCCTCGAACCGCACCTCATACGACACGGAATTGCACGACTCCACGTCAAGCAAGTTCGCAACATTCTCATATTCTATTTCCATACTCAATCGACCGCGGGAAACCCCTTTTACGAACCAGGAGTGGCCGTGCTCCTGACCTCAAGTCACCTCTTCCGTCCCTACACAATGTCGAGCCCCGCGCCGCTACTTCGACCACCTATTCCAGGGTCGCGGAGTAGCAGCGCGCCTGGAGGACGGAAACCAAGTCTTGGACTGGCCATACCACCAAGTCCAAATGCGAGGCCAGTCGTCAACGGCTCCTCCGACGTACACGCCCCACCTCAGGAGATTCCCCAAATGGCACGACCAATGCCACCCTCCCTACGACTGGCGACACCCTCAGGGACACAATCCACGCCATCCGCAATGGGAGGTCGACCGCAGCTGAAGCTGGCATTGGGTGGAGGGATGCGGCCGCAGGCGCCCCAGCTGGCTCTACAAATAGGCTCGTCAACGAGTGGCTCGAGTGCTGCCAGTACAGAGTCAAGATCAGACAGCTTCGGCGAAAGTGGCCAAGTCATGTCAACGTCGTCTTCTATGGCATACAACCTCATAAATCCATCGTCAGCAGTCAGCTCGTCGACAGGTGGCGCGAGTCCTGGTGCCCCTGGCACACAAAGAGACAACAGTCTAACCCTGGATTTTGACAAGTTACGGATAGACCTGGGAAGAGACGCAGATGTTGAAGACCTCGATGATGCCTCCTGGAAAGCAGCAAGTAAACAAGGACGAATTGAAGAGCTAGGCAGTCTTGGTGAAGGGGCAGGTGGTGCTGTGACTCGATGCATACTGACGGGAGGGAAAACGGTTTTTGCCCTAAAGGTAGGCCTGGTTGTCTCGTTGGAAATGTAATGTGATTGCTAAATTTGTACAGGTCATTACGACGAACCCAGATCCCGATGTCAAGAAGCAAATCGTCCGTGAGCTTTCCTTCAACAAAGATTGCGCGTCCGACCACATTTGTCGATACTATGGTGCCTTCGTGGACGACAGCACCGGAACGATCAGCATAGCAATGGAATTCTGCGAGGGCGGCTCCCTTGATAGCGTGTACCGAGAAGTACAAAAACTTGGTGGACGAACGGGAGAGAAAGTGCTAGGTAAAGTAGCCGAAGGCGTGCTCAACGGCTTAACCTACTTACACGGTCATCGAATCATCCATCGAGATATCAAGCCCTCGAATATTCTCCTGTGTCGGAATGGCCAGGTTAAACTGTGCGATTTTGGTGTGTCTGGGGAATTTGGGACAAAGGGTGACGCAAACACCTTTATCGGCACAAGTTATTACATGGCACCAGAGCGAATCACAGGTCAAAGCTACACCATCACTAGCGACGTGTGGAGTTTGGGTGTGACGTTACTTGAGGTTGCACAGCACAGATTCCCATTCCCTGCTGATGGTACAGAGATGCAGCCACGCGCTGGGCTTATCGATCTGCTCACCTACATTGTCCGCCAACCAATCCCGAAATTAAAGGATGAGCCAGGGAACGGAGTCAGATGGAGTGACAATATGAAGTACTTCATTGAGTGCTGGTAAGTTAGGTCTGGACGTCATCAACAAATCAGGCTAACGTTGTACTACAGTCTTGAAAAAGATCCACCTCGACGGGCGACCCCATGGCGGATGGCTGAACATCCATGGATGGTTGAGATCAGAGCGAAGAAGGTCAACATGTCGCATTTCCTGAAGCAAGTCTGGGACTGGAAAGACTAGACTCCCAATCACCATTTTCGAGATCTCAGGAGAAAGAATCCGGTGGTACAGATTGCGGCTTCCCAACTTCGACGACCGAACTGGGGATAATGCGATGAACGTGATGCCCGTTGGAATAGGCCAGCCAATGGATGAGGGCAAACAGTGTATAGATGATGTGAGAGATGACGACATGCTGGGAGGACCAAGGCTGGTGGGATCAGCACACCGGGCTGTTGGGATTCGATGCAGGTAACGTGGGCGGATGATTTTGGGATAGGATGGGGCATTGGTCTCTACAAATTTCTGCGAAGCCATTTATACGAACAGCCTGGCATTGGATGGTGTTCATGTTGTCGTCTCGCCTTTTTGGATGTTGAAGGCCTTGGCTTTTCTACCTGTTTGGTTTTGGGACCTTCAGATAAAAGATATCATAATGGATTGAGTCCGTTGCAATATTGTCTTTCATTTATTCCTTACGTTCTGCGACTGGTATTTCGAAATCCTTGGATTTGGTCTTCGCGGTCTTTACAACTTTGGTGAGATACAGGAGAGATTCGAACAGGTATCTATTTGCCGATTCATTCTCATCGTTGGTGCATACTTTGGGGATTTGTGTGGGAATGGATATTTGACCTTTTGTTTGTATGATTTCAAGGTCCATAGAGAGGCGTTGGGATTTTCACAGGAATGGGAATCTGGAAAAGTAACGTATGTATGTTACAGTAGTTCCTCTCATCAGTAATGAAGAGACAATCCAGGGATATATATTTAGCATTCATTCCTACTCGTAGTAGTTGCGCCTTTGCTCGGTATAGTTGTGCTCATTCAGACTCGCGTGTTCGTTGCTCTTTTGCTATATAGCTATGTAGACACAATTCGATGTACCACTCCTTCATTAACCATTCCCTTCATGAGATGTGCCTTCATTAACCATTAACCATTACCTTATTTACCATTCCCTCATTGACCATTGCCTCATTTACCATTCCCTCATTTACCATTCCCTCATTTACCATTCCCTCAGTAATCATTCCCGTCCATCGTTTTATTTCGCGACAGCTCCCGACTTACCATCGTCCTCCTTCGTCTCAGCGGTATCGTTCTTTCGCCACTTACCGATGAGACCAGCCGCTGATTCCTTCCCGAGCTGCAATTTCGCAGTCGCCCAGTCCATAGTGCTCCGCTCGTTCTTCTTCTTGACCTCGTTCTCCAAGTCCTCCAATTCTTGCTCATCAGAAATTTTACCCTTCTCGTGTTTCTCCAGATTCTGTTTCGCTTCGGTCTCTTCGATCTCTTCGACCTGTTTCAACTCCTCTTCTTCCTGCTCAACTTCCTCCAGATCGATATCCTCGCACCCGATACGTTTGAGGATGGTGCCCGTGAGATATCTGTACCGAAGATGCCCACTGACAATATCGCTGACGTCGACGTTTTCGACGCCCCTTACGTATTCGGCTGGTCGGAGGCCAGCGACGCCGTATTGGATGCTACTCGTGCGGTAGAGGAAGGCGAGGATGTAGTCGTTCTCAGAATAGACATTGACCAATCTCCCAGAGACTACTGATCTCATTTTCCTCCAGTCTGCTGAGTCAGAGGGCGCTGGACATCCAACGAGTACGACGTTCTCGACAAGACCAAAGGCTTTCCGATCAGCGAGGCACCGAAGGCAGTTATAGATGACGCGGGCACCGAGAGAGTATCCGATCAAACTGACAGGGCGTTCTCCCTGAGCCTTGTTAATCAACACATCTGCCAACACCTCACCAGCTTTATCACTGCGAGACATTGCAACGCTGAAAGGATTATCGACAACCCTTGCAACTTTCAGGATATAGAGCGGCCACATTGCCTCCTTGAACGTTGCAAGGATTGTCCTCTTCAAGATTTGTTTCTTTGCGATGTTGAAGGTGGCGCTGGAGACGAGGCTAGTCATAGCGTTGCCTAAGTTGAGAAGTGATTCAACCTCGTATTTGAGAGCAAAGCCTTCGATAGATGTTGATATGACTCGCCACGGCTTTATGACTTCTTCCTTTCGCGTCAACCATCCACTGATGCCAATGGCTACCCGCAATCGACGATGTTCTGTGTCAATCTTTCGTGACCGCGACAATTTGTGAATGGGCAGAAATTCGAAATCTTCGACCTCTTTGGCGTACTGGTCCATCATCTTTCCCGTCATTTTACCTCCATAAGCCCCAAACAAGCTTCCAACCACAAGAGTAGATCCAGCAACGGAACCGAGATAGACAGCTGCTGCTGTTTCGGCCATTCCCAAGCCTCCCATAACAGCCGCGACCCCTCCAGCGACCAAAGGCGTGGCCAAACCACCAGTCACACCAATGAGTGCAGCTCCGGCGACAGTTGCTAGACCAACCTTCCATTTTCTGTTGCTCGAGTTCTCTTCAGCCTTCTTCTTCTTCTCGTCGTCTGCATTCATCGACTCTGCGGCCTTCAGCAATCCTCGCGCAACAACGTTTTCATTCTCAGCCAGGAATCCGACGTCAATTTGTAAGCTGTGTGCCAAGTATAGGAGCAACACTCTAGAATGTGCCGCATAGTTCTCCAAACTTAATAGTAGCAACATCACCGAATGCAGTATGAGTTTCCTCTGCTCTTCTCCCAAGCCTAGCAGTGGTGTTTTGACAGGTGGGTAGACGGCCTTCAATGCCTTCGCAACGGGGTCCTCATCATCCCTCTTCTCCACTTTTGCCTCAATCTCCTCTGGTCTCAATTTCTTCGTCTTTGTATCTGGACTCTTTTGCTCGACCTCCTGTCCCTTCTTCTCTGCCCCCTGCTGTATAGCTTCTGGCCTCGAATTGACAACTTCGCCCACGCGCCCCAAAGCACCATCTGTCCAGCTGTCGAAGAAATCCAATGACGCTTTCTTCAACGTCTGCATTTCCTTGTCGCTTAACTCCTTGATCCTCTTCTTAGCCTCAGCCTCTCCCTTCTCCAATAACTCCGCATCGACTTTTGCAGGATTGAGTTCGGGATCATCGACGGGGTTATCATAGCGCGAATCGGAGGGTGCTCCTGAGTACCGTGGATCGAAGATGTCTGTGATCCTCTTGCGCATGGCCGAGGTGCATGATGCGAGGAGGAGGGTCAAGTCGGCGCATTGAGCTGGCGTGGCGAGGACGGTGGTGAGAGATTGCTCCTGGTCAGAGCTCGGCCTTGGGGATTCCTCATGATGGGATTTGAAAGGATTCCGTATCATTGTGAGATTGTGTTATTGTTGATCTTGCCTCTACTGTACATTTACTGTATTTTGCTGCTTGTTTTGAACCAATCGAGCGTTGCAGCGGACAACGCACGAGAATCTCTGACACTTCAGTCTCTCACGTGAACTCAGAAATCCAAGTATTTCGATCGCAGACATTACTGTGTGGTGTGAAATACTTCGTGGACTCTCTACCTCCGAGCCTAGCGGGCCAAGATGGACAACGAGAATGAAATGCCGTCATCCAGGCTAGACGCCACCAGCTGGCAAGTTACAGATTCTGCTGCTCTGATACTCCGTCTATGCCGAAGATATCGTGGTGGTGTAAACGGGGATGCATGTCTAGATTAAGTGTCGCTCGTGGTTAAGTACACAGGATAGTGAACAATTTCCCGACGCCATTCGCGGCTAGGTAATATTATAGCACCAAGGTAAGCACTGCTGCCAGGGCTTTGGCACAGACCGCTCGTTCTTGATATTACTACTACCGATGGACCTAGATAACCATATATTTGCGCGCATTGCAAGTAAAATGATCTCTTTAAATATCTACCACTGTCCTTCTCAGTAACCTACTAACAATCCCTTCAGAACCTACTAACAATTCCTTCAGAACCTATTAACAATCCCTTCAGAACCTATATCGACATTCAATAACCAATCAGCCAAGCACCATCACAACGACAGATCTATTCAGTTATGCACATCCTTACCACCTCCGTAGCACTCCTTACCCTCGTTATAGAAACCTTGGCCGATTGCGGTACGGGAATGTTTAACGGAGGGACTACTATCAAATATAGAGAACATTGCCCTTTGGATAAGCACAATGTGTATTTCTGTGGTGCATCGGGGGCGTCTGTTGGTACGTCCTTTCCCAATTCCCTTAGGTCCTCCCTCTTCCCCAGCTGATTAACCACGCCTATAGTCCATAAACAATCGCGACTTGTTCTCCGCGCCGGCCAAGTCGATAGTACGGTCTTCGTCAGCTGTCCAGGCTTCAAGGGTTTTTTTTTCCATTGCACAAAGGGGGAAACAGGGAAATTCAGGGAGCTGGATTGTAAGGAAAATGTGTGGCAGGTGGAAAGTATTAGAGAGTAATTAGTAAACCGGTTTAGTTTATTAGGGTGGGGTCTTTTCTTCTTGGTTTGACTGTTTGTGAGAGTGGATTTTGCTAGTTGTGGGTGGAGGGGCTACGGGAGTCACCACCACGTTAACGACGGCTGAGGAATGGCGTCTGCCGAGGAGAATGGCTCAATGGTTTCTCAACCGCGGAGTTGGGCCGTGTCTAACATCCGTCAGATACGAGGTATGATAAAGATCCCCGCCGAACATACCAATCATGTTCCTTTGTTTCACGACGACCAATTTATCAGCCGAGCCAGCCTCCCTCCACGATTATTACCAACATGTTTCTAGCAATGCTCATATCAAGAATTGCCAAGAAATTCTCGCTATCAATCCCAAATTATAAGAACAATACTGTGATAGTTAGATTCCTGTATTCCAATGTATTGAAAAGGACGTGAATTCCACATGGGCCCACTGCGGCCTGTCAGCCTAGAACTAATGCACCTGCAGCCATTCTGAGTGCCCGTGTCCCACTTTGAGGTTATCTTCCATCGGCAATCGACAGAGCACTGCGACGTTATTATGCTGAGCTTGTCTCTGCTCCCTCGATGGCAAAAATGACCCATCACCTTCTCTACAAGGATGTCTTCTCCTCCAGAATCGCTCTCGACGCCAATAAACATCGCCATCGTAGGCGGAGGTCTAGGCGGCCTCGCCCTTGCCATTGGCCTACTTAAACATCCAGACATTAATTTCCACATATACGAAGCGGCGTCGGCTTTCAGTGAGATTGGTGCGGGGGTCATGTTTGGACCTCATTCCGTCAACGCCTTGCGGTTGCTTCATCCCCGGGCCTTGGAAGCATTTAAAAAATGTGTTACCTACAACGCGGATGAAAACATGGCTAAAAATTGGCCGACCTTTCGGTATGGGACTGGGAAGGACAGTGGAAGTCTGATATGGCAGATCTTGCCGAGTGACAAGGTGTCAAAGATGATTGATGTGTGTGGGACCAGGCCTATGAGCTCGGTGCACAGAGCTAGATTGTTGGATGAGTTTGTCAAAATTCTGCCTGAAGGGAGCGCTTCTTTTGGAAAAGCTTTGACAGAAGTCGAAGAAGTCGTAGGAGGTGTGAAAATGGTCTTTGGCGATGGTTCGTCGGCGGTTGCTGATGCGGTGATTGGGTGTGATGGAATCAAGAGCAGGACCAGGGCAAGTCTGATTCCTAAGGTTGAGCCGAAGTACGCTGGAGAGTATGCCTACAGGTCTCTCGTTGATGCTGAGGCTGCAAAAGAGATTATGGGAAATGCACTCGGTGGAAATGCGCAACTATGGTTTGGCTCAGGCGGCTATGTTATCCACTATCCTGTTGAGCAGGGGAGGTTAGTCAATGTGGTTGCGGTGAAAAGAGACAAAGTCAAGGAGAGCAAGCACTCGTGTGATAGGCTCATCACCCAGTCCAGTCGCGAGGATATGTACGAAGCTTGGAGGGAATGGGACCCAAGGCTGCAGCAACTATTGCGGAAATTCAAAACCTCAGACAGGTGGGCTCTTTGGGATTTGGCTCATGACGAGAAATACTATCGAGCACGAACTTGTCTCATGGGTGATGCCGCTCACGCTGTTGTGCCCCATTTAGGCTCTGGTGCTGGCATGGCAATGGAGGACGCCTATATCTTGAGTGCCCTGCTCGGGACAGCGAAGGAAGCTGGAGATTTGGAGAGGGTGTTCGAAGTGTATGATGCTGTACGGAGGCCTCGAACGCAGAAGATGGCGTGGAAGTCTAGAGAGGCTGGCATTTTTCATACATTTGAAAAGGAGGGTGTTCTGGCAGACCACGAGAGACTGCAAATTGATTCAGCAACACTTTATTCCTGGGTGTGGGATTTCGATTTGGAGGCATCGTTGGAAGAGGCCAGAGACATGCTAGGTAGCTTGAGGAAGTGATAGGAGGTAGTAATGGATGATAATCCAGCCACTTCTCTCTCAAGGCCCAAAGCATCAGCATTTCTCATGTAAAAGTGGCCTGTACCGCTGGGAACGGCAATGAAACTGTGATGAATGCATATATGTAACAAAAGTCGTTGATGATGAGGGCAGGATGGGAGGGAAGCGGAAGAAGGGGGAGACGGATGAGTGTCGCTAAGCCCCATGTCATTTGATTATTTAATTGATCGACGCGACTCCCGCTAGGAAGAAACGCGATCTTAGGAGTACGACGACGACGACGACAACAACAACAACAACAACAACGCCAACAACCCAAGAAGACAATCAACCCCCTATCCACCGCCCGTGTACTGCTTACGAGATATGACACTCGCACTCCCATGTCCTCGATAGTGCGACTGCCACGATCATGTCACTGCCTCAATTCCGAGTAGGCCAGAGAGTGCGCATCGCAGACGGAACAGAGGGCTGGGTACGCTTTGCAGGCACCACATCGTTCAAGGAGGGGGAATGGTTAGGCCTGGAGCTGGATGCGGAAGAGGGCAAGAATGATGGTTCTGTTCTGGGCGAGAGATACTTTGATTGTCCTCCGAACCACGGTCTCTTTGTCCTAGCGAAACCGAACGTAAAGATCATCGCGAACCCTCCACCGGCTGTGCCCAAACAAAATGGAAGGCCACTCAACCAAGCTCCAAAATCTAGACCTAGCAGCGTCACAGCTCCCTCGCCTCGTCCTCGCCAGAGTATATCCGGAGCCCCGGTCAAGCGAGCTTCCATTGCTTCCTCAACTGCTTCATTGGCCCCGACTACGACCAGACGGCAGAGCATGGCTCCTCCACCACAGCCTGCCGCTAGAGCTTCTCGTCCTTCTATATCTTCGCGGAGCATAAGTCCAAAGAAACCTATTGCCACCAAACCTTCACGCCAATCTATATCCGGCACCTCGTCACTGGCAGCGGGACGGCCGAGTCTACAGGTTTCCAAGAACACAAGTCCTTCGCCCAGCGTGGACCGCGTCTTGAGTCCTCTGTCGACAGGCTCAGGTTCAACTGGGAACGGAAAAGTGCCCGCACCACGACCAACAGCATCTTCTGGACCTCCGCCTAGCGTAGCCTCGAGGGGATCACTTGCAGCAAACAAAGAGAAGCAAGAGCTAGAATCAAAATTGCGAATACAGGAGAAGCAGTTGGCTGATGCAAGAGACCGGATAAAAGGCCTTGAGTCAGCGCAACAACAGGCCGATCAATTTAAAGGCGCCTTGGAAAAGCTGCAAACCAAAGCCAGAGATCAGTTCAAGGAGATCAATGAGTTGAAGAAGCAAATCAAAGAAAAGGACGACCACTTTGAAAGAATTGACAGTCAACTGGCCGAGCATGAATCCATATTGGAAATGGCAACTCTGGATCGAGAAATGGCTGAAGAGAAGGCAGATGGGTTCGAAGCCGAACTGAAGGGACTGAAGTCGCGGCTGCAAGATCTCGAAACAGAGAACGAGATCCTTAGGGCGGACAACGACGAACTCGGCAAGGATATGAGTCCAGAAGAGCGGGCCAATCAAGGTTGGATACACATGCAAACAGAAAACACACGACTTCGAGAAGCACTCTTGCGGTTACGTGATATGACCGATGAAAGGGAGGAAGCTCTGAAGGCTGAAATCGAACTTCTAGAGGAGGACAGCCAAGAGTTGGTCACGACCACAGACAAGCTCAATGAACTCAAGGAGAAGTGCCTAGGACTTGAAGCGGAGATGGATGATTTGAAGGAGCAACTGGATGCTAACCTTGGATCAGAGAGCATGGTCGAGGAACTCACGGATCGAAATCTCACCTTGAATGATCAGATAGAGGAGATGAAGAACAAGATTGCAGATCTCGAAAGCATGAACGAGCTCAATGAGGAGCTCCTGGAAAGCCATGATGAGCACGAGAAACAACTGCAACAGATCATCGACACCCGTGAGTCAGCTATCGCAGAACAGGCACGGTGGGCTGTTTTGAAAGAGGAAGAGTCCGAAGAATACAAGTACACCATATCTAAATTCCGCGAGCTGGTCATTACCTTGCAGTCCGATATCCAGAACATACAGGCGTCGAAGAAACTGACCGAGACTGAAGCACAGGAGCTCGGAAGTCATTCTCGAACCATGATGGATCTCAATCGGCAACTGCAGGCCTCCGCAATGAGCACCCAGGTCAAGACAATCGAAATGGAGTTGCGCAAAATGGAAGCCCAGGAAGCGTCAGAACACCTTGCCATTGTACAACTATTCTTGCCAGACGCATTCCATGCCGAGCGAGACTCAGTATTAGCTCTTCTTCGCTTCAAGCGAATTTCATTCAAGTCAAAACTCATCCATAGCTTTCTGAAAGAGAGAGTAGCGTCGCCTAGACCACATGCTCATCTCGAACACTTGCTCTCCGGGTGCGACGCTATGAACAAGCTTACGTGGATATCAGCAATGTGCGGACGTTTTATCAGCGGCATTTCAGTGAGTTCTCTCGAAGAATTTGCCAGATTCGAATCTGCATACCATGAACTGGAGGTGGTGGAACGAACTTTGAATGGATATGTCGAAAACCTTCGAAAGGACGATTTGCAGGAACAACAACTATCTGAAGGATTGCAAAGATCCATCGCAGTAATGCAACATCTGTCAGAAGTACATCTGCGAGACGGCGTGGAGAGCTATGTTGAAGAAGTGCTCATGAACATGCTCTTGACCCAAAGTCATCTCGAAACCACTTCAGCTTCCTTGACGCTGACCAAGAACGAGGTCCTTAAGATCATACCAGTATCGGAGATCGGTGATGATGAAGTGTCCCAGTTCTCCGAAAAGGTGGATGACCTCGCCATGCAGTCCCGAGGGGCTAAAGTTATTGTAGGCAAGATCCTGCATTCATTGGAGGACTTGAAGAAGCAGAATCTAGCCTTGTCATTGGAAACGCAACCAAACATTGAAGCATGCGAATCCACGGCAAACACGTTCGCATCTTCTCTGCGCTCCCTCGGTGTGTCACTGAACGCGGCTATGAACGATGACGCTCGGACGTCACCTTTCGGATTCGCTGACTTGCTTTCATCGGTTCGTTCGTTCAATGCCTCACAATTCAAGGCTACCGATGCGGACGTCTTTGTTCCGCTCCAAGCAAATCTCAAGTCGCTCCAATCGCGTCTTAGCGACATCTATTCCGTCGCATCGGATCTTTCCAATACCATTGAATTTGAAGGCTCAGAGCCACCTTGGGTACTCCGCTCGAAGGAGCTGAAGAGCAGCAAGCATGTTTCGGCGGATGCGGAGCAGGAGAATGCCAATTTGAAGCGTGAGATCAATGAGAGAGGCACTGCGATCAAATTGCGCGACCAGACCCTCGAAGAAAAAGAACTCACAATCGAGCTGCTCCAGGGCAAATTGCGCGATGTACAGAAGAAAAACAAGCAAATCACCGATTTGGAGAAGGACAACGACGCTCTCCATGCAAGCGAGCGGAAATTGCAGGAAAAGAACGAAAGGCTGGCGGAACTGAATGCACGTTTGGAAGAAGAGCGCGATCGATGGATGCGCAATGCCTCCGAGTTGAAGAACAAGGACTCAAGTATCTCGGACCTCAAACGCGCCGGCGCCGAAATGGTGGGCACATCCGCTCAAATGGAGTCGCTCAAACAGGACATTGAAATCCTCGAAAGCACCTGTCGCTACCTCCGTCAACAAGCTCGACGAAGCCAGATCGAAGAGGCTGCTCGCAGGAATACTTGGCTTCATCAATCGCTCCTGCCGCCGAAGAGGGATGTGGAGCTGGAGAAGACAAGGAAGCATGGTATGCAGGCTTTTGAGAACTTGGCCATGTTGCCGATGACTGCTAAGCCGGTGCCTATCGTTGATGATAGGAATATGGGAGAACGATTGAAGTGGAAACCCATGACGACGTCTGTCGCGTATCAACTCGCTGAGGCGGAGATGCATTGGTTGAATACTTGGGAAACCCCTAGCGTTTTGAAGCAACCGTATGATGGTCGATTTGGCCAATTTGCCGGTGGCGATGCTGTCGAGGTTGTCTAATCCGACCACAATCAGATGAGACGTATTGCTTGATCCGATCATTGCCCTGTCAGAAAGCGTGCGTCACTGACAGCGGTTTTGGCTTTCGCTGCATTTGATGGCGTTTTTTCAGTTCAGCGCGTGGACTTTGCTTTCTTTCCAAGCGACTGACTCGAGCTCTTTTTTGAATTGGCTTTATGATACCCCCTGTATTCGGGTGTGGGGAACGTGTAGTTATAACAGGATCCTCTCGATATCAATCGAAGGTTACCTTTTTTGGAGAGGGGATTTTCATTGTTGTTGATCGTTGGAATGTGGCTGGCGTCTTTTTACTCATCCAGTCGCTCTTTGCCATAGATCTCTGCTCCATCCCTCTGGAGATCTATCCATATGCTTCTCCCTCCTACCTCCAACATCAACCACGGACAAAGTTCCCCATTTTAACAGTACCTGGATCGGCATCCTCCCTCCCGATTAGATCTGTACCACCCTTCTTGCCAGACTGAAACGGTCACAGAGGGCAAGTTTGTTACACGACATCGGCGGCACAGTATCTGGTGAGAGGATTTGTACCGCGCACGACAGGCTTGTGTGCACACCATGGCTGTCAGTGCGACCCATTTCGTCGCTGGTTTTGCCAAAGGGTTGGGTTTACCACTTTTAGAGGGTAGTTCTTGGTCTTTGGTCTGGGAAGGGTTTGTTTTGGATCCAAGTGTGAGGAATGGAGGAGGGAGATTGTATGGCTTGCCATTCACTAACGGAGAAGTAGTTTCTGTTGGTAGGATGATTGTTATCACCTAGAGGAGAGGAGGGAGAGGGGTTCTGACGGATTGCGCAGAGAGGAGTATGGCGAGTATTGTGCCCGGGAGGGATGAAAACGGCACGTACTCTCTTCATCTACCGAGCCGTGGGGTGGTGTACGACCCTGTCTGCTTTCAATCGCACTTGGAACCTTGAAGTCAAATAGGTTCACGCAATGAGTATGGTTGAGAATTGGCTTCGATGTCCTCCTATAGATGTCCTCCTGGCCTAGAATGGTGGGTAAGTGTTCCTTTTCGGTTTCCTTAGATGTCCTAGGCTCGCCCTATTCTTTTCTTTGTCTTCATCCTTCTTAGAGCGTTCCTGGTGGAAAGATGGAGGGTATGGGGATGACGAGTTGTAGGACGAGCTTGGTGATGAGTGTTGCGCTGTCCTGATCCTATTCTCAATTTTCCTTACCCGACGTTCCCCGCACTCTTCGATATTGTCGGTACTCCAGCCATCAAATTTTGGTGTTGTTGCCATCTTTAGCCGTCAACACATAGTCTGACTCTCACAACCCGCAATCAAACAAGGAGACCTTCACATTCCAACACCACATGGCAAGCACACCACGCTCTTAACCAAACTCCACAATGCCCTCTACATCGACAGCCATGTTTCTCCTCCTCATCAGCATCCTCGTGCTCGGTCACGCTGTCAACGCCTCCTATACACCAACACCCAAAGTCGCCTTCGCCGGCACAAACATAGCAGGATTCGATTTTGGAAACGCAAAAGACGGCTTCGTCGTGGCTTCAAAAATCGTCGAGCTCACTGGTACCTTTCACGGCACCGCCCCACCGGCGACGGAGCAAATGCAACACTTCGTTTCCGTCGGTCTCAACACCTTTCGTCTCCCAGTAGCATGGCAGTATCTCGTCAACTACCAACTCACTGGTCAGCTCAACGTGACTGGAAACTTTGGCGTCTACGACAAGCTGGTGAAGTCATGTCTCGATTCGGGAGCCGCAATGTGTATAATCGATGTACACAATTACGCGAGGTGGAACGGGCACATTGTGGGTCAGTCGGGATCCGGGTATGATATACCAGAGAATACACACTTGAGTAGTTTGTGGTGGCAACTAGCGGCTCGGTACAGGGATGAGGAGAGAGTCGCCTTCGATATCATGAACGAGCCCCATGCGTTGGATATGGAGATGTGGGCAGAGAGTGTGCAGTGGGCCGTCTATGCGATACGAGATGCCTCGGGAGGAAACCAGCACATTGTACTTCTGCCCGGGACCGATTCCTGCAGTGCAGGAAGTTTTGTTCAGGACAGCAGTGAAGCATTGATGAAGGTGAAAAATCGGGACGGAGGAACAAGGAATTTGGTAAGTCTTTCTGTATTCTGTGCAACAAAAGAGAATGCAGGACTGATCAAGCATACTATAGGTTTTCAATCTCCACAAATACCTCGACCATGACAGCTCCGGTACAAACATCGAATGTACCACCAACAACATCGAATCCTCCTTCGCGCCTCTCACAACCTGGCTCCGTGCAAACGCAAGGAAAGCGATGTTGACAGAAACTGGTGGAGGGCCGAACGCGAAATCTTGCATGCAATATCTTTGTGAACAGAACGATTTCATAAACGCGAATGCCGATGTTTATCTCGGTGTTGTGGGCTGGGGTGCCGGTGGCTTCGATCCTAATTGGGACCCGCTTTACAACCTGACTGAGACGCCGATTCAGGAAAAGGACGGATTTTGTGACCAGAGTTTGATGAGGCAATGCATTATCGATAAATTCCAAGGAGCTGCGGGAGCGGGGAACTATGTCGCGCCGTAGTCTTGCATATGGCCGGCCAAGAGTGCGCTGAAATGACATTTCCGGCAACTTCAGATGTTGAGGTGACGACTCGAGAGACTCGGTGGCTGTACTAATTGTGCTATGTAAGATGTCTGTCTGATGACTAAGTTCTATTACTTAGCCTGATTACTAACTCTGAAGACTGACTCTGATGCCTCCATCACGTGATTCACTCATTCACTTAGTATCCCCAAGATGATGAACTCCATCTTGCATAACCTGTCCGCGATGAACTTTATGTTGCATAACCTGTCCACCCTCCAGACCAAAGTATCCCGTGAGCCCGAAAACTTTTACCGCAAACTTCATCCAGTCCGCCGGGTCGTATCCGAAGAACAGCCAGGACATCCCCAAGAGCCAGACAACGACCCATCCCCACTCCATCAAAACCAAAGGAACCATCAAGTGTTCGTTGATGAAGTTGTTCCACATTTTGATGCTATTTGCGGTTTTGGTGGCCCATACGTTGATCTGCCAGGCGAACCACGCTTTGGACCACTTCTCGGATTTTGCTGGGCGTGGAGGAGGGTTTCTAAAGTTGGTTCTCCTGAGCTGTTCACGTCCCGCTTGAAGAGCTCTGATGTATGCAGCGGCAGCGTCGAGATCTGCTCCTCGGCGGCGTCCTGGGAAGAAATACGCTGTCCAAGTCTGTCCTACGTTTGCTGGACGGGACGGGCCGGGTCCTCTGTATGCTCGGTGGGGTAGTGGTGGGTATGCGTCAGCGCCGGGGCGGCCCGTTTGACGTGGAACAGGGCCAGACTGGTCCATGATGCTCATTTGAGTTTGTGTGTGGGCTGGTGGGTGTGATCCAACGATTGCTGGTGTTAGTGCATGCTTAGAACTTGGAATTCGAGATTTGAGGCCGTCATACCTGACGTTGGACGAGAAAATGAGCTTGAAAAAGGTGATGTTTTGTGGAAGAGTTGAAGGACAGGGAGTGAGGACTTATATGGGTGGAAATCTCATTCTTCGTGCTTGCCCACCTGCATGGAAGGCGTGACTACCCGCTCGCTTGTTGCTGGCTCGATGCCCACTTGGAAAGTGCGACTATTTGCTGGCTCACTTGCTTGGAGGTGACTAGTTGCTCCAGACTTGGAAAGTGGAACGACTTGCTCACTTGAAAGGAAAGTGAGACGACTTGCTCACTTCAGACATGAGTGCGTAACAGATCCTTCCAACGGAACCATCATCGCTGACGCTATATCCTGGAACGTTTCTCTATACTTAACAGAATCTACTCCATCCCTGAGGATCACACCCACTCTTCCAGCAGCCTCTTCCAGATTTTCCCATTCCTGTCCATGTAACAATCCTGTAAAGAACGGGTGTACAGTGATCCTCTTCAGATCTGGAAACCTGCCTTCTTCTTTTGCGGTAAGAAGATAACGAAGGTGGTCTCAAGTGGTAACATTCGACTTGTGAGATTGGATAAATGAATGGAAGTCCTCACCTGCTTCGATAATGTATCCATTGATTGTTCGTATGGAGGTAGGCCGCATAAAGGCACTCAGCCACTCCAGGGCCATCCCACCTTCCGTATCCCAACGCTCGAGGTTTACAGTCCTCAACTTGGCAGGGAAAGGCGGCTGCTCTGAAACATTGTTAGATGGACAAGGGATAATGAGGACTAGCCAGAAAAGATCCTAGGGAAGAGGAATTAGTGGACATACTTGCTGCTCTCCGAAGGCTGAACACGTGTACGAGTGCCTCCCACAAGATGCTCTCGGGTTACAGCCTGCAGTACAATTTACAACGGAAAAAACACTGTGATATGTACGCGCCTGGTATCCAACTGCGGGCACCCATCAAAACCTCCTCCCTCATCGCGACACTAATCCAAATCATTGCCTCCTCCACACGCCCTCTCTAGCGCCAAAAAACTGAAATGTGCTCCAACAACAGGTCTTGCCATGAAATTTGGGCCTGGGAACCCTCCATCTCCCTCTGTATCATACAAGTCCGTCAAAGGACGATCTGTACTTGTCTCATTTACCCACTTGCTGACCCGATCAAGAATCTCCTTTCGCACATCTGGGGAGGCGACAGCAGCAGCCTCGAATTCCCAATCAGACTTGGTGTACAAATGTCGAGAGTCGAGTGGGAGTCCGTACTTCTGCATCACGATACCGTACCATGAAGACTGCGCCTCGTAGACAGAGTGGGGAATAAAGTCACCGCTAGTATGGTTGCGACTTATCTGTTTCTTGTTAACATCTGTCGCTAGGGGGGCCTGATTGTGTGGTCCGTGAACTTTGAAAGAGGTTGCCCTTTCCACCTCGATCTCAACAGCAGATGTAGATGGGTTGCCTGTGATCGTGGGGTGGAAGCAGAGAATTGCGTCTGCGAACAAACTGTAGAGGGTTGTCCAACTGCCCCACCAATTGTATGCCAGCTTAGCATGGGTCTTGTCTCTGGACATGCCGAACTCCTCCCATTTCTTGATGTAGACGCTTGAGATGTTCCTGAAATTCTTTGCGTCTTCGGCTTGCCCAGCGACATCGGCGAGCTCGCTCATGGCCTTGATGCCGATGATGCCTTTTAGAGCAAGATTGGTTTGCAGAGGAAGCCAACCGGCAAAGTCGTCAGTGGAGACTTCACATGATTAGCAGACTCTTTTGAATAAGCATACGCCATACATACGTTGATTTTGTGGTTCAAGACTGAACTCCACGAGATAGCTGGTCCATTGCTTCCAAAGACGATAGCTTCTCTTCAACCACTTCTCAGCCTGTTTAGCTCCATGGGTCCCACCGCCCCACGCATTATCCACGTGGAAAGCATTACCGAGAGTGGCCAAATCAGTCAACGGGAATACACTATGGGCCTGAGAGGATTCGCTCTCGTCGGCCGTTTCGTAGTTTGCGCTGCCAAGAGTTGCCCGCGGAGAGTGCGACGAGTAGCCTGTGTCATATTTGAGTGAGTTCACGAGTGCCAGACCCATGATCAACATGTCTCCGCATTCTTCCACGGGCATGTACTCGTCGCGCCCATCAGCATGTCCAGTCTGGTTCGGGAAATGCGTACCAAGATCGTGCATCGAATACTTGTTGGGGTACTGGCCACTCATCTGGTGCTCGATAAGTGGCTCGAGCAAGTATGCTAGCCATCGCGGATTCGTGTACATAAAGAACGGGAAGGCCGGGAATATGACATCCACAGTCTGGCAGTTGCCATTGGACGATATCTCCTTGAGGAAGATTAGAGGACTTTCTGGTGTTCCAGAGAAGCTTGTAGCTCCCAGAACTTGACGTGCCGAAATGGCTACAATATCGACATAGCTGTCGGAACCTGATTTGTATGCATCGATGGCAAGCTGAGCAGAATAATTGCGAGCAAAAGCGTCGGCATTGAGGAAGTCGAGGTAGTGATACTTGATCAGGGCGTCGTCGGTGAAGAACCATGACTTCCAAAGAGGTCGCATCATTGTAAGTCCACGCTCAGAGGCATACTGAACGACAGGGTCCTGAATGTGCGCTATGGTGAACATGACGCTGTCTTCTGTCTTGGCGCTGGATGATGTGCTACCGTTGCCGAGCACAAAGGACTTCGAGAAAGCGAAAACGGGCTCCTCGTCCATGATTGAGCGAAAAGATCCATCGATTTGATTCTGAAGAGTTCCAGTCCGTGAGAACCGTTGTCTCAGCAAAGCTGACGTACCGCATTCGTGCTGCACGTCCTTTCCATTTGTTAGTTTGCTGCTATTGCTTTCTGTACTCGATCTCACTCACGGATGGACCAGAAAAGTATAGAGTTCCCCATTCAGCACGATCCCATTGCTCGGTAAAAAGCAATTGATCCTGTCGTTGAACGCTCCACGTCTTGAGACTCTTTTCTCCCCCAAGACCTTGCTGTTGTAGGTCCCATTGGATCTGACTGCCTCGGTCGCCACTGACCCATTGCCCGTTGATGTCCACATAGATGTCTACAGCAAAGTCTCCTTCGACGTAGACAGTCAGATACGCAGCAGGTATAGATTGTCGAAGGGTTGATTGAGGAGTAACGGGAGAGAGGAAGGACAGTATGATCTTGAGCGATGCAGAACTGCTGTGTTTGGCTGGTGCAGGAATGGCGTAGGTTAGGTTCGTGGTCGATGCATCGTATTTCGCGCCCTCATAATTCGGGAACGAAACGTTGTATCTGGACAGGTCAGCATTGAATTCAACTACTTGCGCGAAAGATCATTACCCGTCAGCATGGCCTGAATTATCCAGAGAATCATGAGGTCGTCCAAGAAGGGGGTAAACTGTATCCGTCTGTGGTATTGAAGCTAGGACACCAAACCCTATCTGTGCGGCGCAAACCATCAGCTGCAATGTCATTCAAGGTTGGGACGAGCCATCATACTTCCTGACCAGTGTAGAACATCGGCCATTTCTTCCAAGGCACATCTCGCGCATTGGGCAGCCAAGTGCTCAAGTATGGGTTTCGCACAATCAGAGGAAGCACCGGCGGCGTGAGAGTCGAAGCATCAACGAGGCCAGCCAGCAAGGCCGATGCGCTAGCAATGAGTATCGATGGAGCTGCCCGCATGGTTCAAATTGCGGAGTAGCGATGCCTAAGATGGGTAGTTGGCATCTGAGATGTGGTAGGGAACCAGAAGATCTTTGTACAGTGCCCGCAGCTGCCGAACTGTATACACGCTTGTTTCATAGCGACTTCCCATGCAGACTGAGTATCGCCTGACGTGTGGCTTTGTGGGGTAGGGGCCTGGAGGATGCAGATGAGACGCGATCGAACAGCGGGGGTGCCGCGATTGGAGCGCCTGGCACAAGCACGAGACCAGGAAAGTCAGGGGGAGAGCAGAAGCAAAGAAAGGGTGGGACACGCCAAACATCTTGGGCAGGATACTGTATGCAGTGTATGGAGCTGTACTAGACTCGGGAGGGTCTTCGCGGAGCAGCATACCACTCTGATTGTTTTGCTCGAGATATCAGATGTAAATGTAAACACCCATCAGGACCCCTAGCTGTCAAGCCTGCCGTACCGAGCACTTGGCTGACATTTCATGCCGTCCCGGAACCATGGTCCCCTATCCTATGCACCTGTACCTACTGTGGTACTTACATCCGCGCGTCCGAGCCTCGCCGGGTTTCTGGATTCGTCCAATTCCTCCTCCTCGCCATCGAATTCGCCAGTACACACTTCATCAATCCTCCGGTCTCAGCACGTGCTTTTCGACGCGGCGACGGCGGCAAGGCTTTGTCCTTGCACGACACAGATTCCGGTCCCACGTCGCTTTTCTGCGGCGACGGGTCCAATGGACCATGAGCAATCAAAGGCCTCAGCACCATTGAGGGAGGAATTGAGAGTCGCCTTGGATTGACTCTCGGTGCTTCCTCCGACTCTTCGTAAACAGTCTCAACAGCCTCGGTTGTTGTATCTGCAACTGGGCCGAACTGCCATTTATCAGCATGTTTAGGAACAGGAGGTGGAAGGATTGGAGCATTAGGCATTGGTGGTACCCATGGGCCTGTAGTTCCTCTGCTAATGATCCTCCTCGGACCCAATGGACGCCGACGCTCGGGACTAGACTGAGGGCTATCTTCGCAATGAACTCGCTGTGGAGAGCCATCCCCATTTGTGCTGACACGCTTCTTCTTCTTGCCAGATGCACGATTGGGGTAGCTGAAATACGAATCTGAGATGCTCGGAGTTCGCTCCAGCTTGATGGTTGGAATTCTGCTCGGAGCCATCCAGTGTTTATCTGAGCCCTCGCTCTTGATAGAACCAGGACTCGCTTGGCAGAGCGGTTCAGACTGTTTGATACTGAGTTGCTCCGTCTTGAGATTTCGGGCCTCGAATTCATCTTGCAAACACCAATTAGCTCAAGTCCCTTTTGCGTAAAGGTCTATCGAGGAAGTACTCACCCACAGTGCGGCAATAAAATCTGAAAGTGGCATAGGGAGAATCGAATGGATCCAGGAGTCCGAACTTGTAGAACGTTCGAGGATCGCCTCGCTTGGTCATTCCTCCCGTCCGAAGTCTGGCGCTCATCAGCTTTTGCTCGCAAAAGACTTGATATACTCACTCGAAGCCGGGAAGATTAGGTAGTCCTTCGTATCTTGGCAGGTCTCTTGGAACGCGAATCTTGACATTGGCTCTGCAGACTTTCACCTCGACGCAGCGCTCTTGCTCCCCCATAACTGCGGCTGCTGGCTCCTCCAGACCATCCTCATCTTGTTTGCTGAAATGAAAACACATTTTCTCCATCTTAGCGCCACCCTGCTCAGCATCGAACAGACTAAACATGGTTTTACCACGCCAACCTTCTTCGTCACCACAGCACCATGTAACAAGCGGCTGTCCATTGACGAGAAGCTTCAAGACGTAGAAGACTCCCTCTGGCTCGTCTGGCGGCTCATCAACATTGTAAGATAGCCAGAAGTGGGCCTGCGGCATGACTGGGACGAATACTGAGACACGACATCGCGATTCGTCGACGTGTTGTTTTGCTGAAGATTGGTCGGATATGTCTTTGGTAGGCGCGATTTCGGGAAGTCCTTGAAGTGCGAAAGGTGTGTGTAATTTCATCGAAATGCCCCCGTACTTGGGCATCGTTGCGACTTTTGGCGACGGTGTTGATGAGTGGTTGGAGTCTAAAGCTGACGATCAAATTGAAATTCATGTGAAATTTTAAGTTGGCACAAGATACACACGCGACCAGTGTTGTCTTCGTTCCTCTCCACCTGGGGGACGCGATGAGGCAGGAACAATCAACTATTGGCATTCATCCTCATCTCCACCTGTTTCCGTTCATTCTCAAGACTTGGACGCCGGCAAGTTGGAAGGGGGTAGAAGAGATCGCCGAAGAACGAACGCAAGGGGAACAGACCTCTCATGGTCCAAGAACAAGCAATTGCAACATGAAGCCTGAGCCAAGCGAAGAAACCAGAAGAAATAGGATGCTGTATCAAGTCTCAGCTAATATGTACAGTCGAACCGCAATATCCCTTTGCCATTTCTTCCACACCGATATCCCGACCAGTCACGACCCAGGCCTCTAGTACCAGCGACCACACTCATGGTCTCGCTCACGGTTCTCGCATTCTCTAATATTCTTGTCAGCGAGGTAATGATAAAGGTGGGCTTGTTGAGATGAACTAACCTTGGACGAGGACAATCTCTGCCTCGCTCTCTCCAGTCTCCATGCTCACATCGGCCACGACGGTCACAGCGATAGTCGTTGTAGTCGCGCTCTCCTTGGTGGAAACGTTCACACGTCGGTCTGTCAGCGGCCACGTTGAGAGTCGCGCCGCTAGCGAGTGCTGCATCGGCTGGCAAGGCGAAGGCTGTTGCGCTTCGAAGGGCATTAGCAAGATGAACCGAGGTGAGTATGCGTCTGGTGAGCTTACCCGAGGCTGAGAACAGCGAAGAGAACGGTAGAGAATTGCATGTTGGCGGTAGCCGTGTTTGAAAAGTGGTTGTCTTTGGAGTGATTGAAACTGATGTCGTTGATGACTTTGACTCTACGGGTTCAAAGGACTTATATATTCCTTTCCTCCCTGTCATCTGCAAATCTCTATATTTTCTTTCCATCAACCCCGGCTCTCTCCTATACTGGATTCTCCCTCTCTCCATTTCCATGGCGATGCTATTCTTGTCAGTCGTGCACAAAGGTCCACGCATATCTGTGGCCTGAGTACCCCACCTCAATCTATGAGGTTTACGCAAGAGACGGGTTTGCGCTTATTGACTGAAGGTTTTGGTTCAGATATTCAAGGCTCCACCATAATTCACCTGTTAAGGCGGTCCATGACATACAATTTCACGGCGCCCCAACCTGCTCCGGTGTAAGCGAATAGTCGCATCCATGTTTCAAGGCTATAAGCAGAGGAAAAGCAGACGCGGCCTCTTGGTGACAGCCTGATAGCAAACAAGACAACGCGCTTTGGTCATAAGAAGGCCCGTACCCAGCCTCCACCCTAGATTCTCGATGTCTCGATATGGTATGGAGTCCTGTGGACCGCTTTCGCGACCCGGTCTCGGATGAAAATGTTGACTTTAGCATCGACCAAGCTTTTAGAGCATACGCGTTCGTTTTGTAAGGTCTTGATTTGTTGGTTCTAGGCTGTGTGGCCTTATGCCAAGCCAGCATCTTCACCCGAGGACGACGAGAATACTTTGATGTTTTTGCTGAGGCAGATCTTGCAAATATACCAGGCAAATACCTCAAATCAAAAAGTATTTACCATCCATCCTCATAAACACAAAGGCGCACCTTGGAACTTTGATGCCATATGACCATTCTATCGTAACAATGACGAAGCCTTCCTCGCCTTGCTATCTGGTAGTAATTGCTTACTCCCCCCCAGAAGCAAACGAGTTTTGCAACAAATCTCCAGACGGGAATAAATGACCCATCCTCCACAAACATATCCACAACATCTCTCCCCTGTCTCCCTGTACTCCACAGACAAAGTAAAAAACGCCTCCCGCCACACGTCAAGACAAGCCCAAAAACACTCCAGAAATTTATTCACCCGATTCATAAATGCTCGACACGCCACGCAACGAAAATCCGTAGACTTCAATTTGTGCAGAGTGATCTGAGATGTCATGTCAATCAATGGCAGGGGGAGGATCTGGTTTTCGGGAGGCTCAGCCTTATTCCTTGTGACCTGAGTCGCGTTGCAATTTCTATGAAGAGCGCTATGACGCGGTCAGTATCGAGGTTGAGGTTGTTTTGTTTCTTACTCATTATGGAGGGGGATGAGTTAGAAAGGGTTACGCACCTACACTCTCTTCATATATTGTGTCTTTCGAATTTCGCGTTGTGAGTGCTTTGGCGACCATCAGCCTTATCTCCACCTGGTAACTCGACCGTCAGGCTTTCAGTCTTGCCACCACGTCTCTTCGGATCTTCCGAAATCGTATCCAAGCTAGATCTAAGCTAGAATTTATAAGCTCAAAGTTCGATAGCCACCGCTCACGGGAACCTCAAGTCAATGTATTTGGACATCAGCGCCACGTTCACCGTAGGTACAAAGCAAGATTCTGGGCTAGCAATTGCTCAGCTTCAGTGTGTTGTCTTCCCAATTGCAAATACATTTAAGCAAAAAAAAAGAGTGCATGCTTAAGCTTTGCATTAAATCAGCCTTCGCAGAATCGGCAAGGAACAAAGAATGCATAAATTGTGGTATATACTCTCCACCTCAGAAAAACGTGGTAGACTCATCAAAACCAACGCTAAACCATATGCTTACACAAGGACCTGTACACTCGATAACAACTTCACCCCCAAATCAACCCACCAACCATCCCAACAATCTTCACACTCACATAACTCACACAACCCAACCCGGCAACTCCACAAAGCAACCACCTCAAATTCCTCGTCTCAATACTCGTCCCCTCCCTCTCCCCCACATATCCCTCCCCCATCTCCGTCACCGTCGAAAACTCGGGGACATACTTGAACTCGAACGCCGTTTCCTTGCCTTCAAGTCCGGTCCCGCTCTCCACAATCATGACCCAGAATGCCCTTTTCAGAAACGCTATTTTCTTGCGGTCGAGGTAAGGAATGTAGCGGTATGCGTAGCACATTACCATGTAAAAGGTGCATTGCCCAGCCATTAGGAAGGAGTAGTAGAGGGAGGGCTGCATGAGGCCTAGGGCATCGCAGAGTTGGTTGCCGTTTAGCCAGCGGGCGGAGGCTATGAGCATATCTGGGGAGGCGAAGATGGGGGGACGGTTTTCCAAGGAGCGGATTATGTTGTTCGCTAAGATTTTGCTCGTTGAGGAGGGTTGGATTTCGTAGTAGAGCAGACTTTCGACTGTTTTCTTTGCTTTCTCAGGCGTTTCAAATGGTTCTGTTGGTGATCCGATGAGGTAGCCGATGTACCGCCATAAGGCGAGGTAGTCTAGAATCTCCTGTTTACGGAGATATATCCCCTGGCGAGGAAGGGAGAGCCAGATCAAGGTCCCAGAAAATGTTCCTATGGTGGCGATGGAGTCGAGATCGTTAATGGGGATACCCCATTCTTCGGTGTTGTAGTAATCTGGGCGAGTTCTTTGAAGGGACATTATCCTTGCGCGGACGGCGGCATGGAGGAGACGGACGCGGATTGTCGATGCCCAGCCGTCACCGCCGGGTTGTATTGATTCGAGGGATTTTGTGCATTGCAAGATGTGTTGGGTGGTTTCGTATAGCCTCCGTCGAGCCACCTTGGTGGAGAATCCGCCTGTCCTCGCCAATGTTTCAACGACGCGAGCAGCGCCCATCCCCCCAAGTAGACTCTGATATGCCAGGCCCGTCAAGTTGGCGCCACCATATCGGTAGAAGACGTCTTGTCCGCGGGCGATTTGATCCCAGTCTACCCATTCTGGGATGGTATTGACTTGTTTCCACAATTCCGACAGCGTCTCGTCTTCTTCATGATGCTCCCTGAAGACTACGAATAAATCCCTGTGTGCCTTCTTCTCATCCTCCTTGACATCCTGCGTGAACTGGCTGTTATTCCGTGGCAAGTTCTTGTTCGGCGGAGGCGATATTTCGTTCAGACGTTGATAGCATTTCTCGGCGAGTGTGTCGTACGTGAACTTCAGAGGGTGCATAGACTCTGGAGTCGGATGCTCTGGTGTGATATCGAAGACATAATCCCAAGCGCTATTCTTTGGTTAGAATTGTGGTTTGTACGCACTGGCATGTGATTGTATTCGTACTTAACGGTATTTGCGGTTTTTCGGCGAAATGGATTTGGCCACGCCATGTCAGCAACGCAAGATCGAATGGAAGTAAGACGAGTGAGAAGAGGAAGAGACGAGATAAGCAGAGGGATTGGCGCAGAAAGGTCACAAAGGACCGGAGATCTGAGACTGTCGAGTCTAGGACGTATTCCCGGCTAGCATCAGTATAGACCCATGCCGGACGAGTCCATGACCTCTATACACAGAGTCGTCGACAGACCTGACTCGCTGTATCGTCTGAAATACTACACGCATAATCGCGAGATCGCGTGACATTGTTTACAATTGTTTGCAATGTCTGATAGAGGCAGATGGCACTGGAGATGGTGTTTTGGGTTGTACTCCTAAAGTGCGCACGAAATCCATGAACCTCGCTGCCGCGCTACCTCCTAGCTTTCCTGCTCCAAATAATTCCCACGTCCACTGCGTCTCAACAACCGCTCCACAAATGCGATGATATGTCTTCCCCGATCTACAAAGTCCTTCAGACCCATACTGCGAATCCTGCGCCGTTCAACAACTGTAACGATCGGCCAACCCACGGCCTTTTTTTCTCGGGCAGCCTACCGCCATGCCTCAGAAACTGCTACAAACATCAGTGATGATGGAGACACCGTTGCATATCCGAAGGGAGCAAAGTCAATGTCCGTCAAAGTGCGCAAGAAGGCTATAAGATTGGAGAGGAGATCCAAAGAAAAGGCCGAAGCGAAAATTCCAGGGACAGAGGCCTTTTTTAAGGCTCAACTCAAGGCTGAGAAACACGCAAAGAAAGCAGCTCGGAAAGCTCGAATCGCAGCTGGAGAACCGCTGAACGATGAGGATATCAAGGCTGAAGAACAGGCGAAACGGGACAGGGAGCGACTCGCGAAGAGACGGGCAGAACCAGTAAGACGGGAGGCGAGACGGCAGGCGAGACGACAACGTAAGCAAGACACACGGGAGAACGCTGGAAAGACGCCCGAAGAGTTGCTTAGAGCAGCGGCGATGCGTTTCAAAATTGATCGCACCAAGCAGACTCGAGCTGTATTTCCTGCGAAGATGACGCAAGAAAAAATGAGCCGCCTCCGTTCACCCGATTACGTGCCCAGAGTTTACAAAACGAAAGAAGAGTATGATCTGGAAAGGTCACAGCGGCATATGAGAGAACATGGCACAACACATGATGGTCTAGATGGTGGTGGTTCGAGATATACTTCTAGAGATGAAAAGAGTTTAAACTCTACAGAAGACACGTCGCGAAATTTCGTGGGAAATCATTTTGACCGCAACGGAGGCTCTGCAAAGCCAGCTGGAGCGTCATTTTCGCACTCGGGTCGACCACAACATCGCAGAAGAGAGATTGCGGATGAGCGTCCATGGGACAATCGCGGTAACGGCGATGATGGTTTGTCCAGCGGACCAGATCGTCGGCGAGATTTTCAACACCGCAGCGAACTTGATACTCGCGACTCTGATCTCACTGAGAAATCACGTCGATCCGCTGAACGTGGAGACCGAACTAAAACTCCACCTTCTTCCAGGTCTAGATCTGAAAGCCCATACGCAGAGCGCGAGCCTTGGATGGTACAGAAAGAAGCCGTCAAGCGAAAGATTGGAGGAGCAGCCTGGGCGCCGCCGAAACGTCTGTCACCAGATACGTTGGAAGCTATTCGCACCATGCATAAATCCGATCCCGATAAATTCTCTACACCAATTCTTGCACAGCAGTTCAAACAGTCTTCAGAAGTCATTCGCAGAATCTTGCGGACCAAATGGCAGCCGAGCGAGGAAGAAGTGGTGGACAGACAGAGGAGATGGGAGCGTCGCGGAGAAAAGATTTGGACGAAGCAGGCTGAACTTGGTGTGAGGCCGCCCAAGAAATGGCGCGAGATGGGTGTCGCCAAAGTCGGCGAGCCCGGGGTAGCACCGAGATACAAGAAAAATGCACATGCAAACGACAGATACGGCGAGAGACAAAATCATTTTACTGCTCAGAGAAGAGGAGCGTCTTCTGATCATGGCGAAGCCGGATATCGCAAGCCATTTTCGGATAGAATATTGTAGACATAGTGTATATCTTACGGTTTAGACTGCTCGACCTTGGGAGCTTTGTAAATATTACCACATACCACTGGAACGTCATGGTCTCAGCATGAATTTGGATGTAATTATCAAGCCTGAGGCTTAGCAATGTTATGAACGTAAGATGCGGCATGCTCCCATAACCGCTGACCCCTATCCCAATACCAAATCACCTCCGTACGAAGGTCGGGCCTCGACCAAGAACACAAACACCCGCGACAAGTACTCCCTGCGACAATCCAATCTCTCGAACAATGATCCTCCGGATGTGAATCAGTCCCCACTCTCTCAATCTAATCCTTCTACGACCGCGAATATGCCTGCCCAGCGAACATGCTGCGGCCGACCCATAAACCTCCAGATGCCTCCGCGCCGCTTCCAAGTCCTCCTCGTCCTCCTAGCTTTCTTCGCAACCCTCATAACCATTTTGACAACCCACTCCATCGAAGTCCCTCCCGCCGTCTCAGCAGTGACAGATCGACTGCCTCAAAGCCTCAAAGAACCCTCTCTACCGCACATACCGAACTCAATCAACCCCTTTGCTCCCGCAGCTCACAAACCAGCCATACAAAGTAATAGCTCAACGGGCGATGCGAAGTGGTATTCAGACTGGAGGTGGAAGAATCCTTTCTCATCTCAGGTCACGCTGGACGAGGGACGAGCTGTTCTGCCGCCTTTGAGGAAGAGGACGAATATTTACACATTCTATGAGATCAGTCCTGGAGCTAAGAAAGCTAAGAGCGTGAGGCTTGCGGAGGAGAAATTGCTGTTACAATGGAGAAGGGCGTGGTGGGCGCAGGGGTTTCGTCCTATTGTTCTGGGAAGGGCGGAGGCGATTAATAATCCGCTATACAGGAAAGTCCAATTGCTGAGGTTGCAGGATAGCATTGAGATTGAGGTATTGCGATGGCTTGCCTGGGGGAATATGGGGGATGGGATATTGTCAAATTGGTTGGCGTTTCCAATGGCTGCTTATGACAACAATCTCTTGTCTTTCTTGAGGAGGGGGAACTTTCCGCAATTGACGAGATACCAGGGCTTGGAAAGTGCTATTTTCTGTGGAGAGAAGAAGGCAATCAATGAGGCGATCGAGAAGGTCATCAAGAAGCCGGATGAGTTGAAGAAGGTCACTTCTCTCGCCGATCCGGTCTTTGACGAGCTGGAGCTTTTCATCATTGACAAGAAGCATGATGGTGTAGCATTCTATGATACATCGATTGTGAAAGAGAAGTACAAGATTGTTGGTGAGAACCTTTTTTCGAAGGAAAATGACAAGCAAGCGAAAGGTCTGAGGTTACTCGGAGAGCTGATGTGAGTCGCTTTCTTTGTTTGAACCCTTTGTGTACTCGGCCTTTTGGTACAATGCTAATAGACTGATCATAGAAATGCTCACCTTCAGACCACCTGGCAAAGTGTCTTCGACAAAGGTGTCGCTGTGCTCAAACCACTTCCAAAGCACATGACAGTCCTCACCACCAATGCCATGGAAATCGCGGGAAACCTTACACAATGCCCCATCAATCCCATCCCGACCTCGTGTCCACCAAATCGACCCAAATGCAAGAATTGTGTGGACAGCGTTCCTCTCACCATCAGAACTCCAGCAAACTTCAACAACAAAACCGGCCTCTTCAACATCGGCTCTGTGCCGCATCCCTTCACCACAACCGCCCTTACCAATGGGCGCGACACCCTCGATTCTTCCTTCGTCCGCAGACTAGGCATGAAAGATGGAAGAGACATGTGGGTAACGGCCATAACCCAAGACCTCCAAGGCAGCGCCGTCAGCGCCTCCAAACGCGTATCCAGACTCAAAGAGGCCATCGCTGGCGACTGGGGAATTTGGCATTCCCTGTGGCTGACAGCAGAACGCGAATACCACGAGGATCTTGATTGGATCTTCGGCTTCGCAATCCCGAGGAATGGAACTAGCGACGGAAAAAGCGAAACGCCAGTCCCTGGGCCTGAGAGGAGACCCAAGCCGGAGAAAATGGAGGGGCCGCAGCTTAGTGATGAGGAGCTGGGCTTGGATAGGAGCAGACTTGTTAAGCTCAGGGAGACGATTGGAAGTAAATTAAGACATCAGATTCTTCTGAGAGAAACGGTGGAGAGTTGGAGTTTGGCGGATACGGAGATTTGGAGGTTCACGAGGGCGTATAGTGCGAGGACGAAGATGGAGAGGAGGAAGTGGGAGCAAGAGGAGGAGGCATATGCAGGGGCAGAGGGGAGAAAGGGGGGTTGGGGCAGGTGGTTTGATGGGAGATGATTGAAGCTGGAGTTGAGTTTTCAATGCGTGTTTTATCAAGCGGCTATGAATCTAGAATCATTAGGCGAAGGATTGGGTGGGCGGCGCATTTGGGATGTCTTCTCTGTAGAGGTATGTAATTTTTATAAATGAATGATTGGCGCTGCCACCGATAGCAAGGTGAGCCCCTCCCTCTCTTTGTCTTTTTGGCTAGTGAGGGAGCTGATAGCATCAGCTTCATGGCGAAGAGCTTGGATTCGGCCGTCTTACTTGATACGGGAGGACAAGTCGACTATCTAGGCACGACAGCATTTCGCAAGAGCGGGGACAGTGTCATGAGAAAGAGACTGCTGAATGAAAGTCTTGGTAATGGATGTCAGATTGAAGTGTTTGTAACGGCTCATTGGCATATTGCAGCCCGGGATATCGCGAGGTGGTAAGCTACGCATAACACGGTAGTACAAAAGTAAAGTGCTATGGCTGGAGTGGCTCTGGGTAACCCCAATGGCAGGTCTCATCCGACATAGGCGACAAAGGAAGACAAGGTGTTATCGGAGACCAGCGGAACTAATCACGCCCTCTGGGAAGTCGACTCCACGACACTGGGTCACACGGTACCGAGCAGGGCCATGCTGAAATGTTGTATCCACGTCGGGTCACTTCGCTGCACATCTACAAAAGAGCCTAGACTTGTCCTGGACCTTCCTACTTCTTCATATTCTCTCACCACACTCGGGGTTCGTCCAATTTCGAGACTCGGCATCCTACCTTCACTTACCACACCCAGTACACTACCTTCATTCTTAACTGGCAAGACATCGACACAGCCTCTCGATCTTTGCAACTACCAACAGGTAAACAATCTTCAACTCTAATTCATAGACTCCATTGCTTACCACGAATAGGCGTCCACTTCACCGCTCATACTCGCTGGGCTTACAAGCCAAGATGAAGCGACTCGTCCTGGCCGTGGTTCTACTCATCTTGCCGTTCATCAATGCCCTCGTCGCTTCCGAGCAACATGGCGACAAAGATATCCTGAACAGCTACCTCGATCACCCAAAACTCAGCTCCCGCGCAGCCTCTGCTGTAGGCACCGAACTTAGCTCGTCCAGCACCATCGAGTCACGCTCCTCAAAGAGCGGCGATATCTGCATCGAATACTGCACCAGTCCCGATTGGGTCCAGGAGGGCCTTTGCTTCAAGAACCAATGCTGGCCAGCCCGCGATTGTCAGAAGACCCAGGGACTCATCACGGAGAGCGGAGAGATACTGGATTTCATGGCCAACATCAAGATGCCCAAAGGCGTCTTTTGCGGTCTCTGGACCACTCGTGATTGCAAGCCACAAGGAAGCAAGACCGAGTACCTGGCTCATGGGAATGTTGACGAAATCGTGACGAAGATGAAGGGTCCTGCGAGGAGCTATCGGTGTTACTACGAGGGACAGAATAAACGTGCCGCTGAAGAGCTTGAGCCTGAAGTTGTCGCGAAAGAGGCAGATACGGAAACCACAGCTGTGGAAACCAAGACAATCGAGACCGATAATTCAAAACGCGCCCAATGCATCAATATATGGTGGTCGAACAGCCCTGATAACGTACAAGAAGGCATAAACTACTACCCTTGCGTCGTCCCCGAACTTTGCTACACTATCATCCAACCCCTCCCAGGAGGAATGTCGAGTCTCCACTTCTTCGACAAGGATTATTATTGCGATATCTGGGCAATGCCCCAATGCTACGACATCGGTGAGGAGTTTCATGCTAAAATCACTCGGAGCAACGGGGACCTCACGTCTCTAATGAAACATGGTACGAATGACGGTAGAGCGAAGAGCTTTGCCTGTCACGCGAATCCGAATGGCCGGAAGAGAGCGGTCGAAACGCACAAAAATGATATTGAGAAGCGAGATGTATCTGCAGTCATGGCATCCACAGAGATCCAGGAGGTCGCGAAGCCCGGAGCAAAAATCTGCATCGATTTTTGCAATTCGCCCGATAACGTTCAAGAGGGTATATGCTACTTCAACAATTGCGCGAAACCTGGTGAGTGCATGAATGTCAACCAGCCGCTTCCTGGAAGCATGGGATCCATCCACTTTGGCCCCGATGTCAATTGCGATGTCTATCGGGCTTACGACTGCGAGCGGGACGGGCGTAATTCACATGCTCAATTTCGCGACGGTGTGAGCGATTTGACGGGTGTTTTGCGTGGAGCGGCGCATAGTTATAAGTGCGAGCGGGCCAGCAGTAGCAAGAGGACAGTTGAGACAACGACAGGCGAAAAGGCGAAGTGAAGCATCGAAATTCAAAGCAAGTCACCCACCTGAACTGCTCAAGGGAGGCTGGGCGATGAGCTAGGCAGCTGATCAGGAAATACTGGTAACTGCAGGGTACATACTTCGCTATACCCGCTTGTATGTAGTGAATCAGATCACTTATCCTCATCTGGATTTCAACAGTCGCTACTTTGAATGCATATTTCATCTCCGTGCAAGAAGACCCAGTCGTGAGTAGGTTGCTTCCTTTTGAAAGAGCACTCTTCAATCCAGACTGAGATCGGTGAATTTCTGGCCAATTGCCAGATTGATGCATTTTTCTTGACATCGATCTGTGACTTTACACTCACAGCGACAATGTGTTGCCAATTTGAGGACGGCAAGAAGCCAGAAACCCATCCATGCCTACAGTCTGTCAAACACAGCTTACAGCATCACGACGCAGAAGAAAAACCCAGCTAGAACCATTTTCACATTGAGTTCAGAACATAAATGGACCACCGTCCCAAGCACCTTTTTAAACGCGATGATGAATGAGAAGAAAGCATGCCTAACAACCAGGCTTGCGTATTCTCGAATTTCGTCAAAGAGAACGACTGTCGTGAACTCCGAGAAGCTTCGCATAAGACCGAAGCGATTTTCTTTGCACGTGGGAGTCACAGCTCGAGGAACGTGGAGACTTTGACCCCTTTCATTCGGTCCAGGCTCACCAGGGAGATGTGAGAGGGAAGCTAAATTTCAGCCTCTGCAGAGAATGTTCTACCGTAGAAAACTCGCTAGCATGAAGAATTAAATCGTTCTGGAAGAGTTCCTCATTGAGATTTGAGCGGATTCGAGGTTTTGATAGAAGATCTCGATCATGCTGACCGTTTGTTGCTGCAACCTTTGTGTCTAACCTTTTTGAGAAATGCTGGATAGTAGCAGAAGCACGGAATAAAGGCGTTGGCGCTGAAGGATTGCAGTTATGTCAGCTCTGTCAGGATAAGGAGTACGTCTCGGGACATACTTGCTGCTTGTTTGAAATTATTGAGGTTGGAGCCTTCGATGTTGCGGTTCTGCGTCACTCTTCCTTCTGTTGCATGAGACTCACGCCTGTCATGATATTTAAAGACGCCAGACTGAGCAGGCCTCACAAAATCATTCGAGAAGACGACCTAATCAGGCTGCGGAATTCGTGCGAGAAATCCGCGAGGCTGTTCATTTCGAGATAGGTCTAGCGAAACCGGATTGGGAAGGCCAGTACGCTTTGTGCACGGAATGAAAGACAGAACGCGGCTGCTCCCCTAAACCACATCGATGTGGTCTGTACTGCCGCCACTGTCTTGGAAGAGGGTAAGGGTATATCGAAACGCGATCACTCGGGTAAAAGGATCGTGGGCTTGCCTCTTTGGGTCGGGCGGCGGAATTGAAAATCGTCTTGCCTTGATGCTGGAGAACCATCCATTTTTGGAAATGACCTTGGTGCCACTGTGGAATTTCTTATCAATGCGCCCAGTAGCGGTGTTCGCTCTGGAGAGCATGAAGCTGCAGCGCAGTCACATGTCTCTTGAAAATTCGAGGTGGTGGAATTGATGAGAACAGGTCGAGAACTCCTTGGATCAAGGGATCAGAGTTCAAGGAAAGCCTGACCTCGACGCATTGAATTGACCAAGTCGGACTGACATGAGGGACCTATTAGTCGGCTGAATGGATGCGACCACTGGGGAGCGTTCGCGGACATGCCGAACAGGCACCTTCCTTGGTCAATACGTGCGTGGCGTGGATCAGCAGAGAATGTCCATCTTGTGTGCCCATCGATATCGTGCATACTGATTGAATTGGATGGATGACGAGTCGCCTAAAGTTTCGAAAGTGGCTGAGATCAGACCAGGCAGTTACTCAAATAAGCCAAGATAGCCACCAGGGACCACAACGTCTGCAAGCTGCGTCGTTGACGGACGTAAAGGCTGACTCCCCGAAAACACAACGTCCACACCCGAGCACTTGCAGAAAGGCGATCGGAAGATTTCAATCTCATCTGATATGTTTGTCCGTCAGTGGCCAATTCAACGGGATTGCCCAGAGACCTGAAATTAGCAACAGTTACACGAACACCAGTTCGATGGCGTTTGCGTGGCCGCTACCCGATAATAAATGTAGTGGAGTATGGCCAGTCCCGGCATACTGTTTAACGTCAACTCTATCGAGTACCGGACTCATCTACAGGCAACACGATCATGCGACTGCAATGCAGCCATCCGTCTCGCGCCGTTCCGAGCGACTGGTCAGTAACCGCAATGGGAAAATGAATTATCCATTTTCGATCAATGCTGATGCGAGAATGATCCTCGAAGTGATTGGATCGGCCGTCGCAATCTATGCTACTTTGCTGTTGGTCGCCTTGTCTGGCGAGTGATTGGAAATCGTGTCCGGGTCGTCGTGTCAATGAAGCACAGCATACTGAGAGCTCACAAATGCGGCCAGACAGCTTGGCTATAGCAGTTGTTGCTAAACATAGACGCCATTTCATCGAGATAGCCATGTTGTGATATGGAATTCCAGGAGTAAAGATGCTCTAATTGTCTTTTGGCTAACGAGTGGATGGGATTCAAGCCGATGCATCGGTGGCTCTGCTCATATAGGGTCAGCCGAATACGACGAGTATTCAACAGAAATCGATGGGTCGACCGTCGGTGGGAAGATGTCCGGTTTGGCAAATTTCCTCCAAAATTTTGGGTTCGGGTGGAGGTGGAGCGAGACCCCGTCGTTGGAGAATGGAGTAGCACTCTGTCGCGATAATGCTTGAAACGAACGCCGTTGTTCGTCCCGCGATGGTCGCTCTGATCCCGTCTGTCTGGGCGAAAGAACAACTGTAGAAGGAATGCATGCGGTGCGGAAGGCATGGCAATTCCTTGAAACAGACGGATGCTGAGAGGGCGGAGAGGGCGGAGAGGGCAGAGAGGGCGGAGAGGGCAGACAGGCCATACTGTGTACATGGATGTCAGACGCAGACGCAGACGCAGGCGGCATGCAGAAACCATCGCAACCCTGATGCTCATCAATCTTTTCCACGTGTGTACATCAATCCTCCGTGCAGTCGTCCCCTGTAAGCATGGTTTGTCCATTCGGATCCGTGTCTTCGGAATTCCCAGCCGCAGTTCCTTTCTGCAGCTTTCCTGTGTGGCTCTCCACATTATTATTCACAAAAGTCTCAGGACCCAGGCTGATTGTCTGTTGATCGACGGCCATGCAAATAGTGGTGAGGGAAAAAGCACAAGTCTATGTACCATTCGGCCTACGATCCGCGCTCTCCCCACCACCAGCCGCTCGCTGGGTCTGGGATGGCCCGCAATTCCGCGCGCCTCTCAGGGAGCTGTTCTTCGCGGAGGCTTTGGCTTTGGAACAGGGCCGTTGTGGGAGCAGACGTCGATGCTGCAGCGGCCCTCTCCTTCATTCCAAGATTTGCTTCTTGTTCTGCCCTCCATGTGCGGAGACCCTGCAGAGATTACCCAATGCAGCAACGTGATCGTTCCGGCATGCGGCTCGAGACGCCGTTGGAGCCCTTGGCTGTCGGATATCACTGGCAATTTTGGGTTTCCAAAAGAAACTGGATCGGGAAATTCAAGCTTGGGACCCAGCACGAGTGCATCTGAGAGCGAGCACTTGGGCCCAGCGAGTAAGGTCGGATCTTGAATCACAACTGCTGAGGCTATGCACTTCCGCTGTCTACTCCCAACAACGATCGAGTCTTATGAGACTGGGTCGGTTTCGTTCCCATCTGCAACGGTCGAGCCACGAGTCATTTTGTGGAGTATGCCTCTTTGGCCACCACAATCGATCCCGTCAGAGCGTTTGTCCTGGCGCCCGGGAATGACCATCCCAACAAAGGGGATATGGCGGACTGCCACCAAAAGCAACCATTCTTCATCTGCCGTCAAAGAAGGACATGCCAAACGCAAAATGCAGATTGGAATCATGGTGCGCGTTGGCGGTCCTGGAACACTTACCGAGCTTTCTGCGATTGAGTGGCCATCATGTGCAACAACCCTGAGACCACCAATGGGGAAAAAGACATGACCTGTCATGATCCAATCTCAGGCCTTGGGCCTTGGGCCACGGTCAAAATGTGACACGAGCCTGGCCGGGCGACGTTTGGACCTCATTTCATCGAGTGTTGGGTTCGCGGCGAGGGACAGTGAGCGTGAAAACCTACAGTAATTCTCTCGTCCGGTCGTTTGCGGCGAGCATGCGAGGTTGGAATGACATCAATATGGACTTCGAAGCGGATACTCTCACGAGCTTTCATCGTCCCCAGGGCAGGACACATGGATGCGCCCATGGGTCTGAAACTCATCAACATGAGCAGGCCGCGATGATCAAACGGAGGAACCCAGCGAGCCGTCAGGCTTCTAGCGCGTTTCCAGAAGCCCATTTTCAGCCCAGTTAGATTGGCTCGACGCCTCGGCTGGGTCAACCGTGCTTCTCTCCATTCTACTGGATTTCGTTGCGACAGGCAAGCTGCAAGATGAGCTCTGACAGCCGAGGGAGCTCATGATTGATGAGTCTGTTCGCAACTGCTGCTGGGATGGATGCAGCGAGAGGAACGCAAGGAAATGGCCTCCCAGAGCGAGGCGCATTCCCCACGCCGGACTGGTGGGTGTCACCCACGCCGAAAACAGGTTCAACGCTTATCGAGCAAAGAAGGGTCTCCTTTTTTGGCTAGGGAAGAAGCAAATCCACCAACACCCTTTACGCCCTTACCTTCCGTCTTGTATATGTTCTCATTCGCTAGGCAGCCGGTGACTCAAAATAAGTTTGCCAGGAATCTATCGCCGGCGCCATGAATCTCGAGACAATTTACTGCTTATGATACTTCTCTTTCCCCGGCGCAGATTGATGAATTCTGTGGAGGTGCGCTTTTTTGGGCAGCCAAAAAGAAACATCGTCAGCGGTGGTTAGCTCTCGCACCACGGAGTCGGGCTTCGAGGCTGAGTGCTAATCCATGAATCCGGAAGCTGGTGAGCAGCTAGCAGATTTTTAGTTGCGGAAAATCGAGCAGTCCATGGACGCGGGATGCTTCCCCGATGGCAGCGGCCGCTTGTTGAGAGACTCTGCTCGCCTGCCGACCGTGATTTGCTGATGGCCGTTCTTGGATCCAGCTCACAAAGCCGTTAGTCTGGTCATATACAAGTACGGACGCCTGTAGCTATATCAGGAAATCACGGTGCAACTCGTCGTTTGCCTTCGAAGTTGTAAGACGCAGGACCTGAATATTGCCTGGCTCCTGGCCATGTCTTGCTGCGCTGTGCACCCGGTCTCAGCGAGTCTCAACGAGGTCAGGACGCAGCCGGCAACAATGGAGAATGCCGTTGATCGCTGGAAGCCGTCGTTGTGAGCCACTGGGGGCAGCACATCTCTCCAGGCCGTCGCTATTGGCAGGCAGCGCAGGCTCCAGGCTCAATAGAGGGCCTCACAGGCAATCACAGGCATGTTCGCTGGAACAAGGTCCAGCCCACTTCTGGTATAGACTAGCTCTGTTCCTGGCAGGGCGAGATGCGAGATATGCAGGCTGCCGTGGACCGCAAGCCACGCACAGGGGCAAGACCAAAGCGCTGGGTGAGACTTTTTTTTGAAAGGAGGCACAGGCACAAGCAGCTCCCTTCTCGACGAAACAACCCGAAGTCCCGTCGGCCGCACGTCATGTCTAGCCTCTGTCGAAAAGCATTTCAATTTGCCCAATTTGTCTCGCCTTTGTGTGCCATCCCCGGGCCCTTGAACCTTGCTACGGGGCTTGTCGAAAGGGGTGCCGTACCCATAGCCTGCCTATTTTATTATACAATATCCAGACTTCCCTTCGTCGCACCCTACACTGTACATTCCACCCATTCCTCATCTCACACATACTCCTTGCGCATAACCGCCAGACCTGCGACCTCCTTTGCCAATCCGCTTCCAAAGACAGGTTTCAGAGCGCCCTAATTCCTCTCGCCACCGCCCTTGCACGCCATTGTTCTCCCGCGCCGCACCCAGCTCGTCTGCAAGTCCATTCTTTTTTTGGACGCTGCCCACGCTCCGAGCATACTTGTATCGCGGTCATCGCCAGAATATTTTGAGATACAAATCATCTCTTCACCACCTCACTCAGTCGCTCCCTCATTCGCTCTCCTCTTCCGTGCTCGCTTTCATAAGCCGGACTCCAGTCATCGATCAGTAATCCCGATCGTCAGTCTGCCACTGGCTCATCCATCGCACTGGCTTCCTTACCTTCTCTAGACTCTGGTGAGTCAACAACAATGTCAGCGCCATGTGATCATTGCTGACTTGATCCGATATATTAGTCTCTACACACGCCCCAAAAATGATTACCAGAGAGTTTTCGTCTTCCTGCATACACATGGGTCGCGGTGCCTACGACACGACGGGTACGCCCAAGCCGCCGCCGCCGAAGAAGTGATTGCGAGATCCTGCGACTATTCCGTCCGAGTCGCTTGGTGAGTTTTTGGCTTCCTGGCACGGCAATCTTTCCTCGCCGCAAATTGTTGTGCCACGTTGACTAACCCTGCTCTTGCAGCAACGATCGATTACCGCGCGCACCTCGCCGGCAACGAGCACAAACCTCCTTACATTCGACCACAACACCAGTTTGCCCCGAATATCTTACCTTTAATGCTTCTGCAACAATTCCCTTCGGCGAAATCATCTCAGCAATACACTTAATACCCCTTTGAGCGACATTTTTGCCTTTCAACGGCCAGTGCTTTTCGACACCCCTGTATCAACACATCCCGGCATCTTTATCTTTCAGCTACCAGGACATTCGACCACCTTGCATTACGGATGGTCCACAAAAGGACACATCCCTTTCTTTTCGGCGTACTGGAAAAGTAACAAGACTTCTGGGGAAAGAGAGCTCAGGCTCGGCACGGCAGGATACCACACAAAATTTGGGGTCTGGTTTTCCCATTCCTCGGGTTCGTTTTCCGAGATTTTCCTTGCGCTTATAGACTTTTCTCATTCAGCAGTTCGTTCTGCAAAAACAGCATCAAGGTTATGGGTTTTGTTATCTGGCAGGTTCGGGATTTGTATCACTATCACGTATGGCTCACATGGGTTAGGAATTACTGGGAGCTTATTTCTGTCTGGCCCAGGCGGCGATGACAGATGATAAGGTAGAAATATACCCCGGGTTCTTACCATGTTTTCCTAATTCGGGCTTGGGCATAATCGACCTTATTGGGTTGCTTATAGGCTTAGGACGAGCCAACGAGAGTGGCTTTGAATTTAGGGATTGTTATGTAACTGTAGAACGAATATTCAATCTTGACTTGGCTTCATCTTCCGCCCCAATCTGTGACAATTGGATTGACTTTGCTTGAACTCTGCGTAAGGGCGCCCAACGCAAAGAACAATACCTTCTCCTAGAAACCACAGCTCGTTCTTCTACGGTTGAAGATAGCCCGAGGATGAGAATCCAGTCCCGTCCGTCTGGCTATCCATGTGGCACAGCTATTTTTCGATATTTTCGTCAACATCGATTGTGGCTCCAAGTCCCTTGCACGAAGGCACATGGGTACCCAATCTCGCGACCAGGTAACTGGAACTGCTTCAAGTCAGCTAACGTGGATTGTGTGCCAGAATTCTTATCGATCTTTGCGCGCGGATTGTATAATTAGTGCTGCGCTTAAGGATTAAGGTCAAGGTGGGATCAAGTAAGGGTGCTTGGAGGCTTGGCGTTCATACAGCTTGTCCATTGAGAGGACGATCTAACCCCACGCCGGCTTCGACCTCTTCATAACCTACCATCACAGGAAGTGAAACCGCAGAGAAAGGAGTCGTACTCCGCCACAACCCCTCCACGCACCAATACATAATCAGAGATTGTCCTAATTTCCTTACTGGTCCAACAGCAGCGCCGCTTATCCCACCGAGCAACATCACCCTCCCGTCCCTTTCATAACAAGCCCACGCCACCAACGGACCGCCACCAGCAAGATACAGAGATAATTACGAGCAATCATGTCCTTGGTGAATTGGCGTACTATCAACATTGACGCCCTTGATCCCGATTCCCCGGCCAATTTTGACCTTTCTAGTCTCACCCCTGATGTGGTCCCGGTCTCGGCGGCTGACGTACAGCACCTTGCTACTCAATGCCGGCAATTGCTACGAGGAGGTGACAGTGAGGGAGCGTTGAGAGGAGCGTTGGAGAATGCGCCATACGGCAGTGACGAGAGGGGGAAGGTCAGTCCACATTCCTTTTCAGGCCGCTATATTCATCAGGGCTTTAGGTAAGGCAGAGAAGCCAGGTCGATACGGAGATTGGCTTCGGTGCATGACAAGGCAGGAATGCAACCTTTCTTCACGGTGGCATCTGCGATTGTACCTGGCAGCCCTGGGCACAGGCTCTCGCATTACTGACCACGGATTACGAAGTCGAGGATTGCTGCTGATCGGGACAGGAAACACACCTGGCTACCGTCATTGAAATTCTCCAGTCCATTCGCCAGGCGGAGATGTCGCCCATTTTAGGCAGGATATACAAATCAGAAGGCGGATCAGAGGTTTTAGATACCTTGATGAAGTATTTGTAAGTTCAATCTCCGAAATCTTGATTTACCTTGCTGCGCTTTATCCAGCATTCCTAATTTGCTCCGAACCATTCTTCAGCGTTGACTTCCTTGTACTAACGTCAATAACAGGTACCAAGGAATGTCACAAACCACACCTTCCGCCTCTAAATCAGGCGTTTCGCCTCAACCCACGGGCTTTTCGCAGGTCGGCGGTCGGTCCTTTGGTGGTGGAGAGGGAGGAGGACAGATGATGAGCGTCTTATTGAGCTGGCATGAGAAGGTCGTTGAGATTGCTGGCACGGGATCTGTTATAAGGGTTATGACCGACCGACGAGTAGTCTGAACAAGCATGTGGCATGAGCAAGGATTGAAGAGAAACAGCATGTTGATAGCATGGAACTGAATATTGATGGCATGCGAAAACAAAGATACAGACGGAGGCATGCTGGTATGTAGCATAGCACGACAGCGCTTACCAGTGACGAAGAGCTGGAGTTTGGTGGCCTCCAGAATGAATATTGACAAGTCATGACCGGCCTCCATGGTCTTAGGTTCCGAAAGTGTCATCACCCAGCCTCTTCTCCCATCGTAATATCTTATGCCTAGGTACGAACCATGCCTTATTCTCCGCCCGCGATGGGGATTCAAGAAAAACACTGGCCCCTTCACACATGTCTCGACATGGACGTATACTAAGCCGAAAGACATGCATGTAGAACTGGTGAGGATCAACGTTGGAGAAGAAGGATGGTATCTCGAGCCATGAGATTAGATGATGCAATTGCTCACAGTTTCACACATATAGAGCCTCGAATCAGCCTTGTCATCGGGGCTGGAATGGTCGGTGTAGCACTTTGGATGGTCATGCTTGGATGGGACTAGGTAGGCGAGGATACTTGGGCGTAAATGTTTATAGGGCGTTGAGCTAATCCATATTGGTTATGGATATTTTGGGTATTGGGAAGCAAAGGAAGCCTGGATACGATCAAATCCCTTTACCGAGGAAAGAGCTGGGACGATTCAGAAGCTGGGATGATGACAGACGGGAGGTCTTAAATTGCCCCTCCATTGTTGAGCCAGCCGTCGGACAGCCAAGGCAGTCCTTCTGGATAGTACTACCCTCGAGCATCTGGGCTGAGATCGAGAAATCAATCACTTACTCGCCCAATACCATTGTCAATGGATTACCCGGAGGACTTCTTTCAGCAATTACCCCGACCATGGACTTTGCCTCCAAATGTGCAGCAGTCCTGTCAGTCAGGATTGATATTGACAATTCTCTAGCGAAGTCCAAAAGTTTATCGCCGAAATTCTTCGACATCGATTTCGGATCGGACCTGTACTATTCACACTTTTCTGCAGTCTGAGATATTTCTAATCGCTTTCAAGCGATTCCAGGATCGATGTTTGCCTTCGTGTGCTTTCCTACTCGGGTGGACCCACTTTTTCGACGAGAAATATCAACGAACTCTTTCTCTTTGCAGCGAACAACAAACACACACTTGACCCACAGCAAAAATCAACATCAACCAATCACTTAATCACCTAAGAGTCACCTCAATTAGTCGTCCAGCATGTCCTGCTACAATGCCGTCACCAAAGGCAGTAGTTACAATGTCCAGACTGGATACTATGGCCATCTGACCAACAACCAGCAAGTGAAGCCCGTTCTTACGCGCTGTTGGAACAGTCGTGCTCACTTCGAACTTCTAGGCTCAAGAACATTGCTCTCCCCGACAAGCTGCGCTGCAAGCGATGCCAGAAGTGGAAGCAGGCCGACGGAAAGGAAAACTTCTCGAAGAAGCAGTTAGCTGCGGTCCGAGAGACCATCTACTACTCTGGTCGTGGCAGGCAGACGGCTGTCGATGTCATATGCAGCACTTGCAATAGCACCCAGAATACCGAGGTACGCGAGGGTTATAGAAGCTGGCAACATCAATCGACTTACTCATCATATTATTTCTCAGCTTCACTGTATCGTCTGCAATACCGATAAAGGCCTCGAGGGCTTCGCGTTTGCTCAGCGTCGCGACGCAGATCGCGCCATGTGTTTCGACTGCATGAATGAACACCTGGAGTTCGACCCAGACCAGGCGCTTGACGAGCTCAACAATCTTCGCCGTCCAGCAGTGGAGGTCAGAGATACCGACGACGATTCTTCGAGTGACGATTCAGACGATGAAATGAGGCGTCAATATTTCTCCGACGAAGTGAGTCTCTTCACTACCCAAATGGCAAGAACACAAGCTGACTTTTTAGGATGACACCACCATTATTCCCGATTCCTCCACTTACGACGACGACACTTCCGTGTCCGCTTACGAAGGCTCCGATCTCAGTGGCTCCCGCCAGATCTCCGCCTCAATGGACACTCTCAACCTCTCGACTGACGCTTCGACCTCGTCCGGTGGTATCCGGCTCAGCCAGCGTGATAGCCAGCTCTCGACCTGGCAGACTGCTCCCAGCGGACGTGCCCGGAAGGCAGCACCTGCCAGCACCGCCGCCAGTGGCTCCTTCACCACCTCGTCCTCCAATGCGCAGTGTAACAGGACTGGGTTCGCCAAGATCAAAGCCTGCAAACCATCAGCGGAATCGTGCACTCCAAAGTCCGAGCAAGCAAAGAAGGCAGCAACATCCAAGCTGCCGGTTGACTTGGACACGTCATCAAAGTGCACCAACTCTGACTGGGATTCCGAGGAAGAGGAACATGGCTCTATAGCAACCACTCGGGCCACTCGCGCTACACAAAGTGAGTTGGACAACCTCGAGGAGCACGAGATCACTTGGGACAGTGACTCTTCCGATGATGATGATGATTATGAATCTGATGACGAGTAATTGTTCCCTCCAGGGATGGGATCGGAAATGTTGCATTGAGCGTGTATAACCACTTACAAAATGAATGTGAAATTACGGACAAAATATGACCTTAGGTCGGGAGGCGAAGAAGGGTGAAAATGAATGGCATCGGCGATATATCATCCCCAGCATTTCGGCTGAACGGAGTGTCATCTCTGAGGATTTTCGGGACTCAGGGGCTGCAGTATATACCTAGGTAGAGAAAATCAAAAAAGGCTCCTTTGGCTTTTTCATCTTCAGTCGAGTGATGCTGGAGTCAAAATGTTTACTACACTATTCTGGAACCGAGAGCATGATCGCGAAGTTTAGAAGAGATGATCCAGAATTGATTTGATACCAATGAGCTTTGAGAGCCCCAGTCGAGGTTGATACCAATGGAGTTTTTCGTTCAGGGGCTTCTTAGGTTGAACTTCTCGAGCACCTGACGACGCGCTTGAGAATTCACCGAGGGTGGCGGATCGGTCGCGTCTCGCCACTCAACAACTTCCTTGACTTCGCTTTCGTCTTTAACACCCGCCTATGCTTCATATACGAGAGGGGCCATTTGTCGAGCGCATTGCGACCTCTATTCAAGCATTTTCACGGCAATAATTCCCAGACAGCGCCGCGCACTCACCATGACTGGCCGACGTAACGCAAATGCCGCTCGAATTAGAGGACCGTAAGCTATGTCTGCCGCTTAGGTGTGCTACAATCTAATCCTGAACAGACAATCTGCGTTGACCGATTTCCTTGCCGCAAACAATATCTCCGCTCAACAAATCCGCGATGACTACACACGACGTCGAACACAAGCCGAGGCGGATGCTGCTGCTGCAGCACCAGAGGAAGATGAACAGGCCATGATAGAGGAGCAGGAAGCTGCCGAGGCGGCCATTACAACGGCACGGGCGCGGCGACGACGCGGCGAACAAGCCAAGGCTACGATCAAGAAAGGCAAAGGAAAAGGCAAGGACAAAGGCAAAGGAAAGAAGAAGAAGAAAGGCTCTGATGATGAGGACGAGAGCGATTTCGAAGATGATGTGATGAATGTGTACAAAAAGGTCGTCAAGCTGCCTGGGCAATTAGAGAACTGTGAGGTCTGCTCCAAGCGCTTTACTGTTACTCCTTATAGCAAGACTGGGCCGGACGGTGGACTGCTTTGCACTCCTTGCGGCAAACAGCTGGCGAAGGATGCGAAACCAGAGGCAAAACCAAAAGCTAAAGGTCCGACTGGACGGAAGAGAAGGAAGATTGAGTCTGACCGTCTTGATGGCAAGATTCAGCATGGAGCCAAATCTTTGCAGCAGCTGTGTGTGGAAAAGGTCGCTAAGCATGCGGGCGACATCGACGACCTCGGAGACCTGCCGCCGCAGGTTCTGGAGCGACTCAGCGAAATCTTCACGAAGAATCGGGTCATGAAGCCGAAGGTGCTGGATCTCTTCTTGCGCGCTGATGTGGAGACCATTATTGTCCATGATTGTGCTTGTACGTGGCTCGCTTCTGTTGCGCGTCTTATGCTAATTATGAACAGATCTCGGAAGCGACGACTTCAAGAAGATGTTCGCCATTCAGCCACTCGTCGAGAAGGTTGTTCTCGGAAATGCATGCCAGTTCAAGAACGACACCATGGATTACATGACAGAGAGAGCCACTAAGCTTAAACACCTCCATCTCTACGCTGCCAACCTCATCTCAGATGCCGTCTGGACGGACTTTTTCATGAAGCGTGGCGAGACTATGAAGACTATCAAGCTTACATGGCTTGACGCTGCGTTCGAGGACAAACAAGTCGAAGATCTCGTCAAGTACTGTCCAAATCTCGAGCGTCTGAAGCTCAAGCGCTGCCGCCGTCTCGGCCCTGATTCCATCACAGCGATCTCTCATCTGAAGCACCTTCGTCATCTCAGTCTACAAGTTTCACAGCACATTCCGAACGAGACACTGATCGAACTCATACGTGATGTGGGCCCAAATCTTGAAACACTGTCACTGGAGGACTTCAAAGATCTCGACGACGTTGTCATTGAAGCGATTGGTTTCTATTGCCGACAGCTGAAGAAGTTCCGTATGAAGGACAACGACACGGTCACCGACAGCGCACTAGCAGCCCTCTTCTCTAACTGGCTCAACCCGCCGCTTCACGTTCTCGACGTGAGCATCAACCGTGATGTGGACAATTCGAACCCAGACGGACCTGAGGAAGCCATTGGGATTGCAGAGGCTTCCTTCACGGCAATGATGACACACTCGGCCAGCAAGCTTGCGTACTTGAACATCTCCTCTTGTCGTCACATCTCCTACACCGCTCTCATCGATGTCTTTGATGGGAAGAAGCAGTATCCCGAGCTCAAGGAGATCGATCTCTCCTTCGTCTCTGCCGTCGATACCCTGGTCCTTGCGGGACTATTCAAGAGCGCACCGCAGTTGAGGAAGATCGTCGCGTTCGGTTGTTTCCAGATTGAGGATGTGGTCGTTCCTGCTGGGGTGGTTGTGATTGGTGTTCCCAGGGCTCAAGACGCCATCGAGAAGTTTGGTGACGGGGCTGTTGAGGAGGCTTTGGGTCGTATGGTGGCAATGTATGCGGAGTCGACTCCGATGGAAGTTGAAGCTGCAGCTTAAACGGAGATGAGAATTCAGAAGCTGGGTTTCGGTTGTACGGATAGGGACGAAGGGATATGTTTACATATGATGGGACGTGCTGGCGTACACGGAGGTTGATTGTTTCGGCGTTTGTTTTCATCAGTTTCGATCAGTCCAGGAAGGCTATCCCTGGGATTGCAGACGTGAAGATCATGTCGCATGCGATTACAGCGTCCTTAGGGGATAGTACCTACCGCTGGATCTTGGGACGGAGGTCTTAGGTAAGATTCACAAGGGGGAGGGAGGATCTTCGTGTGGCAGCGCAACATCATTCGAGAGGTAGCGCTTCAATCTTGATTCTGCTGAGCTACTGAGCTGAGCTTTTCAACCCTCAAAATCTACTGCTTCAAAAAACTCACGATATTCATCACGTGTATCTCGCCTCGGAGCTCCTGCCACGGCTTAGATGATCGTTCGAGTTGTTGAGGCCGCCGGATGCAAGCTGCCATCATTGCTGTGTTGGGTCATATAACCTGGAGTTTGGGCTGAAAGGGAGACGGGGTAGAATTTAGAATGAGAACGACATGATGGACGGTCCTAGTGTGTGTTGAGATGGAGGAGAAACGATGGAGATACCAACCACGCCGATATCGGAACTAGGTAGTCCGGTTGCCAGTCTTCAGCGAGCAGAGACACTTCACGCTTCTACACATCAATTGCGAGTCAAGAGAGCTGCAAGACAGAAACGATATATTCCACCCTGCAATGGAAATCGCCTCGAAAGTCGAGGTTCCCGGATGTAACAACCTATGATAGAGTGCCCGAGCTAATAAGTCTTGTCTCGAATTAGCAATCGACTTCGTCATCCATCTCCAGACAGGCATACACCACTTCTTCGATTGTCCACAGGCGACGATACATTAAAGGTCAAATCAATTCACTGCAACTTCATTTAGTTCCCTTTGCAGCACCTGTCTTTCTCTACACTCCTAACCACCACAGACATGTCTCTCACTAACCCCTCCACCTACCACATCCTCAGCTATGGAACTCTCCTCGGAACCTCGATTTTCCAGTGCGTGAACACTCCCCCCCCCCCTCCCCAAAGCCCCAGACACAATTGCTAACAAGTACAGATCCTTCGTAGGAGGCGTCCTCTCCTACCGCGCTCTCCCGCGCCCCCAATTCGCCACCCTCCAAACCGCCCTCTTCCCAACATACTTCGGCATGCAAACAATCATGTACTCATCCCCCCAACCCATTCCGCCGCCTCCCAAAACTAAAAACTCCATAGCCCCATCATAATGGCCATCACATACAAATCCACAGATGTAACCTCCCCCGCCGTAACCCACGGTCTGCACGCCCTCCTCGGCGCCCCCTCCCAAGGACCCCTCTACGCCATAACAGGCATGACCCTGTGCGGCCTCACAAACTGGTTAATCCTCGGTCCTCTGACAACATCCACCATGAAGACCCGGAAACACCAGGAAACGAAGGATGGGAAGAAGTATTATGATGCCGGGCCTAAGAGCAAAGAGATGGAGAAGCTGAACACGAGGTTTTCGGTGCTGCATGGGATTAGCAGTAGTGTTAATATGATTGAGGTGGGGATTCTGTTTTGGTATGGGGCCGTGCTTGGGGGAAGGTTGGTTTGAGTGGCAATTGAGAGGGTTGGGGGAGGATAGGGTAGGAAATGAGATATATCTTGAGGAGACTCTGCGAGCTTTGCGCTTCATACCCTACCTCTTATTACCCACTCTTCCTCCAAAGAAAGATAACCACCCATCGCCAACTCGTCCTCGAAATCAGAGGAATCCCGAAATGACAGACCAACCAAAGAAAAATGCATTGGACGTCACCAAACTCACTCTCTCCACCTACCCAGCTTCTCCTAACAACGACCTCAAAACAACACAGAAACCCCCCCCTTCACCAATCCCAACGCGCTTAAACATAAAACACAACCCCAAACCCACAAACACCCATTTTATCCTTTCCAAACCACAGCAGCCAACCAATCCATCGATCCAAAAATGTCAAGATAAAGCGTCAGCATTCCATTCTCAATTTTCAATATACTCCCTCCATTCAAAAACCGTCATCTATATCACAAGTCACGATACTCCCTCCCTCTTCTTGGTTTGACGTTGACAATCCCTGTTTCATGCGGTGATGAATCGTTTGAAATGAAAACAGGGACTCAATGTTTCCCATTCACTTGGGAGCAGTAGAAACAAAAACGCAACTCACCAAGATCATCATATCTGCTTCGGTAGGTAGGAACAGTTAAAGATTCCATACCTTTCACATTTGAATCAATGAAAATCATTATCAATACTTTCACCTCTACATCTACCCGGAAGATTTGAAGGGCTACAAGTCGTTATCGGGGATTCACGGTATGTGTAGCAAAGAGTCATGACATCAAAAATGCGAATTCATTGGGGTATGTCGAAACTCATAGAATGGATACAAAAAAGCCTTCTCGACAGAGACGGAACTTGCCCCATAAACCTTCCGTGTGACTTTGAATACAAAGCATCTTTCTCATACCAAAGGATTCAAGACTCAGTCACCGCTCCAGCCGTCGCATCCTTCTCGTGATCATTGACATTGGCATTGGCATCGACGTGGTTGGGCGTCGCCGGCTTGTCATCCTTGACTCCCCCAAAGAGATCAAACCCATTGCGTTTGATCTTGTCGGTGACACAGCACCGCGTAGACGTCCTCATCTTTAGTCCAGCCAGATGGTCGTATTCGGGTTTCTTGAGCGCCTCCAGAAAATCGGCATATCTGACAAAGGAGAGTGGCTGCATAGCAAGAAATTTTTCTTTAGCTTCCGCCAGTCCATCGCGAATGAGTCGACCGTTGTAGCCATTCTCGCCAGGCTGTAGCCAGCGGTATCCCTGCGCCAACTGGGAGAGGTCGTACGAGCGCAGAAATATTTTACGGTGCCGAGGCATGACTTCTTGTCTCTTCCAATCGGGGAATTCAGTCATGCGAAGCTCCGAAGGCAGACCGAGAATGCCAACGACTTGAAAAGACATCATCAATTGCTCGTCCTTTTCGCCTTCTTCGCAGTTGGGTTCGATGTCGCCCAGGGTGAAAAGGTGGATGGGTAGAAATTGCATGCTGATCCCCAGTTCTTCCTCGCGATCCTTGGACGGGGCTCCGAACAGAAGTGGTCGCATGCGCCCTTTTTGAACAGCGATGCGAAGGGCTGTCGGTAATGCATTCAGACGCTCGTCGCGTTCCCGCTTTGCTGTCTCGAGTCGTATGCGTTCCTCCTCTGCCTTCCGTTCAGCCTCCAGGGCGGCGATCTCGGCTGCCTTTCTTTCGGCTTCTTTAGCGGCTGCCTCTTCGTCACGTTTGCGTTGCTCGGCTTCCTGTTGTAAGCGCGTGGCCTCTTCCTGCCGTTCGATTTCTGCCAGCCTTTCTTTTTCTGCTGCCAATCGAGCTTCTCGCTCTTCCTCGGGCGTTGCTTGTTTGATGGGTTTCATATCCTTGATCGTTTCTTGGTCAGATGGCGGGTGGTTTTCAACAGACTGCGACGAGACCTTGCGTGGGCCAAGGGCCATTCGCGTTTCTTTCGCCGGCGGTTTTGCATCGGGTGTTGCTATTGGTCTTGTTTTGGACTTTGACCCAGAGGTTTGCCGATTCGTGACAGGTGATGGAGGCCCACTTCGTGTTGTTTTGCCAACCATGGATCCTTTGCGCACCCGTAACGGTTTCTCCGTTATTCGCACTTCGGAATCTGATGCCTCGCTTTGGGACGAATCGATTTTTGGACGACCATTTCGTTTCGAATCCTTGCCTGACATGTCTTTTCTTTTCATCAGTCTTTTGTGTTTCACAGCTTTGGGAGATTGCGGGTCATTTGACATCTGTGACGGGTGTTCTGATGATTTACCTGTCTCCCCTTGTTTTCGGTTTTTGACGCCCGGAGTAAATTTCTTCTTGCTCACATACGCATCGTAGTGGTCTTTCAGCAGCCTAGCCTCCCTTTGCCATTTTGGTCCATGCATCTGTTCGGCTACTTCATAGTACCGTTTGCCTTCGCGCGTGGTTCGAGTTGGATTGAAATTCTCAGTCGCTAGCAAAAGCTTAATTATTTTCAAGTGGCCACGTCCGATTGCGGCGAGCAGTGGCGTCTCGTCGTGTCTCAATGGATCCGGGTCGGCGAGATTGTCTCCAGCAGCCAGGAGAAGACTGAGAACCGTATAGTGTCCGCCTCGTGCAGCAACCACAGCACATGCCACGGTGGGCTTCACGCTCTCAAGAAAATGGCCGACGGCATACTGGTCGCCTTTTCTCGAGTATTCGATCAAGTTTTTCCGGTTTGGCTCGATATAGAGCAAATCTTCCCTCGATCCTTCGTTTCGTGGCACATTATGATCAGGTTCATCATCATCATCGTCGTCTCCATCGGATCCCTCAAAGTCTCTCATGGCCTGATCAATCACTTCCTTCATTTCAGCCTTTTCGTCCTCTTCCGCATCAGCATCCTTCACTGCATCGATTGCTCGTTTTCCTTGGTTGTTTTGGTGATGCGGATTGACCCCTCCCGCAAGCAAGATCTTCACAACTTCGACGTGACCATTGTCCACGGCGTCAATGAGTGGAGAATCCTTATCTGCGGTAGAGTAACAATCTCGCCCACAGCCTTTTTCAAGCAGAAATTGAACGATATCAGCATGACCTCCCAAAGCGGCTTTCTGTAATGGGGCAAAGCCCCCATTGTCTGGCTGATCGAGCTCTGCGGGTGCCTCCTCGTACGCCTGCTTAACGCCTTCAAAGCTGCCTCTCTCGCATGCTTTCAATAATGGTGTCAGGCCATATCGATCAGCACGCTTACTTCCAAGGGGCATCGTGCGAGCAGGAGATGCCAGAGCTCTTTGAGTGGATCTGCTCGATCGAGGGAGGGGTGCGAGGAGTGGAATTGGTGGTCCAAGGCGAGACTCGTCTTCCGACGAGGATCCACTATTCCATTCCTGGCGATCCGACGACTTCGTACTGATCGAAGACTCCCTCTTCTTGCGCGACAGTACAGCAGGCACCGCTGCTTGGATCGCCGATTGGGTCGAAGCGGACCGTTTGTGAGTCGTGCGCGTTGCTGGCGTCGGTGGTTGGGGAGGTGAAGATGGTCTGCGAATTTTGTGGTGAGTTTTTGTCGGCATAGCCTTGCTAGTGCCGTCCAATCGAGGTTTCTGGCGTGGTGGCTCAAGTTTGGAAGGTCTTTGTGAGTCGCTGAATTTCCTTTTACGCGGCTCTGCTGAGTGTGCATGTCGGTCGCGATCGGGTTGGCTTTGTGGGGACATGGAGGCATCCGCAGACTGCGCACGCGACGCGGCTGACCCATTGTCAAGAGGTAGTTGCAACCGATCCTTTGCAGCTAGCTTTGCATGGCCATTTTCACGCTTATCATTGCCGTTCGACTTGCGTTCCATCTTATCAGGCGCACCGCCATTCATGCTCGAACTCGTGCAGTCAGCGTGCTTGCGCCGTGGATCGGTACGATTCGAGAGTGCCGGACTGGATCGGTTGCCGCTCTCCCTGTGCTCATGGTTCACGACTCGCTTCTTGGGCTGGGCTTTGCTCTTCCCAGGCTCGTCGGACAGGATCTCAGTCTCGGCCTCCGACTCGTCCTGGCCATTGTCAAGTCGTGAATTCGAGTCGCCATTGAGGCCCCGAAGCGAAGGCGGAGACGTCGTCACTGTTTCTGGGGTGGGTGATTTCGACTTGGAGAGGGACGAATGGCGGTCAGAGGGACTGCGGACGGGCTGGTTCCTGAGGGAGCTGCTGTGCGTCGACGAGGCCTTGAGGTTGAGAGCAGACGATGGAATAGTGGTGCCGCTGGTCATCACGGGAGCAGTTGCGAGTATACACTCGTCAGCCTCATGCTGGCCTCGGAGAGGGTGAAGCTCAACAAGCAGAGCCAGTTTCGGAGGCTCAGCTCTGCGACGAGACTGCCTGGGAGGCTTGAGAAGGATCAGGTGTTTGTCGCACGGAGCGACGCGAGTGGATGGGCAATATGGACGTGTCTGGGGTGTGGTGGACGGAGGGCGTGGTGGTGGAAGGAGTTGTTGTGATGAGTTGGACGGAGGACGGTCGACTGGCAGAACTGGGGGCTTCCTCAGGCCTTCAGACCAGACTGGGAGTGGTCTAGCCTGCACTGGCCATTGATTAATTCAGCAGGGGACGCAATCTCCCGTCTCCCGTGAAGGTGCAGCGACAGCGACAGCGACAGCGACAGCGACAGCGACCCCTCCCTCCTCGGTGGCTCTCAGCTGTTGACATGGCTATGATGATTGATGATGGTCGGAGACGCGACGAGACGGTGTCGGATGTTGTTTGGCTGGTACTCATTGCACCCCTCGCCCGGTCTTTGGAGGAGCCTGGCTCTTCCTCTTCTCCCACCTGTCCAACGGCCCTGGTACCCTCGCCCCTCGCCCTCGCTCCCTCGCCCTCGCCCTCGCCCTCGCTCCCTCGCTCCCTCGTACCCTCGTACCCAAAGTGCCGTGGCTCTCGCCCACCAGGCCGAAACGGGCCAGGCTTGCTCCACCAGCAAACCCGCCAGCAATTCCTTCTCTTCCTTACATCAACATGCCCACAATCTCGAATCACACCGTGGTCTGATAGCAGAGAGCCCTCGACTCTGCGCCGCAGTGCTTGAACTCCCCAGACCGCAAAGGCTACCGACCGGCTCAAGACACTGCGAGAACCTGGGCCGACACTCGATTTGCTCGCCTGGGAGAGAACAAGGGCGCACAATTGCGGACGACTCCACGCCTGTTCTTCATTGATTGTTTCATCGCGCAGGGCACTTTGCCAGACTGCTCCTGCGGGTCTGATCAAAATGGACCCCGTCTACTTCATCCAGGCTCTCTTTGTGATGGCCTCCGCCACGGTATCTAACCATTCATCTTCACAGATGTTACCCGCACATCGCATACTAAACCGCCATCATCCAGATACTCTTGATCCTCGCCACACCAGCATTTCGACATCGTTTCATCTCATATGGCGCTCGAGGAACAAACACCGCCGATAAGGACGATCACAACCAGAGATCGGCAGCTGTGCAGGAGGACATCATCACCCACGCTACTGAGCCATTTCTTGATCGTCTGGCGGCGTACACCGTTCCTCACGATTGGTTCTTGCACTTCTATGCATTCTCCGTCACGCTGTCCCTGTTTTGGGCTGAGCAGATAACAAAACAGGGCTATTTCTTTGCGGCCCTGACTGACTGGACAGGTAACGACAATGCTCGTATGACATCTGAGCAGACGCTCATAATCTGGTGGTGTCTACTGATTCAAGGATGTCGCCGCCTTGTCGAGTGTATTCAGGGCCCAAAGTCGACTTCGCGTATGTGGATAGGGCACTGGTTCATCGGTATCGTTTTCTACCTTCTGGCAAGTGTCGCGATATGGATTGAGGGCTGCAGTAAGTCGCTCCTCTCGATTCACATCGGGCGTACAAGAGGCTGATGTGCCGATGGCAGAAGCACTCCTCCACGACCATCCTACCTACCACACCTTTCTTCGGGCGCCACTCGGTATTCCGAACATACTGAATGCCCAACTTGCTTTTGGCCTTAGCATCTTCGTAATCGGCGCCGTCGCTCAGAACAGAGCTCATGCGCATCTCCGGTCCATCCGCAAAACTGGCACATACTCCTTCCCAACGCATCCACTCTTCTCATTGACTCTCACGCCGCATTACTTCTCAGAGTGTGCTGAATATACTGGGCTTGCAATCGCCGCAGCACCTCGTGGACAATACGTGAACAAGACACTGGCTGCAGCGTTGATCTTTGTCGCAGGGAATTTAGCCGTGACCGCAAATGGAACCTATGCATGGTACGCGGCACGATTTGGAAAGGACAAGGTAAGAGGAAAGGCCAGGATGGTCCCATTGATATGGTAGCGGGCAGCAGTGGCATAGGCAATTACGTAGAAGAAAGAGATCAAAGATGATTCTTGACCAAGAACAATGTAATGCAGGACTCAGAACTGTGAGCATTTAAGAGAGTGGCATAGACGTGAGAAAGAATCCAAAGGTAGTTCGCGTTCTCATCTGAATATCAAAATTGCAGGGATCAGGACGTTGGAGAGGTGCAAGTTGACCTCGAAAAAGTAGTTTGCGCCTCATGAAGATTGATGGACATGCATGGAAAATGGAGTTGCTGTGTTGGTTGTGCGTAGTGCTATGTTGGGTGCTGTATGGATGGAGTTGTAACTCGGTCGCAGAGTTTTAAGTTGCTGGCAGCTGTTGATGTGTCTCAACTCCTGGCGAAGTAATGGGGGGGGGAGGGGGTTGTCAAACTGGAACTTTGGAATTTATTTCGATGCTTGGCAGAAGGTGATAGTCTGTTTTCAGTGAAGGAACAAAGGCTTGGACAAGGCGAGTGATCTGTAATTACCAAGTTGAATATTATTCGCAAAGTTTCAACCGATTCTGAATCTTGAAGACGATCTGGTTGGAATCTCCTTGTTTTTCCCTCATCACATTGACAAACAGTTTCGATAGAACGGCGAATAGCTTTCAGGTCCAGAAATATCTTCAAGCCACCTTCTTAGTTCTCGTCGTCGACAAACTACGAAATCGAGGTGTCTAAATCCGTTCACAGCTTGCCCCCCTGACTCATTGTCAACCATCTACACGGGCATAAACCTCAGAATCGTGGCCTACATTCTTCAATCATCAACATCTCATCTCTGAGGAATCTATCAAATCTGGGCTACAGTAGAAGACTATCTAGAGCCATTCACCGCCGCAGAAGATTTTGCCCACCATCAATCCATTTGATTTTACATCGTCCCACCCCAATCTTCCAAAATCCACAAATACCCCGAGGTACCTCAAGAAACCATCACCTCGCGCTCAAAATTCCGCAGGCTCCCACCATTTTCGAAACCCACGCGTTCGACTTTTTCTCCCAAATCCATCGCGCTCTTTTCGTCCGCCGGTTCGTCATGGCTCGTGGAGGTGGGCGCGGACCGATGACGAGGGAGGTTCAGGTATCCAAGAAGGTGAGTTGGTTGTTAAGGCATGGGGCTGAGAAGGAGGGGTTGAAATTGGGGAGTGGTGGGTATGTTGGTGTGGATGAGGTGGTGAGTGATGTTTTTGCTATGTTATCTCGCTCACCACGATCACAACTCGCCCGTTTTCACAGAGCGATGATCCATAGCCCATTCTCATAGTGTCCATGTCATCTAACGTCTAGTCTCTCACTTCAGCTACAAAATCGCAACCTCAGATCTCTTAAGGTCACATTCGCCGAACTTCGCTCTATCGTGGAATCGAACGATAAACAACGATTCTCGATGATCCCAAAGAGCGAAGCGCCGACAGATTCTACAGAGACATCAGATAGAGCAGGTGCATCAGACACCCCGGTCACGATCGAAATTGACAACGATGAGCCATCGAATTTCCTCATCCGCGCCAATCAAGGCCATAGCATCAAAGTTGAGGAAGAAGGGCTGCTCGAGCCCATCACGCTTGACTCGGAGCTGCCATCACTCGTGGTCCATGGAACGACTCACAAAGCATGGCCCCAGATTGTGGCTTCGGGCGGCTTGAAAAAGATGACGAGAAACCACGTTCACTTTGCTTCCGGTCTGCCTGCAGGGTTGGAGGTACTCGAAGGTTCCAACGATACCACATCTCAAGCTCAGAAGGAACCAGTCATATCAGGGATGAGGAGCACGTCAGCGATCTTGGTCTTCATCGACATCAAGAAGGCACTAGAAGGTGGATTGAAATTCTGGAGAAGTGCGAATGGAGTCATTCTTAGCGAGGGGGATGAGGACGGTCTTGTACCACTTGCCTATTTTGCTAGGGTCGAGGAGAGGAACCGCGGCGTTGGGATCCTTCTGAGGGATGGCCAGGTCGTCAACGAATTGCCAGAAGCTTTGACGAGAGGTGGAGATGGCGGAAGAAGAGGTGGCAGGGGTGGAAGGAATTGAGGACGTATCGTCGCTGATTCACCCTCTCGGGAGAGCTGCGTATACGGCAAAGCCGAATCAACATGACCTGAGCAATTGATATTTTGTCACTTGGAAGAGGAAAATTGACTAGTGCACCGTCATGGTAAACTTCCCGTCGGAAGAACGCAAACTCGGATGGCGGTTTCGGTCTCAGAATGGCAATGAGCCAATTGAATTGATGACGAGAGAATTGGACGAGGCTGAATGTCGGAGAAAGGCAGTGGGTTTTTCCGAAAGCAAGTCGGATGTCAACCACCAAGCCTTTTTGCGAGCTTCGCTTGGATCAAGTCTTTGCCTCTCTCAAGGTGGAATCTTTCGGAAGCATGTACTACCTTTGAATAGTCTGTGGGCTAAGCGTCCACGAGACCTGTTGTGGAGCGGCGGAGTCCCCCCAGTTTCTCCATACTTGGGCACGAGCGCTCCTTGCTGCTCCACAGGCATATCTTGGAGAAAACTTTGAGGTGGACTTCACAGTTCTTCGACCTTGCTTGGCAGTTGGGAAGACCAGGCGGGGCGGAAGCAGGAAGCATGCCCACAATTTGCTCCTCGCGGAAAATTAGAGGAAGATGCTGCGACCTCGGCTGCACCTCCAGTCAGCCACGTTGGATTCTTCCTTCCATTCTGACTCAACACAAGACGCGCTTGGAAGTCCGGGGACGCAGCCTGACTCCTGCTGACTTGTTGAGCCGCTTTCAAGGCATGTCTTGCGGCCTGGATGACAGCACTGCGAACCTTGGGACGGTGGACTACGTCTTTCGAGGAAGGTGTAATATGCAATATGCAGTATGCAGTATGCAGTATGCTGCCAGGCTGCATCTCCACTGCATACCTTAGTAGAGAAATGCGACTCCATCGTATAGCTCCGCCTTTTTGCGGGGTTAGCTGACTACCTAACCTTTGTACCGCGCCGCATGGTCGCTAGCTAGGCAAATCATGGGGGACCTCGAGGCTTCCTGCTGCGGAGTAGCGCAAGTCGCCGGGGTCCCATCCGCAGCCCAGTTGCTTAGAACCACCTGCAGAATCCCCACATCTCGGCGTTCGTGATGACGATTCATCAAGTAGTACTTACCTCCTAGGGCGCTTGGGCTATACGGATAGTTTGTGCTTTCGGTCTGATCTGCCGCGAAACATCACCACACGGCTGCTCACAAATACCGCTGACACGAAGAGATTTGCGGTGCCGCGGCAGGCTTCCGGCATCTTGAACGTGGTGGAAGGCGCGGATAGAGTGCTACTTCGGTCGTAGAACAAAAAATGCTTCGATTTGGACATGGCCACCACGCACGATGCGTCTGGTTGGCAGAGAATGGCGATCCTGAACTGCTTACCTCCCGTACACCATGTCTTCCAAGTGCAGGAACCACACTGATGGCCTGCAACTCTAGCCGCTTTGGTGATGGGAGCGTCATCAGCCTGGGGAGCTGACTGCTGCTCTCTGGATTAATCAATTCTCGCTGGAGCTATAAAAAGGCAGGATTGCTCCCTGCCCAAGCTTTCGACTTGCCTGCCATTTGCCCTCTCCACAGAGTCTTGACTTTCAGGGTACCGGCTGGTGATTCCATAATCCTTCCCATAGTACAACACCGAGTAGGACTGCCTTGCCCCATACAACACACTCGGCCATTGCAGTCTCTTAATCTGGCCCGGCCGACCCTCGACCTCTATTTTTGTTGGAGAGCAGCAAGTACGAACACATCTCCATCTTGCATAGCAGTGGCTGAAGAGGCCTTCCTTCTCCCTCTCCACGATGAAGCTTTCCTTGGGCGCAGCCGCATCCCTATTCGCGCTTAGCGCAACAGCCAATCCGTCGACGCTCCGTTCGCGCCAAGTGGTAAGTACCAATTACTGTCTCCCTTCTCACCCTCGCTTCTCAAATGTCAACACCACGCGCAGTCGATGCCTTGCACAGCGACGACCATCTTGCGCAAGTGGCCACGTCCTGTCTTGGACTTCTTGGACTTCTTGGCCATTGGTTCATTTTGACAGTCGTGGTTTGCCAGCTACTGTTTCCTGCCATTCGGATTCCAAAGCACAAGAAAGCACCCCTTTTGAGCTTGGATGCTGATCATGCAATCGCGTACAGTCTAACTACACTACAAGCCCGAGTCCCGGCGCGCAATGGGGCCAGACAAGTCCTCCTTACTACCCTTCGCCATGGATGGACGGTAGCGGAGGATGGGAGACCGCGTACCAAAAAGCCCAGGCTTTCGTGAAACAACTCACCCTGCTGGAGAAGGTGAACCTGACCACTGGTGTCGGCTGGGAAGGCGAGGCTTGCGTCGGGTGAGCACAATCCGACTCTTAGACATGACCCAGAAAGCAGAGCTAAGATTTGTCGTGCGCAGAAATGTTGGCGAAATCCCTCGTCTTAACTTCCCGGCCTTGTGTATGCAGGACTCACCGCTCGGTGTTCGAAACGCCGATTATGTCTCTGCATTTCCCGCCGGTGGAACCGTCGCCTCTTCGTGGGACAGGGATGTTTGGTACCAGAGAGGTCATGACATGGGCAGCGAGCACAGAGACAAGGGCGTTGATGTACAGCTGGGCCCTGTTGTGGGACCAATTGGCAGAGCTCCAGAAGGGGGTCGCAATTGGGAAGGCTTTTCTCCTGATCCCGTTCTATCTGGTATTGCAGTCGCGCATACGATCAAAGGCATTCAAGATGCTGGTGTTGTTGCTTGTACGTGGAGCTGCCTGGGATGAAAAAGGAGTGGACACTAACAAATTGCGATGCAGGCACCAAACATTACATCGCTAACGAACAGGAACATTTCCGACAAAGTCCTGAATCGATTGGATTCGGCTTCAACATCACCGAGAGCATTAGTGCCAACATCGATGACACCACGCTACATGAACTCTACCTATGGCCTTTCGCAGATGCCGTTCGTGCCGGAACGGGTTCTATCATGTGCAGTTACAATCAGATCAACAACAGCTATGGATGCCAGAATTCCCATCTCTTGAACTACATCCTCAAGGGCGAGCTGGGCTTTCAAGGCTTCGTGATGAGGCAAGTCGGCCCAGATGCAACAAAATTACAATGGCTAACGATCTACCAGCGACTGGCAAGCACAGCATGGAGGTGTGTCAACGTCCTTGGCTGGTCTTGTGAGTTCGCACCTACGCACAGCTTGTGACAATGCTAATAGAAGCCAGGACATGAGCATGCCCGGTGACACTGTCTTTTCAACTGGAAAGTCATTCTGGGGCGCCAACTTGACCCTTGCCGTCCTAAATGGTACAGTTCCAGAATGGCGCATCGACGACATGGCTACTCGTATCATGGCTGCGTACTATCTCGTTGGCCGTGATACGAAGCACGTTCCAACCAATTTCAACTCGTGGAGCAAGGATACCTTTGGCTACCAGCATATTGCGCAGACCAACACCAATTACAAGCAAATCAACTGGCATGTTGACGTCCGTGCTGAGCATTTCAAAAACATTAGGGATCACGCTGCCAAGTCTACTGTTCTGCTCAAGAATACTGGAGTCCTACCTTTGACTGGAAAGGAGAAGTTCACTGGTGTTTTTGGTGAAGATGCGGACTCTTCGCCATGGGGACCGAATGGCAGCTCTGACCGTGGCTCTGACAATGGTACCCTTGCCATGGGATGGGGATCAGGTATGCGTTTCCATTGTCGAGTAGAATTTGTCCAGATGTTGACTAACTCGTGCAGGAACTGCTGACTTCCCTTACCTGGTCAGCCCATTGACTGCCATCCAGAATGAGCTTCTTCAAAATAACGCCCTCGTCCAATCTGTCACCGACAACTGGGCATACACACAGATGGCTGCTCTTGCCAGCCAAGTGAGCACCGCCATCGTGTTTGTCAATGCCGACGCTGGTGAAGGCTACATCAGCGTAGACGGTAATATTGGTGACCGCAACAATTTGACTGTCTGGAAGAACGGAGACACTGTCATCCAAAACGTGACGGCAAAGTGCAACAATACCATCGTCGTCATCCACAGCGTCGGCCCAGTCATCGTTACAGACTGGTATAACAACCCCAACGTTACCGCCATTCTCTATGCAGGTCTTCCTGGCGAGCAGAGTGGCAACTCCCTCACCGATATTCTCTACGGCCGCTACAACCCAGGTGGCAAGCTGCCATTCACAATGGGTGCCAAGCGTGAGGACTTTGGAACTGACCTTCTGTATACGCCAAACAATGGAGCCAACGCACCGCAAGTCCAGTTCACGGAGGGCAATTTCATTGACTACCGACACTTCGACAAGGCAGGAATCGCGCCTATCTACGAGTTCGGTTTTGGATTGAGCTACACTACTTTTGCTTACTCTGGTCTTCAAGTCCAGGCTCACAGTGTGGACACGTACAAACCGACGACTGGCTCTACGTCTCCTGCACCAGTCCTTGGTACATTCAGCAACAATACTGCAGACTACCTCTTCCCTAGTAATTTCACCCAAGTCGGCTTGTATATCTATCCATACCTCAACTCTTCTGACGCCGCCACCGCCAGCCAGGACAAAGACTACGGCAAAGACAACCTTCCAGCCGGCTCCAGGGACGGAACACCACAACCACGCATAGCAGCTGGCGGTGGACCAGGTGGTAACCCACAGCTTTACGACGTCCTTTTCACCGTGTCTGCGACCATCACGAACACGGGCAAGGTTGAGGGCGACGAGGTTGTGCAAGTCTACGTCTCGCTCGGTGGACCAAACGATCCAGTCCGTGTCTTGAGACAGTTCGACCGTCTTACCATTGCTCCTGGAGCTACTGCTACTTTCCAGGCCGACCTTACGAGGAGGGATGTCAGTAATTGGGACACCAAGTCCCAGAACTGGGTCATCAGCAATTACACCAAGACGGTGTTTGTGGGATCTAGTTCTAGGACGTTGCCGCTTAGCCAGACTTTGGCTTTTGCGAGCTATTAGCGTTGGTGGTAAAAAGATTTGGAGGAGAGTAGGAGGGCATGGTCCCCTTGAGGATGTCATCTTGAACGCAGTGGGTAGGTAGTTGTGTATACTCTATCCTGTGTTACTGAGCACAGAACAGGATTTAATGAGTAATGATCAATCTCGATTTGAACGTCTGTGCCTTTTTTACGTTCTGCTACGGGTTGTTCATGTGGATCGCTTCACTGACTTCATCTTGTTTGTGTAGAGGTCTTGCAAGTGCTGATTTGAAGTAGGAATTTGGAGAGCAGTATGAGTCAACGTGAGGGACCTTCCACCGTCACGTTTTCTACCTGGGCTCGACTTTGAAATTCTTGGTTTGTGGTACCGAGCATTGCTCTTGCTCATGCTGCCCGTCGGTACCGATTCACTCCGCCTATTTGGATTTGCCTTGTGGGAGCGAAATGGGAACGAGAATGGGAGTGGGAGTGGGAGTGGGAGTGGGAGTGGGAGTAGGAGTGGGAGTAGGAGTGGGAGTAGGAATGGGAGTGGGCAAGTTTGTACTTGTTGCTGTCTTGTGGAGGGTCCTCGGTGTTACAAGGCACAGTCTAGGAGCCGTGTTTTTCTTTGCCTATATGGATGTGGGGGATGTAGATGCGAATTAGGGGGTCGGGGCGACGGGACGATCGACCGGGGCTTGGTGGGAGGAGATCAATGAATCTAGGTCATGCGTTGCGGGTTTGGATGGAGATTCGTCGTGTTACGGTGTGGTAGTAGGTGGGTTGGGTGTTGGGTGGACTTTGAGTTTTTGGAGTTACTGTGGGAGAGGTGACCACGGTGTTGGCGGTTGGTTGGTTGGCTGGTTGACGGTTGACGGGACACGAAAAACAAGGCTATCGTAACGTTTTCTTTCCTTCCTCTGTTCCCTGAGTGGGCACCATCCCTTTTCTTCTTCTTTTCCTCTCGTCGGGTTAAAAACACAGAGGAAGAGAGGGCCAGTATCTTACCACAACCCACAGCGGCTTGATCCAAATCCTTCCCTCTCTCAACGAATTCTTGCAAATGATCGATTTTGGAGATTTGGGGAAAACTTGGATTGAGGAAGGGACTTTGGTACCTCTGAGTGGAAAGAAGTAGGGAGGGGGAGACGGTACGCACGCCATCGAAACCGACTCAGGTGGACCAATCTTTGTCTGCGGGACCGTTACTATCCACGCACTTTCTATTTAAACTCCTTTTTTCTCCATCTTACATTCATTTCTGCGTCTCTCTTCTCTTTGGTTTGGCGAGGCGAGGCAAGGCAAGACGATACGGAGGCAAGACGAAGTGAGGTGAGATATATCAAGATGCCTTTCCTCGACGTCGAACGAATCAGCGCTTTCGGTGCTGCTGCTGCTGTTGCTGCCGGTTTGGCGGCTTCATCGGATGGCCAGTCCATGACTGCTGAGGCGGAACACGAGGTGGCTCTTGCTGCTACCCGATGGGAAGAAATGGTGGAAGAGCAGGAAGCAATGCAGGCTCCAATCAAGGCCAACGAGAAGGACCTCGGAGAGCAGAACAAGGCCGCCCAAAAAGAGATTGCGACTCTTAAATCTGAGATCGGGGCCCTCAGAGAGACGATCCAAGGATTCTTCGGCCCGGAATTGGTCGAGAAAAAGGAGATGAAAGTTTTGGTAAAATCGCTCGCCGACGAGTACGACATGCACAGCCTCAAGCTTCTCGAGAAGACAAACCAAGTACTCGATTTACAGGACCGGGTCAAGGCCCTCGAGGAGAGGAATGATGCAATCATTGCCACCGCGAAGAAAGAGATTTCGGAGTTGAGGTACGAAAACGCCGAATTCAAAGCCGAGGTGTGCAAGAATGAGATGGCGCTTGGGGAGCAGCTCTCGGCTCAGGATACTGAAATACTCCGCCTGGCGCTCGAAAACCAGCAACTCGGTGCACGGCTTGCGAGCGAGAAAACCTCAATCGAATCGCGAGTCGCAGGAGGGCAGAAGATCTTGGAGCAACAGAGCCGAATCACGGCGCTCGAGGAAGTACAAAATTCTCTGCGCTCGCAGAACAAGACGATGAACAATACACTTCGAAACTGCAATGCGCATGAGCAGAAACTGGTTGCCGAGCTTAAGGAGAGGAGACTGAGAATTGAAGAGTTGGTGAAACGAGTGGATGACCGCGAGGGCCAAGTTGCAGTGCTTACAACCACGACCGAACAGCAGGCCGAGCAGATCCGATGGGCGGAGGATACCATGTTCCGCAGCAAAGCAGAGTACAAGAAGCTGAAGAAGGAACACGACGCCATCCGAAAACGTACCAGCAAAATCAAATCGAAGGCTGAGAAGCTGACTGCCGACAACGAAATGGAGATTGCCAGCCTCAGACAGGCGAAGGAGAATCTAGCCACCAAGCACAAATCACTTCAGGATCAGATCGCTGTGCAGGAGGACTCGCTTCGAGAGAATGGAGTCGAGATGGCCGAGCTCCTGGTGAAATACAAAGTGACCAACGAAACAATCCAAGCAATAGACGCAACCAACAAGCTGGTTGGGGAAGATATAAAAACCCACCAGACACAGATGGGAGTGCGACTCGCCGGTTTGGCTCAAAATGGAGAGCAGCTCCAGGCACAATTGAGCGAAAAGGAGTCGCTCATCGCCGAGCTCGAAACGCAGATCGTCAATCAAGAACAACGCATAGCCGGAGAGGAGATGGAAATCGCTTCCCTGAGTGCAGAGAAATTTGCGCTCCAAGTCGATTTGACCAAAGCCCTGAAAGCAGTTGGCGAAGCCGAGGACACGATGGCTTTGGTTGGTGAAGTCACACTACAGAACGAAGCGAATACCGGAAAGGCCAATGAAATAGTGTCGCTCAAGGCTCAACTCGAAACTCAGGAACAAGAGAGCGCCGAAAAAGTCGACAGAATTGGAACACTCGGGACTCTGCTCATAATTGAGGCTGAAAGAAATGCCAATAAGGACAAACAGATCGCATCTCTCCAGGAGCGACTCAAGCAAGAGACTCAGGCCAGCAGCAACAAAGGCGTCATGATTACGCGGCTGCGATTAGACTATGCTGAACTCGACGAATCTTGGCGAGCAGCTAGCGACGAGGTAGTCGACAGAAGCCTCGAGCTGGAGAAGAAGATTCAAGAACAGAAAAAGCTTCTCAATGGCGAGCTTTCCGAGAAGGACGAAATGATAGAGAAGACCCAGAGGGAATCCAAGGAGGAGATCACCGCTCTGGAGAAGAAGTGCATGGAACAGGACGTGACCATCACGCGGGACAAAGAACGTCTTCGAGGATGTTATCGAGCATTGAAGGACATGGAGAAGGCTGCTGTTGTTACGAGACAGCATCACTTGGAATTGCACAAGGAGAGCGAGCAGTCGAATCAATATCTTCGGACGAGCATCGATAAGCTCAAGGACCAGCGCAGCACAGCGGAAGCGATCGCCGAACAACGCAAGGAAGAGCATGACAAGCTCGTGGCAACCTTGAAGAGCAAAAATGAGTCGGTCAAATGCCTCCAGGCCGATATCAAACAGCTCAAGGAGCAGCGAAGCGCAGCAAGGGCACTTGCAGACCAAACGAAGCAAGAGCACGACCAAACTATTGCGCGCAAGGACCGATTGATTGCGAATCATGAGGCCGAGATCTCAGCGTGGAGTTTGGAATTCGAGTACATGGAGGAAAAGAAGCGGCAGGTGCGTAAAGAGCACGACAAGACGACCGCGTCCAAAGACCGATCGATCGACCAACTCCGAGGCGAAGTTGGTCAACAGAAGCGCGCAATCGAAGTGATGAAGCTTGAGCAGAAGAGCTTGCGCAAGAGATGGGATGCGACGAAGTGGGAAGAGGAGGCCGAAGATAGTGATGTTGCCAGCGTTGATAGCTACGACACTGACGATGACTTCGACAGCAAGAGTTCCATCTCCAAAGACCTGGAGGATGTCCAGTCTTATGAGGATGTGCAGGCGGAGTATGAGAGTGATGTGGACGAGGAGGAAGAGAAGAGCGATGGTGTCGACAATGACGAGTACGTCGACGTTGCTGAATTTTCCGATGACCAGGATGAAACATGCTGGTCCGAGGATTTGGAAGAAGAAGGCGAGAACGATATCGAAAAGGAGGAGGAGAAGATCGATCGCGAATTGGGTGTTATTTCCGAAGGCTCAGCGCGAGACGATTCTGCTACTGACACCGAAAGCTTCACCAACATCGCAGAAGACTTCTGAAGGAGAGCTTACCGCTCTCGTCGAGGCCTGTACACGCGAGTCTAGAGTGCCATCGGAGAATGTTGCAAAACTCTTAGCAAGAAAACGCTCGGGGAAATGTTGAGGGAGACTGACCTCGACGGTTGCTATTGAGGCTATGGAGGGAGATTCAGCCAGCCCAGAAGAACGATGCGGTGCCTGAACAGCGTTGAGATTGGGGACGAGAAGCTTTGTCGCTTGGTCTGACTTCAGAAGCCAGCAGCAGAGGCTCAGTCGTTATTGCCAACACTTTCTTCCCGACTACACATAGTTAGAGACTCTTGCTAGAAATCATAGGGTAGATCATGCTACCTTTTGCTGTGAAGCATTACTTGTGCCTTTGTGATGTTTATTGAATGTGTACACCCAGCTCCTTGATTTTTGCTCCTCAGTGATTCGTCAAGTATGAGAAAAGCTTTTCCGAGCTGTTGCTAGTGATTGATACTGACAGCAGAGCAAGTCAGTCGAATAACGAAGCTCATCTCCTGTCCTCATGCCAACTATGGAAAAGGGGCTGATCCCGTCTTGTGATGAGGGCGGTGGTGTTTCGCATGAGAGCTGGAAGCTGGAGGGACGGCTGGCCATTAGGAGATACGTTGACCGAAGTGCTCCGAGAGATAGACCTCAAGAAGTGAAGTGAGGCTGCATCATGCCTTCCTTCCTAGGGAGTGGGAGTCCCTCACGACGGTAACAGCAAATGTCCACTTCGCAATCTTTCCCATCATCATGTTTCAACCCTCAACGGTCCGCACCTTGGAGTCATCTCTGTCCAGTTTCAGCATTCTTGATTTCGACGTCGTCTACAGAGCATGATAGGTAGGCTGCCTGTGAAGCTCATTGATCGACCTGCTTGTTTCAGGATATGTATAGTTCGGACCAAGACTTGACGCGGCAATGCCGTTGGCCATTCATAGCAGCCTAGAGGAGAAGTCAGCAATAGCGAACGTGTACCCGGCTGATCCCGTGTGTTTGCCGAGTAGAAACCTGTGAATACTGTGACACAGCCACATACCTGCCGACATATGCATGTAGATTGACGCAGGCCAGAAATTCGATTTATAAAATATGATATAATGAAAACTAGACGAGATCATGCCCAAAAATAGACGGCCAGATAATCGACATATGGTCAAATCGTCGAAGATTACAGGCCGAACATCCGGGATCGCAGCTGGGATTTTCGCACACTATGTTACGTTGTATTCGGGTTTCCACCTCAAATGGCCGCGCAATATGGGAATATGGATGGAAAGGGACTGGTTAAGGATCCAAGAAGAGCTCCATCGGGCTACTCAAGATTCGCCAAGTCAGGAATCGTAGTCATCGTCATTACCGCCGCACTTGAAGCCGCGGATATGCGAACACAGATCCATGATGCGAGTACGCGTGAACACGGCATGGTACATGAGGGGAAACGCGAAAATACCACGATCATGAGTGCCTTGGAGTCGCAACTTGGTGTTCTCCAAAGCGAGGGACTTGGTGACTCATTGTGGCCGACAGCCTACTGCAAAGGGGAGTCACACTTGCATCTGCGTGCGATGAAACGCATACACTAAAGGGACCATGTTGTTTCCCCACATACATGCTTTCAATGCTCGAGGATCTGATGCGTAAAATAATGGGTGGTCGAGATGGATTTAGACGTCGAGAACAGAGGTCGCGTTGTTTCGCAAACGATCGGCTCGTTCTCGTGCAGGCCCTCTGTTGGACAGACCATGTCGAGCTGAGAACAGGACCTTTATGCAAGGAAATCCTCGCCTGTCAAGTTCCAACCTGATGGGAAAAAGAAGGTCCATGACTGTTCCATGCCGAGTTCCCAATAATCGAAGCAACCACGATCAAACCAATAATCGAAGCCACCACGATGTCCATGTTGCTGGAGGCTCGCCACAGCTTCTCAGTGGAGAGCGTTCTTAGAGAAGACGTGTTTGGCATTGAAGCAGAATTCACCACTCGATGATTCTGATTCCAACGACCGTCATACTGGCGGCCCAGGATAGGGTTGAAACTGTGGCGAGTTTTGCTGCACACAGCCACAGACAGCACTCTAACACCTGCACAAAGCCTCGCTCACGTCCGGAAACACTTTGCCCGTCGATCCTTCGGCGACTACGATGATTCTTGCTGCAATGCTGCTCCCGAGGTCATCTCTGTATCATTTCGGTCGCATTGATTGTTCTGGAAAGCTTGACGGAACGGAGAGCCGTGCTAAGAAGATGGAGGAAAAAACTCAGTCAAGCACGCCCGCCCCATTTCCAGTCTGATGACATCCTGGAGTAGCTCCATCTAGCGGAGGAATGCTTGGCTGGATCTTGCAGGGCGATTGGCGAAGAGAGCTGTGCGCAAGATAGCGTCGTAATCCAATCTCACCACTCACAACCACGACACACCGAATTCTCTCCCCCCTCCCACCCTCCACCCTTCTAAGTTCTGGCCCTCGTGCCATGAGATCCTCCCTTGAGTTCAGCACTACTCTTGGCGCGGTCGCAACCCTGCTTGAAATCCGGCTATCCCGATGCAGGTAACACTCCGTTGGACCTCTTTCGCCATATGCATGAGGCCGTAAACGTGCTGCCCGCTGGGGGTAGACGAACGTCGCGCGGGCCCAAGTGATGAGCATATTGACGAGGCTTGCAAGTATCGTCGAACGCTCAAGCACTCTGATCACTGCTCTAGGAGGTCGGTACCGCTCGGCGATGCGCGCTTTCTTCGATCAATACAGTTGAGTTTCGGCAAAGCCCGGCTGTTTGCTGCAGTAGGAGGTACGGCCTACACGGTCTGATATAGCATCACCATAGCTGGTCTCTTATTCGGGCACTGGAAGATACTGTGTACAGCATCTGGCTTGTCTAGGCTGTATCGAGGCGCCCTGATGTTGCTTTTGAGCTCTCATCTCCGTCAATAAGGCTATGGGTTCCCTGAACGTTGAGCCTTATGCGGTATCTCATCTCTCCAGGATCACCTGTCTGGCAAACCAGGGCTACAGGCGCGAGGGAGCTCACAGACGCGTCGGACGCTCAGCTACGGCCAATATTTAGCTGCATGCGATTTATGCAGGTTGAGCAAACTGATGCGCAGCAGCGGGGGCACCTTTTGGGGCTGGGTGCATCGTGCAGATTCGGCTCGACTTTCTGCGTGGCTCGCCTCTGACCGTTGCAACCGCCTCTTCTACAAAAGATGGTCATCACCCACAGCCTAGCCTGCTTCTTACCCACCTTTCACCCTCCTACAAACCGCTTCTCATTCGTCCTTGCCTCTCTCCTCCTCCCTCAAATCAGACGTGCACATTACTTCCCTCGGTGGGACCGTCTTAATTCTTACCAAATCCATTCACTTTGTTTCGTGTCAGATCCAGCATCACGCCCTCGCTAATTCTCTTCTTTTCTACTTCACAATGGTGATAAATCTACTGCCCGCCTCGGCAGCTGCCTTCGCGCCGCGGTCCGCCCCGACTATTGTTCTCAACACAAAGGTTGAGCCTTGGTTAACTCAGACTCTCAAGAGGATAAACCGGGTCAAGCGCCCGCTGAACAGTGTCCCACAGCATTACAGATGTCTCACAGAAACCCTCTCCGGTCCCGCCGCTATCTGGACACTGTGCTCAGTCATGCTGCCCAAGAAACCCGACTCGGAACTCGTCAAGGACTCAAATCCCCTGGTGGAGGCTATGTTCAACTATCAGTTCATCCACATCGAAGCATATGTCGTGCATGTCGACATGGTATCACAACATGAGGTTGCATTCAAGCTTACACCCGAGACCATCGAGGACCTGATCAAGTACCACAAGGACATCTACTCGGTCGATGTGTCGGCGAGCACCTGGAGCTGGGCTGAGAAGGAGGTTCAGTTGAAGAAGCTGCAGGAGGAGTTTGTCCAAGCCATCAACCGCTTCGTCTTCCGAACCGGCATGCGTGCCCTTGAAGGATTGGAGGAAGATGGGGCCGGTGAACTGCTCGATGGCCGAAGTGAGGATGTGAAGAGCGCTATTCTCCAGCTATTCCACCCCTTGCTTCCACCACCACCAAGAATCGTCGATGTTGTACGACCGGCTCCACTCCTTCCAAGCTCCACCGCCGGCGGCAATTGGTGGACTCCATCCCAGTCCATGGCTCCACAGCCTCCAGTGGACGCTTGGAGAGTTCTTTCTTCGACACCAAGCCCCACTGTTGCCTCGTGCAGCGATGGAACCCCGAGCTTTTGGGCTACCATGGACAACGTGCAGCAGTTGCCTTCACCGACACCTTCATTCAGCCAGCCATACTGCTCGTCCGGCGAATATTACACGCCGCCTCAGACCACCGTCTCTCTCGCCATGCCTTGTTCCATGCCCTATTCCGCTGCGTCGCCCTTCTCCACAGCGTCACTTTCGTTGCCACTACCGATGCCACTTGCCAACTGCGGTTCAAGTGCGTCAAGTGATTTCGGAGGCTTCGCATGGAGTTACAACAACTTCGCACCGCAGTATGCATCAGTGCTATAGACTCGTACAGCTTCTCTTCTCCGACGATCCGCAGACTGGCTCTTTGGTCGAGTTCTCATTACGCATTTTAATCACCTTCTGCGGCGACGCGCATAGACCTTGCGACACTTTACGAGACAAGAAAAGCGATGTTGTACGACTGATGTCAGCTTACAACTTAGCATCACGCATCTGGGACGGCGTTTCATCACGGCACTTCGGCGAACGGACAGCATAAACCGGTTCTTCGGCTCGACAAGCTTGATTTCGTTGGGATACCTCTCTGTTTTTCCTTGAGTCGTCTTTGTTTATTTTAGCGAGCGAGTTTTTGAATTTTTTTTTTGGATTTTGCATATTCCTGGTCTGGTCGCATTACACTAGAGCACAGAGCCTCACGGCTATGCAAGAGGGCGGAGATCTTGCTGTACTCTTCTTCTCTTCTCTTTTTCAAATGTCGTCAAGATGGGGCGCTCTTGTCCGGGAATCGGATTACGACGGAGAACTGGCAGCAATGCCTACCTCTTTCGATTCCCGAGTCCGGGCGTTTCTTCTCGCTGGGTTCGACACTGCGTGTCGGCTAGGACCATCTGGCAGCGACTGGGACTCGTGTACGAGCGTCCGCGACGCTGTGTCATGTTTCTCTGCCCCACAATTGGTCATGGATGCAAGGAACGGAGCAAGAGGCGGTCAGTCCTGCAGGCCATCCGTCCGTGGCGGATGGTGTCTGTCCACGTTGGTAGAATCTTCTGCTTGCAGAAGCGCCATGTGTGTGGGCTGAGTCGTTCCTCTTGTTCCTCCCCCTTTGGAGAATTGAACTGGTTGTGGGGTATAGGCTACCATCCTATCAAACTGGGCACACTGGAGCTGGACTTCACCAAATCGATGGGACTGGTGTCTGTCGTCATTAGAGCTGGGCTCTTTTGTATTCCCTAAAACTAATTATCGAAACAAAAAATCCACAACAATACGTCAATACAATTGTCGTGGCCCTTACTTTTGCTGTGGCTGTGATGACCGATCTTCCAAGTCTGCTGCGTACTCTTTTCTTTCTCCCAGCGCTTGTCGTGAAAGAAGTCGCCAGAACTTACGATGCTTTTGTTTGGCGCATAACGTTGCCCGTTTGACAGTGATTATAGATCCCGGAACATTAAAGTCGTCAAATCGTGGTTCGCCAAGAGTGATGAGCCATCCGTTGTCCCACGCCTTGGGCTCGGATCACGGGGCGGAGAATTCTTAGCTCAGCTCGATATGAGGTAGTCGCGGGAACCATCTCTTGCTTCTTGCCAAGGTACCTCCGTAGGAACCAGACGACGTGCGACTATGGATATTCTCCTCTGTCACTGAAAACAGAGCGTTTCCGTCGAATTACTATTTATCGCGCAATCACCAGTGGCCAAGTCCACGTCGAGACACCACTGCCGTCTACACCCCGCCTAATTACCCTGCAGCTGCTCATTCACTGCAAGCCTCACGCGATACCCGAACCTCCACCTCAGTACGTCCACCAAAGACCACCCGCACGACCGACCCTGCGTATAAGACCACCATCTCACATGGACCCGAGGCAGGACTCTCCTCCCTCCCACAACAGCGAACACACGACCTACCTCAGCGCCATCCGCCAAATCGAAGCCATCCCGGTTCCTGATCTGGCATCCACGCTCACCGACCCAGCCCGCGAGGACGAAGCCAACGAGGCCAACGTCAGCTTCCTGCGCGCGCAGGTCGATCCGCAAGACGAATGGAGGGCGCAGAACGCGGAGAGGGAGTTTCTGGAAGATAGAGTGCAGAGGATGAGTCGGCATGATCGCGCGAGGCGGGATCGGTTACAAAGGGTTCTTGCGCGATTGAATCGGTTGCACGATCCTGCTTATAGCGATCGGGTGCCGAGCCATAATTCGCTGTATGATTGGAGTCCGGCTAGTGAGGGCGAGGATAGTGTTAGTGAGGAGGCTGATTTGCAGGCGATACAGAGGGAGTTGAGGAGGCAGCAGCCTACCGCTCATCCCGAGGTGTTGAGGGTGCTTGCGCAGACGGAGCTGGATCAGGAGAGGGAGAGGCGGAGTCGGGTGCATGCCACTCGGTTTTCCAGCACGGGGCCTGGGAATTCGAGCACGGGGCCTGGAAATTCGAGGAACGAGGCTTCGCTGAGATCGGCGGCTACGCTGCAGGCCATACGGAGACATCCACGGTTTTCAGCGAGATCCGCTCAGATAGAACGTTATATCATGGATAGATCTGAGCGTCATACTATGGAGGTCGAGGAGGCTAGGACGAGGCTGGAAGAGAATAGGGCAGCCGAACAACTACAAGGGCGTATTGGGGAGATGCCGACATCCGCGCATCAACCAGATCCTCGACCCCGAATACGACGGGCAATACTGCAGGATCCCGCGCCGGAACCGTCAGACAGGTCGAATTGGCTGCCTTCGACTGTGAAATATTTGGCCAATCTTCGGCATTCCAGGACAGAAGAGGATGGCTTCATGCAAGCTGTGGACTTTCATCTTGCTACGAAGGAGAATTTCATGGACACCCACGACGACTTTCTGCTCGATGTATACTCCTTGCCTCCAACGCATGAGACATCGCTTCTTGTGCCGGGGGCTGTCTTTGAAGGGCAGCAAAGAGCACACACCCCGGGAGACTTTTCGTCGAGCCATGAGCTGATTTCGAGATGGGAATCGGAATGGCGAGCCTCGGAATCGTCTCGGCGCGAAAATATGCCTCGATTTACACTAGATGAAGTATCACGGCTATGGAACTCGTCCAGTACGATACCGCCCCACGCACAGAGGTCGCGGTCATCTCGACCACCTGGCCCCATCAAACATGACTTTTGGCCGGTGAAGGTCAGGATTCATGCGGTTGATTATGAAAGAATGACCCTGGCTGCGACCATGGAAGCATATGATGTCCCATCTCAAGCGCCAGTTTCAGACTTTGTCACGAACCTGGCCGATGACATCTGGCCAACGACCGGAACTGATCACAACCAGGTACACAACATCCCAGCGCCTCCGACGAAGAAAGAAGAGCGCAAAAGCATAACGACATATCTCGAAGGCGAAATCCTCGACTTCAAAAACTTCACATTCAAGACCGAGAGCTTCAAGAGTAGTCTCGACAACGACGCCACGTACTGGCGCAAACTCGAACCTTTCAAAGATTTCACAGACGAAGAACTCATTGGCCGTCTCACCTCAAAGGGATACCTAGAGCACCTCTCCCAATCCTACATCCTCATGCGATGGAAAGAACGCTGCTTCGTCCGCGACCCCTCCTCCAAATCTCACACGGGCGAGAGGTTGCATCACGTTTATTCTTCCGCCATCGACTCTGAGGCGAGGGAGGCGGGTGATTTTTATGAGGCGGTGGAGATGCCGGATGGGTTTACTGGATTGACGATTAGTGGGTTTTATTATGTTTGTATGAGGAGGGGCGATGGGGCTGTGGAGGGCTTGTATTGTGATCCGCAGAGTAGTCCGTATCAGAGGTTGACGTTGGAGAGGAAGGGAGAGGCGGTGCTGGGGAGGTTTCCGTGTTGGGAGTTTAAGTAGGGGGTGTTTGGATGGAGGAATTTGGAAGAAGAAGAAGAAGGAAGGGAGAGGTGTATATAGAGAGAGAGTTGGGGTGGAGATACGCTATGGCTTTGAATTGTATATGAGTAGGCCAAGGGCTTTTAGGGTGAGCGCTATGGATTTAGAGCGTTCTTTTTTGAATCGTCAGGATAGGCTTTGATCAATGGGATTTGGTTATTGATTCACACATGTTGTCTGCCATGTTTCAATCATGATGACCAGCTATAATTGGGTATGTCTTCCGTGTTTTGGCAGCGGTACTCTTGAATAATGGATTATTGAAAGTCATTTTTGTGGCTTGTTTGTTCGTTCAACATCGATACGTGTGGTAAAGAGTTGTGGTTCGGAGATTGCATTTCACCTAATGATATCTTCAGGAGGGGGCCAAGAGACAAAGAGAGCGCGGTGATATGAGTTTGCTAGCGTAGGAAACTGATGAATAAGGGATGTTGGGGGAGACTTGAGGATGGATGAGGTTAGGATACTGGTATAGAATAAGTATCCCCTGAATAAGGTATCGTATACATAGTCACTAGCAGTCTATCCGAGGTTATTATCACCGAGGACCACAACTCTTGCTTGCTTTATCCTCCAATATCTTATCCCATCTCCTCTTGATCCGTCCCAGCAATCTAGCCTCTCCACATCTGCCTTGTTGAGACTTTGATTATTGTCCTTCACTCTCTCCTGGCTTCTGATGCGATCCTCCTCCTCCTCATCCCCATGACGACATGCTCTTATATATCTCCAATTCTCGTATGACTGATTGACTAAACTGTTAGTGCAACATATCTTCCTTGGGACGAGGCCTAGTCGAAATAACTACGTCATATCTCGCCAAGGAGTACCTCGAATCGATATCGACCCTGAGACTGTTGTGGGTGCTCGGAACTAGGAAGGATGAACTGTCCTCATGTTGCCTCCGCTGTTTATTCAATTCATCAAAGCTCCTACCTATGTTCTGATCGATTTCTCGTCCTGGTATGCCCTTACTAATGACTACGAGGGCCTTTTTTTTTCTTGATCCCGTGGTTCGATTATAGTCGCATCCGGACTTCGAAATATGAGACTAGATCTGGATGCCTCAATCAGGATCTACGGTGAATTCTTCAATATATTATATCGCATCGGTCGGTCCTGCCAACTACAACTAGATTTTGATTTCCCCAAAAACCTTTTCTCTGTTCATACAGCCGGTAGGATCAGCTTGATGGATATCTATCAAATTCTGATATGGTTCCGTGAATCCATCTCGTCTCACCCACCCTCAACGCCCCCATCCTCACTCACCTCTCAATCACAAAAGCACGTTTTCACAGCACATAACTTCCCTCCCGACTCGGCACAACCGGAATATCAGCCTGTCCCTCGAGCCACTCCACGTCAACCCTCGCACACTCCATCAGCGACCCGATCCCATCCCTCCCAGCCCGATCCCAACTCCCAGGTCCATGCAGCCCACCACACCCATCCCAAACCACCCCAGAAACACCTCTCCACCCAGGAACCTCCCCGTCATCAGCCGCCGTCAAGTGACCCTGCCGCCGTCTCGCGTACGGATCCCAGGGCGGGAAAAAATAGGCATCCGGATCGCCGTCTCGAGGCCTGTACCAACGCAAGAACCACGCTTGGGTTTCCCCGTGGTGCCACCATTTGTGATTCACAATATAGAGTTTCCGTTTTACAATGGCCCAGGGCGCTGTTCCGCCCCGCGTTGCGGTCCAGGTTGCTTCGCGCTCTGCACTTTTGCTGCAGGGGTTGGCGGTGGTCCAGTATCGACTGGCCGCGGTTTCGATGCCCTTTTTCCAGTGCCCGTTTGCGTAGGCGATGTCGGCGTGGATGTTGTCTGCGTTGTTGGTGTCGTGGAGGGCGCTGTGGAGTTTGGGCGTCCAGTCCTCTACTTCGGTTTTGTGCTTTTCTAGCGTCCAGGGGGGGGGGTTGGCGGATTCTGTGTATGTGTAGGACTGGAGGAGGATTGGCTGCCGTAGCTCGCGGGGGAGATTGAGGAAATTGGTGGGGGCCATTGTTATTGATCTAGCTCTTTATATATCTGTTTAGGATCGATTTGAGGGTGCTGGATGTAGAAAGGAAAGATTGACGGTGCAGTGGGAGGCCTATTGAAGGCAAGATATATAACCAAGGCCTCGGAAGCGAATCGAGATATTGTCGACGGTTTGCAGGCTGAAATGTTTATTTCCTTGTTGATTTTATCTCCTGATCGGAATGTTCTGGCGCCTATCACAATCGACCTCTCGCAGCCCGTCACCGCAAGTCATTGAGAATCGTTGAAGTCCTAAATTGTTCCGTATTCAATCCGCAGAGCGATCAACCCTCGACACCTATACCCATTTCAAGCGATCTTCATATCATTCTATTTCACAAGTGTGATCCTTGCTGGTATGCCTCACCTCAAGAGTCGACCAAAAAGAATCATTGCCTGCCGATTCCCCCTCCCCACCAGCACGAAGCTTAGGTGGAGTATGAGTAAGCACGCTGATGAAGCCAAGCGACGTCTATATCGGCAATCGAGATGTGCTCAAGGCCGGCATTGTCCCAAGTAGAAAGTGGATGGCGCTCGCCTGATTTGTCCCAGAGAATACCCGATGGACCTGTCCATCCCTTTCCAAATGCCTTGCGTGAGTTGACACGTCTTCTCGACGATAATCACTACTCATGTGGTTTAGATCAAGCGCAAAGAGCGTCCTTTGTCGCTCCCTCAACCGGTTTCCCTTGCTCTTTGCAGCATACCATATTAGGACATGTTCATCGTGATGTTCGAGATATCCCTGATCTTCCGGAAAAGGTGTAAAAGCAAAGGCGCTGAACAGAAACCCGCTCGCATGACTAATCAAATCTATTACACAGCAGTCACAAACCCCATATCCTCATACCGATGGTTGAAAATGGAATACATCCAATCGTCCCAAGGTCTCCCGATCCCATCTACGCCTTTCCCTACCTTCTCAACCTAAATCTAACATCAAACTCTTCCTGCCTCACAAACCAAGAATTCACAGTCTTCCATTCCCTGGCGGGTTCCACGAGCTCAATCTACGCACATCAAAGTCAGCACCCACACCACCAAACCAACAATCGCAAAGACCAGGGGCAAACAAGAGCAACTCACCTCAAACCTCCTCAAAAAACTAGGAACCAACTTGTAAATCTCCAACAGTGAGATGTTCTTCCCAATACACGTCCTCGCCCCTGCCCCAAACTGGAACATCGTGGCCTTCATCTCTCTCAATTCCTCCTTGCTCGCTTCGAGCCACCTCTCCGGCCGGAAAACGTGGACATCTTGGCCGAAGATCTCGGGACGACGGTGGAGAACCCAGGCGTTGCATCCCACAATTGTGCCACCCGGAATAAAGTTTCCACAAATATCGATGCCAGAAGCGGGCGTAACTCGTTCGAGCATGAGTCCCGCCGCAGGGTGAAGTCGGAAAGATTCCTGCACCACGGCATCGAGGTAGGGTAACATTTGCGAAGTTTTCCAAGTAACGATATCAGAGGTCGAATCGCTGATGACGCCCTCGTCCACCGCTCGATCCAATTCCTGCATGAGTTTTTCGCGACACTGTGGGTATCTGAGGATGTGGTAGAAGATTGAACTCAGACTTATGGCTGTTGTTTCGCTGCCGGCGAGAACCATGCTTAGACAGCTTGTTAGGACCAAGTTGTCTGTCATGAGATCTGGATGCTCGAATTGGGCTTGGGTGAATTTGGAGAGAAAGTCGATGCCGTGGGGCGTGTGCGATTCTGTGGACGAGACGGACGGGAGGGCTGAGAGGCCTTTTGCTTTGATGAGGGACATTTCAGAGGAACGGGCGGCGGAGCGATCGAGGGCGAATTTTGTGGCTGGGAATTCGGAGGGAAAGAGGTTGAAGTGGCGTTGGAGGTACATTTTCAAGACATTTTTGTTCAGGAAATGGTCGAGGATGGGGAGTTGGCCGATCTGTGGTGCGAGAAAGAGGATATCAGCTCCACAATAATCTTGACATGGAAGACATCTTAGAGGAGCAGACTCACCGGACCAGCATAATCCAAAAACTTGGAGATGAATCCAACAATACCGTCGATATCTTCGTTCTTTTCAATGAATCCGATGGGTTCGCTCCAGGTCAATTCGCCAATGACATCGAAGGCGTAGAATTGCAGCCATTTACTAAAACTGCATGTTGCATCTTTCGAGACAAACAGCCTCTCAGTCTGTGAGAGAAAGAGAGAGGTCGTGCTATCAACCAAAGGTTCATAAGAGACCAAACTACTCATAGCAAAAATATTGTTCACGCATCGTCGGTATCGAGCGTGGTATCCCTCATCCGTCGTTGAAAAGAGCGAGGGAAGCCGTTTCCCCTTCACAACACCTTGTTGAACCGGGTAAAATTCTGACTACGCGGCCTGAGCAGTTGTCTCAATACCTAACGAAGAGCTTTAGACGAACAGACATACCTTGGTAAACCCCTTGTTCAACCCATAAATCGTCTTCAAAACCTTCGGGTCGGCGAAGGAAAGAGCGTTTGGCCCAATTCTCACAACATCGCCATACTTCTCATGCAGCGCAATGAAAGTCTTCTCAGACCGCCTCCCGTAGGCATCGAAGAATCGCCATAGATCGGTGAAGCCCGCTAAAAAGGGACCTGGATATCGATGAATGCCATATGCATATTTATTGCGCAAGAAGTAAGCGACGATAAAGGAAGGAACGATTAGAGCCCAGAACTCTCGGATGAAAGAGGAGAGGGTATGGAGCAACATGTTGAATGCTGAAGTAGTAGGATGAGATAGTGAAGAGATAAGAGTATTTTGAGCGAGACGATGTGCAGGAACTCGACGAGCATCACATGTCCGAGAGAAGATCTTAAATGCCTTCAAACATCTGAGATCACAATCTCGGCCACATCAGACGTACAATCTCGAAGCGCCGTCCTTACCATTGTCGTATGCAGGGTACGTGCTCGTGGTGGAGGCGGGCGATGCGATTGTTGATATTCTCACGGCAGCGAGTGTGACGATGATAATGATAATCCGGCAGTTGCGAATCGGTCAAGTTCTCCATGGAAAGGCTTGAGAGGTGCCTTGATGGTTCTTGTGGAAAGATGCAACTTCCGCCATGTCCGGTTCCATGCGGGCATGTAGGCCTGAGGCAAACAACCGGCAGTTCCATTTCGGCATTTGAGACGACACAACTGCCGGTCCGCCACCACAGTGGCGCATGAAGTTTTGTTTAAATTGTTGTCATGACGTCCTGCTTGCATTCTTTCAAGATTCACGTGCGCAACAAGTCGTGGACACTTAGCCTGGTTTCCAAAGTTGCCCGAATCTGGTAATCGTCACCTACACCAACCAACCAACCAACCAATTCCAGGCTCACTCATAGTCTCCAGATCGCGCATCCAAGAGCCACGTTCTGCGTCAAACACCATTGCCAAGATGACAGAACCGATACACATAATACCCTCATCACTTCGCAAACGCAAACTACGCCATCAAATTAGCAAGGAACCCCCATGAAGCGCTACAAGCTCACCGTTTTAGCCTCCTCAGGAGTGACATCAGATAGTTCCGACAAGGTATCATCGATCAGTCCAAGCTTGTTGACGCGAATGTTGTACCACATCTCACTTCTGTCTCCACCAAGCTCACCGCTCATGATCTTCTTCTTCAAGTCGCGAATAAAGTCGTTGAAAATATCGGGCAATTCGAAGTCTACCATTTCTTCTTTCATCACCCTTATCGCTTCGACAGCACGCGCATACGCGCTGGAGCCCACGCTGTGACGTATGTAATTTTGCACAATGACAGCCATCTGCTTGATAGCGTCTCGGATCTGCGACATGTCTTCTGTCGTGGACAGCATCTGCTTGAATTCTGGAATGGCGTTGTCCGCGCTGATCTTGGGTCGTTTTTCACGGCCCAGGAGCTCTTCAACGTTGAGGCCCGAGAGTGGTTTGTCTATATCCCGAGTACGCTTTCTTCCCTTTTGCCTTGGCGGGACTTTCTTGACATCCGCAGACTTGATAACCGCTTCCAATGCCGACTGAGCTCCCAAAACCAGCTCCGCAGGAGGGTTTGAATACTTCATCAAGATTGGCGCTGGCGGCGGGACTTCATCAATTTTGTTCACGGCGCGAAACTTGATAGCCTCTTTGAGACGGTGCACTTTCAATGAAAATGTATCTTCAATTGGCGCGTATTCGCCTCCGTCCTCATAGGTAGAAACGTCCATAGCGTCCATGTATTCGCCCATCGATTTCATGAGCTCGTCGTTTGGGAGATTACGGTGCTGGGTGACCGCTTTGCCGCCCACAGTGACAACTTTGTCAAGATGCGGAAAGATGTATGAGCGAATGTCTTCTGCAAATGGTAGTTCGACATCGACCAGACACTCGTGATCGCCCTGGATTTCTGGCGCAAGAAGTAAAATCACGGGTCCTTTGGCGTAGTTGTCTTTAGGCACGAATCGGGCGATGGCATATGTTTCCAGCTCCTGGAGTGCCCAGATGAGCGAAGAGAGTGCCATCTTTGCCTGTGATACCCGTTAGCGACTGCCTCAGCACTGGTGTTACTGAGCCGTCTGCATACCTTGTCATTGGCCTTGTTTCCAACGATAACGTTGGTGTTCGACATGCTCAGATGAAGCTCGAACTTGTCCATGGGAATGAACCCAATGATTTCAAGGCAAGCAGTGACATCCATTCTGGTGACATTCTGATCGGATTCGCTGATGTACACTGCGGTCCTGCCATATTCATATCCCTTAGCAAGATCTTCTTTTGGAACATCCTTCTTTCCTCCTGGCGCATCAGGGTCTTCAATCCAATATCCACGTGCGTTTTTCACGGCGACCAAATTGTTGTCACTCGTTCCTTCCATCTCCACGTCTTCTCCATTTTGCGCCGTGCCGAAAGCTTGTGCCTGCGGTGGTCCAGGCGCCATATTCGCATTCTCGACATGCTTGCTTGCAGAAGGCGCTGGAGCGACTCTAGTCCGTGGAAATCGCTCCACGTCTATGGACATAGCTGAATCGTATTTGGTGGGCAGACCAAGCGTGAGGATGTTTTTGTACGAAGAAATAGGCCTGGTGCTCTTCAGCCTCGGAACTCCCATTTCGGCAATGGCTTCAGCCATGGTACCAAATTGCCCGCCACATGCGTCCACAAGCTCACGTAATCTCTTCTCATTCTCTGCCTTGACAGGGTCTTTATCCTCCTCCTTGAAGCCAAATTCAGCATCATCGAAATCCACACCTAGAACAACCAATTGAATACTTTCCTCTTTGAGTTGTCTAGCGACGGCTTCATTGTCGTCATGATCCATAGGATTCATGGCATCGGTGACCATAATAATCTTCCTCATGAACTTGAGTTTCTTACAGTGTTTGGTGATCATCTGCATCGCGACCACAATTGCCGCAATTCCATCGCCTTTGTTAGTTCTACTGGGCTTGAGTCCATCACGCAAAGTCTGTATATCGCCCATCAAAGTCTGCTTGATGTCTTGGAGAACGGAGATGTTTTGATATCCTTCTTCCGCGTCAAGTTCATTGTTGCTCACATCTGATCTGAGAGCCACGACACCAACCCCAGCTGTTTTGCGACCGGTCTCGACCTTTTCAGAAAACATATCCCATTAGCAGGCGAAAAAGACAAGAATTGAGCACGAGTAGAACATACCGTCGTCGTGATCCTGTCCCAAACATATTGCAAGACCCAATCCAAATCGGTCTTTCCGCGACTTTGATTTTTCTTTCCCATCGACTTGCCGACGTCGACAATGTAGACTGTAGCCTCCTTATCGGCCATGATTGAACAGGTTCCTTGCGATGAGTCTAGGTGATGGTCACGCAATACCTGTGATGAGTCTCCGGAGAATCATTGTTGTTGAAGGTCTGAAGCCGCGGCGAAGCACAGGTCAGGGTTAGGCAACAGAACGCGCCACAGGCTCGCGTCATCAGCTGATCATTTTCGGGCACAACTTTCTCAGAAGTCTTGTTGATCCTATTTTTACGTGATGTCGAAGGACCAAAATTGCGGACTAGGAATCGATATTTAAGATATCAAATTTTAGTGTCAATGGTTCCGTTTAATGCTCAAAGGACCTTGGTGACACGCCAAATACTAAGGCCTCGGAAGTTCGAACTGATTTCGCACGCTGTGTTCAGAACGTCCCAGGTCGTTACGTCTCAATACATACAACTACCGCTCTATTCCACAACTATACTCATGTTCGTGCCATACAACCAATCATTGCGAACAAGCCAACAAACCCAAACAAAACGCTCGTCCGAATATAACAGTCATGGTCCAGGGTATCCAATAAACTCGCGATTATCATCAATAATTCTACCATATCTGTTGTACCATTAGCATAGGACCTCTCGTATAAGGGATGATGGTAGAACTTACTCAAGCAATAGTCGGAAAAACCAGACCTCAAAATCCTCATTCCGCAATGCCTTCCTCGCCCATTCCGTTCCCTGTTTCGCCAACCTAGGCGCCTGTTCTTTCCCGCTCGGCTCGCTGGCAAAGTATCGTACAGCCTCCAGCCACTCATCTCCTCTCAACGACATGGGAATGTAATGGACCCAAGGCTTCAACCAATCCATATGCCATTCCTGGAAAATGGACATCTTATAGACCAGGCTTTTGCTCCTCAGGAACGCGTAGAAACGTCCACTGAACGCATTGCCGTCCATATCAAGGAGATGTTTGTATTTCCACGCGTCTTGTTGGTCAACGCGATCACCGACGCTGAAGAACTCTTTCTGCGCGTCGCAATCTCCTGGGTCGCATTGTCCCACATGCGAGAACTTGACATCAACAATGTCGGCGAAGTCCTTGCGAGCAACCTCCTTGGACACCCACTTGTGTTGGCCGCCTTCATTTTTATCTTCCATGATCCTCGTCGTGTCAGGTGCGCTCATCTTACGAACAACTCGTTGACGGTGTTGGCGTCTCCATCCACCATTCCGGCTGAACCCACCTGTTGTTGATCCTCGCCAATACATTTGGTTCATTTTCTTCTCCCACGACATGTCCCTCTTTGATTCATAGTCGACTCTACCAGCCCAGTACCATGGACTCGGGTATATGATGTCCTGGAAACTGCTGATCTTACTCTGGGAGAAGATGGGAAACAAATCTTGGACAATATTGAAAGCGTTTGGTCTGTCGAAGAATCCATAAGTCTCACGCAATGAAGGTGAATTGCAAATATCAGAAAATGCGGTGTGGTTGTAAATGAAGCCCAAATCTCCAAATGCATAAGCCGTAACGTTGTCTTGCGAGCTTTCCTCAAAGTCACGGGCTGGAGAGTCCGGCGGACAAGACGCCCGAGAATGGGACCAAGTATGCTGGTGAGCGAATTTATTGAAGCGAGTCATTTTGATTTCCTTAATACGTTTTCCATCCGATAAATCTTTTGGGCGTTCTGAGAAGGCGTTCAAGGGGTGTTTGTTGGCGAAGGCAGCTGGCATCCGCTTGCTTCTTGCGATAGCGACGAGGCGGGCCAAATGATCCGATGGTAGTATCACACGAGGTTCGTCATGAACATTGAATGGCAAATCCATGTCCGGCAAGTGTCGAAGGGTTTCGTTCATCATTCCAATCGTGGCATGCACTTGCCAATCTTCACCTCCTTCTGTTTTGACCACTTTTCCGTTGCGTATCAGAAGCGTCATCAGCATGTTCTGATAACCTATTGCTTCCGTCACTCGTGAACGGATCATAGATGGCTCCACTGCCCAGAAAGGCAGCAATTGGTTGTGGATAGTGTCATACTCATCTATGAGCTGGACACCCTTCCGCTTGGCATACTCGTACCAGATGTCAAACTTTGGTGGTGGTGGAAGGCCATATCTGCGGCGGTATTCAGCAACAGCTTCTGCCAACGTACGGGACTGTGAGTCCCGCAATTCGTTGAACTGAGCGTCTGCGGATTTTATGAGTTGGTCGATGGGATGCGAGCTCTTGTCGGACTGTACCAGAGGTCTAAGCGCTTCGATTGGTGGCTCAACTGGAAACGGCGCAAATTGTCTGGGATGAGGGAACAAGCGATGCGAATTTAAGGCGTTGTAGCAGAAGACTAGGAAAGAGCAAGCTGCGAGAACAGCCGTAAGTTGTTTAGCCTTCATTCTCCTTCTGGAGGATGGAAACACCGGGAAAGTTTGGGCGTCATCGAAAAGTATCAAGGTCGCCAATGTGTAGAGAGTCGTGAGCCAAACGTCCCACCAGGAACGGTAGAGTACGACTCTGGAAATGAGAGTGGACAGAAGAGTAAGTAGCGAGGCATCTAAGGCTCCTTGTCGATGAGTCTGCAATATTTCGAGACAAAGAGTTAGCAATTTTCCGTGTAGATACTGAAGTGTATAAAATTGACGTGGACGCTGGAGCTGAAGCGCTTAATTACAGATATGAGTGGGCCGCGGATCTGTGGCATGCTTTATTTGATGGTAAAAGGATTGGCAAGGGCACGTCCGGGCACTTTATTTGCGAAGTAGTAATTAATGGGGGAATGAAGCCAGGCTTTGAATGGCAGAGGAACGCAACAGAAATATCGGAATGTGAGAACTTACCATAGCTGTCAAGAGTAATGCCTTGAACGCTCCAAGAACTATTCCAAGGAGGTCATCAGACGAATTCCATTGCTTGTATAGTATCATAACAAGCTTCAAATTGGCCCTTTGGCTATCAATTGGCCCAGACTGTGGCTTGTATGCCCATTCGTATCGTTTGAAATTTTCAGTTGATAGCGAAGCCACCATACAGACTACAGCGACTGCTGCTGCCATGTCGCGCATGGTAATCATGACCTCTTCTGACGCGACTTCTGGCAGCTGGAGAGCGGGCTTGACTATGAGTCCAGTGGGAGTCGAGGGAGGACTGTATTTGCCCTCTTCGTCATGTATCAGGGAGTACTCCAGCAGCAATAGTGCACCAGCGGTGAAGAAGACGCTGCATATCCCCAGAACACCAATATGAAATCGCACGAATGCGCAGCCCAGCGCCACCAGGCTTGAGCCAGTTGTGATAATAAGAAGACGGATTGTCCCCGGGGCTCGGATCCTCGCGAAAGTGGACAGGTGATCTGGAGGAGGATTGCTCGTGCGACTCTCGTCTGAGGCAGTTCGAATGAGAAGATAGATTGCGGCCGGGAGTAAAGACTAGACGACAATTAGAACGCGATCTTGCTGTATAGAATCTGCGCAGCTCATACCTGGGCCCACCACAAAGCATCTCTGTCGTCTGATGCCCGCTCACATACTTGTGCGAGTGCATACAGGAAGCCAGACGACCAGCTCAGCCGTCTCTTGTAGGCGCTCCCACTGCCGAATTGGATGCCGACCTTGAATCCATAGTACAACGCTACTGCGAGCCATGCTACTGCATTGACGAAGAGCGAGTGCGTTGCCGGGGTCGTCACGGCGGATAGGGTAGAGGTGACAACGAGCAGTGCAGGAAACAAGGCGGGCCAGAAACGAAGGACATTCTGCTGCGCCTGCGGGAGGGAAGGTCGCATCGAGGAGCTGGAGGATGGTTTCGAATAACCATGTCATTGGGGACTATGGAGTGGGCATTGACATTGGAGCTCTCGCTCTCAGTAAGTGGTGAGTGTCCTTGGTGTTGAGGGTCGGGCCTCGTCCACGTTGATCTAGGCCTACTGATCCTAGCTCGATTGGGACCTTTGCCTCGGGGGCTTCTTGGTCGGTGGATGCACATTTTGCTTTTGTCAATTTTACACATGGCAATGTCAAAGCTGTCGGCAGTACGATAGCGTTGCGGACGTGTATTTCTTGGTGCGACTCGAGACTTGTTTCATTTCTTTGTGCAACTATCTGGACAGTATCTCTCTGCCCCAAACTATTCAAGAAACTTGTGCAATTTTCAAGTCCAACCTCTGCCTCTTGCTCTAGAAACATAATCACTGATTACTGCAACCGAGCACCTTTGCAGACTTTACAAGGAGTGCTGTAGCAATGACCTTAATTGTATTCGATAATTACTCCAACGGAACGGGTATGACCAAATAACAGTCCACACGCGATATGAAAAGATCATTATGACAAACATACACATAAACTATTCATAGCTCCTGCCCCGAAGATTTCTCTGAATATTCCCCAGAATGATCCGAGTAAAAGTAGTTTTGGGGGACCTCTGTCGCCTTACCCGTCTTCTCGCAGAATCTGAAGCAGCTGCCGTAGGGAGGCGTGTATACTAACGAAAGTTAGTGATGAACCATCAGTTCCGCCGAAGATGACTTACGATGTAGAGACACAGCGAAGTCGTCTGGATTTGGATTCGAGATTCTGTGCAAGCCTATTGTGTCTGCGCTTGAGGTTAGGCTGTTATGGAATTCAAACTTCTTGTGTCAAAGCTAACGAACGTACCTGAAATGTAGGCCACTTCGTTTGAATTGTAGATGGTTTCTTTCACGACGGAAGGCGGCGCAGGAATACGCTGCTTAATCAGAGACTGATCTGGCCAGGCATACAATGTCTCTTTAAGCGAGCCCTTCAAGACCTTCATCAAGCAATGGGCGCCAGCATGGTCATGAACTGGACTGGCCTTGCCTGGGCTCCAAACCAGGATGAGCTTCGAAGCCATCAGCAAAGTCAAGCGCTCGGGCTTGGTCTGACTCACAAGGTTACTTTTACCATTACCCTTGTCGACGAGATTTCGTGTATAGGGCCTGCTACCGTCGCGAAGAGCATACTTTTCCCACTCCTTTTCGTTGCTAAGATAATCTTCCATGACAGAACGAAGCTCTTTATCGTCGACATCTTCAGAATTGATGCCTGACGAAGGACCAAGAATGTTCTTGATGTCCTTTACAAGACCATGGAAAAGATCATAGGCCTCCGGCGTGGTATCCTTAGGTTCGTGAATAGCCATGGCTGGAATTTTCGAGTAAGCACGAGTTGGCCTCTATAGAAGATAGCTCCAGGCTGACAGGAGGTTAATGGAACGTTGCAATCTGTGATATAGCATTTAGCATATGCGGACTTGACCGCCTGGTGAAGCCTACCAATGGATCGTGGTTGTTGATGAAATTGACGATGCGGACAGATGGGTAGATAGCAGAGACTTATGCTGTCCAATGTGACAGAGTTAACGCTTTGGGTAGCGCAAGAAGAGTGGGTATGACAAAGAAATCCGCTGCTCTATGCAATCAGCGAGAAAAAACGTGAAGAAAACATGGAGTAAGAAAAGATGATAGAGAAGTAAGCACGAAGGCAGCGACCTGTTGGCAACAGCGCTACCTATACCTTACCAGGCGGTGTTACCAATCTGTAGGTCATACCTGTGCTATACAATCGATCATGCTCATCCGCTGGGGATAGGGCCTACGAGACGGGCCAACCCTGGTTTCCATAATTCTGAGCTGAGACTGAATGTGATGTTTGTGCTGAAGAGCCGCCAATAGCCGACCTCGCCGACCTCAAACTTCGAACGTTTGTCGGCGAAGTTTAGAAGCGCTGAATGTCGCCTCTCGTCATTGGCTTACTACTATACTTTTTCCAGTACCCCGCCCAAAATCCAGCACCAAGATCGAAACCGAATACCACTGCCAGTCGCGACAACGATACTCACCCCAAACACTTAGCAAAAAAAGACGAAAGATCGCCCATCATGTCGACTACTGTGGAGAAGGCAAGTGTGCATTCGTCGATTGCAGAGGGTTTGTGCTAACAATTCGTAGATCAAGCATATCGAAGAAGAAGTCCGTCCTCCCTCTGCCAAAATTCCACGAATGCCTCGATTGCAATGACTGATACACCCACAGATGGCCAAGACCCAAAAGAACAAGGCCACATCGTTTCATTTGGGTACGACTTTCTCATTCGGCATGCAAAAGGACTCGGCTGATGCGATGCAAAAGGACAACTGAAGGCAAAGCTAGCCAAACTCAAGCGCGAACTTCTTACGCCAACCTCAAGCGGTGGAGGAGGTGGAGGTGAGCTACCCTGACTTGGATGCAACGCGCTCGAGTTCTCATAGAAAACGCAGTTGGTTTCGATGTGGCAAGAACAGGTGTGGCCAGTGTAGGATTCATTGGTTTCCCATCGGTGGGGAAAAGTACTTTGATGAGCAGGATCACCGGGCAACACTCAGAAGCGGCAGCGTACGAGTTCACGACCTTGACGACAGTCCCAGGACAGGTCTTGTACAATGGAGCTAAGATCCAAATGCTGGATTTGCCGGGTATCATTCAAGGTGCAAAGGACGGCAAAGGACGTGGTCGCCAGGTCATTGCCGTAGCGAAGACGTGCAACTTGATCTTCATCGTTCTCGACGTGAACAAGCCACTTACCGACAAGAGGATTATTGAGAACGAATTGGAAGGTTTTGGCATCAGGATCAACAAGAGCCCGCCGAACATTGTCTACAGGAAGAAGGACAAGGGAGGTCTCAACATCACCAACACAGTTCCGCTGACCCACATTAGCCACGACGAGATCAAGGCCGTCATGGGAGAATACAAGATATCGTCAGCGGACATTGCCATTCGCTGCGATGCCACCATTGATGATCTCATCGATATTCTGGAGGCAAAAAGTCGCGCCTACATTCCAGTCATTTACGCACTGAACAAGATCGACGCCATTTCTATTGAAGAACTTGATCTCCTATATCGTATCCCGAACGCCTGTCCTATCAGCTCTGAGCATGGCTGGAACATAGACGAGCTGCTTGAGCAGATGTGGGAAAAATTAAACCTGCGACGAGTCTACACCAAGCCAAAGGGAAAGATGCCCGACTACACAGCCCCTGTAGTGTTAAGGTCAACGGCATGCACAGTAGAAGATTTCGTATGTCCCCTCAATCTATTTTTAACGCTCACAACTCACGTTCCTAGTGTAATGGGATCCACAAGACGATTGTCGAACAGTTCAAGCAGGCCATCGTGTATGGCAAGTCTGTAAAGCACCAGCCTCAGCGTGTAGGATTGTCACACGAATTGGCAGACGAAGACATCAGTAAGGCATTCATGCAGTGCAGCGCAGATGCCGCCAGAACTTGCCAACTGACACCGCTGTAGTCACTATCGTCAAACGCTGATCCAAGGGACGCTTTGAAAATCATGGCTTCGCGGTGGCGCCATGTTAGGGAGATTCGAGCAGATCTGAAGACCAAGTATAGCTTTGGATGTCGGCCTCGATCTTCGGACCCGTCGAATGGCAATGGAAGCAAGGGATGGGAGCGAGCCTCAGCATCAGAGGCGAAGGACAACGACAAAGCACGTCCGCGAGTCCGGAAGGTAAAGAGCAGTGCAAATTGCAGTCCAAGAAAACGGACGGCTCTTGGTACACTACATGTCTCATCCTTGAAGTCGAATGAGAAGCGGTTGCGGCGAAGACGTGGGCGGATTGGCCACGGCAGAGAGGTCACCAATGATGCATAGGAAGGGTCTATTTTGGGACGGAGAAGCTTGCGAATTGAAGCAATGAGGGCAATTAATTCTCCCGGACTCACGACGCGATCCGCCATTTCCGTGGTGCTAAGGCAACGTACCTCACGATCGCGCCAGTCATCTGTCAATGTCATCATGGCTTTCTCGTGGAAGCGCAAAAGACGTTGTTTGCCAGCGGTGATGCTCTCAGGGGTTACATACTGTGGTGAATGTTTGAACGGTGAATTGGCAGAGTGAAGCAATTCATCTCGCGAGCGTCATCTGTGTCTGCCATTTCAACAGCTGTTCTCGCGTGCAAGTATGTCCAAGACAACAAGGTTTTGCTTTCTCGTCGCTAATAAGGCCCACGCCAACGTCGAAGCGAGGCGTGCTTATCTTGCCTTGAAAGGGGTTGAAAACGTCGCCGTCGTCTCAGTAAGTACTGCAAGACGCGCTTCGGTCCTTGCCTTTGTCCGCGACTCGGCAACATGGCTCGCTCACTCAGGGTGGCCGGGGAGGCAGTCGGTATGGCGTGGGGAGGTGGTTAGTGACATGGCGCAGAAGTGCATGGATAGGGTCGACACCTCTCAGTGGTAAACAGCAGTGCCAGGTGCTCCGATCCTCGCTCAATGGGACCCTTGAATTATCGAGGCAGGCGGGATTCTTATTCGCTGGATAAAGCAGCAGCGTCAGCCAATCGTTTGTCCAGGGCGAGGAAATGCAGCCTGGGTGGAGTCTACACAGTAGTATACTGTAGCATCCCGACCCCACTCATATCGAAGCGCCCCCCTGACGCCCAAGACGTTGAGAGCGAGCCGTGTCGTTAGTACATAGTATGCCCGTCTTGATCTAGCTCTGGCTGCGGTATTTGCAATAACGGAAGGCACCAGGACCGCTATCCATCCATCTCCATTGTTATTCCTGTTGTGTGCAGTGTTAGCGAGAAGGATGACCAGATGTTGCTGCACTCCGCACCGGGACATGCGTGTCGAAAAGGGAAGAATACATACTTAGCTCGTGGTGGAAAAACGCCGACCATTCAACGAATATGCACAGCGCCCAAAAGGCACAGCCGGGCCAAGCCACGAGCGTTATTCTTCTGTGTCCGTGTCTGTGCAAAAAGGAACGGCGACGGTCCTTCACCGTGGAAGCAAGCCACGGAGAAAGGCTGCACGTTGCCAGACGGCTCGAAATTCGAAAAGCAATGTCCATCAGAAGAAGCCCTTGCAGGTTGCAGATGCTCGAAGCAAGCGTCTCCCACGCATCCAGCGACTATCGCGATGGTCCTGTGATCTGTGATCGGTCCCGTCGTCTGGCAATATATCGCCGGCCTGGTCACGTCTGCTGTGTACGATGTACGGAGTACGTGCTATGTGCTAGGTTGGGTACCTCGCCATGGCCCAGCAGCGCCTGGCCTGTCCTGTCCTGTCATATCAGGTCCCAGGCCGCTGGGACGCTGTTTGATTGCAACCTGCGCACTATCCAGGTATAGCGGTCGTATGCTAACGCCGTTTACGGTCTGCTATATCGAGTATCGAGCGGTATCGATTGATTAGCAGCAGGCTGCAGGGTTGGAGACAGAGGGAGCGTGGGTAAACAACATGCCACGCCTCCCCATTTGCTGCTGCCCTCGCCCTCCCCCAGACTATGCCTCTTTGACAGTCGGCTAATGCCAACCCTCCCGCGCCGCACTGGCTGAGAAGCTACAGAGTACCTCCTACGAGCATGGGTGGGTAGGTAGGTAGGAGGGAGGTAGGAGGGAGGTAGGAGGTACTAGGTGCCGGTGCCTGTGCCTGTGCCCTGCCTGTGCCCTGTGCCCGTGTCGACCCATCCCGGCGCTCCACCAAAAAGCCTCTGAGCTGCCCGAAACTCCGCTGGTGGCATCTGCCTCCCCCCTCCCCCCTCCCCCCTCCC
>QWWL01000041.1:0-181510 GCA_003689335.1 Venturia asperata
CCTCCTCCTCCTCCTCCTCAACCTATCTTTGACACTTTACCAGGTATACAACGCATTCTCACCATCGCGATTCCCTCGTTTCATTCACAGCGATACGGGATATGAAGTCCGAAAGTAGGAAGGGATGAGAATTTCACTACGAAATAGAGGAGAGAGGGATAATGCGAGAATCCATTACTCTGCATTACATGACAAGGTTGGTGGTGGTCTATGGGATGGTATTTGTCTTATTCCGGGCTACATTGCGTTGCCTCGCGTTGTCTTGCACTGGCCCCTCTCCGTTCCTTTCTCGTCCGTCGAAAAAAATCACTGGAGGTTTTGACAAAGGAAGGCGAAGACGTCGTGGCTGGTTGATTTTTTGGAGTGGATAGAGGTCATGACTTTGATCCCCCAAGTGTGATGACGAGGAGACCGCTTCGTCTGAGTAGTTGTTTCACTTATAAGGAGGAACGGCAGTCTGCTCAGAGCGTTTCGCAAGAAAGATCCAAAACGACAACGGGGATGACTATCGCGTGTATGTTCTCCGGCATCTCAGGAGCGAGCTGGCTGAGGCGGGTAGCAGATAGCATTGTTTGGGTCCTCTCCTCGAAACGGAACCGATCAGCCGATCACATGTAGCAGACACGTCCGGGCAGGCTTCAAATGATGTTCTTATGAAAGATTTTTGACATTAGCACTGCAGTGTATCTCTACCCTTCCTAGTGATGATAGAACAGGGCTGACCATCATGAAAAGTGCTTGGAAAAAAGCGATCTTCATAACCCACTCGATCCTAAACATCTTACAATACATGTCTTCGTCAGATCGCGTTCATCATCATACAAGCACAGGTAGACGCACAAATAAAAAGACAAGAAACAAAGGAAGCAAGCCAGATCCCCAGAAACGCCGTGCGTGCCTACCCGACCCAAACAAAGCCAGTCATGCGATCAAGGCTAGGAAGAAAAAAAAAGTGCGACCCTCACAGGTAGCGGAAAAAGAAAACGCCGTCAGGGATAACTTTTGCGCCGAGAGCCCTAGAAACCAGCGCGCAGAAGGGACAAGAGAAAGGGCTCGATCAGCAGAACGCAACAAACAGGCAAACAAGCAAAAAATGAAATCCTTCTTTATGCCGAGAGCACCGCATAGAGACGAGTCATGTACATGGTATATGTGTCTCTTCCTGCCACTCTTCCCTTACATTCTATTGTATGAAACAACGGCCGTGAAGTTTTAGCGCAGCAAAGAAGTGACAGGGATAATCCACCCATAAGATTCACATTCAATGAAAGCGACCCATGAGCGGAGTACGACGAGGAGTTCTGTCGTGCGTGCCGGAGCGCTTGCGCTTGCGAGGTGGTGTCATAAGATCTTCAGCCGTCCTTCCGTCGCGGACAGGTGCGGACCTATTGCTGATATGTGGCAATCCGGAGAGTTGACGGGAGCGGTCTTGGTTGTTACGAAACGAACTGATGATCCCACGGTCAAAATTTCGTATCAAATGTTCTGTGACGCTTCGCTTCTGCGTAGGCGTCTTGTCAGCATCGTCTGGCGGTGGTGGTGAGGTCGATTCTTCCTCGTCAACTTCCGGCTCTTCCTCACCCTCATAGTCTCCCATGTCGAAGAAAGTCTCGATGATATTGCTATCGTCCTCAGAGGCGTCCTCGGTGTCGAAATTATCCGAGTCAACTTCTACAGTTCCATCAGCTCGAGCTGACACGAACGGATAGAACGCCTCGGGCGGACCCATCCACATTGGACCGTTCGCCTCCACGACGAATCGACCGTCTTGATATCTTTGACCAGGCATGCCTCCAAACACGCCACTTATCATGACGTCGAATGGTCTTTGGATGCTATGGGAGAGGTCACTGTTGTCACTTTCGTAAGCTAGGTTATGATTGGAGACTTGCGGGCTGTTAGAAGTAGTGCTACCAGGTGTGGGCATGCCGCTTCTTGTGGCACCCGAGAATGGTGCACGAGCTCGGTGAATTTTGAGCTGTCTCGTATTCGGATCGATAAAAGCCATGGCCTTTTGTTCATCCACGACGAATGATCCCATTACTGGACCCTTTGCAGAGCGCCGACTTCTTGGGAATGGCTTCGGAGTGGCTGTGGCACTGTGCATGGCTGAGGGCGATCTGCGATGCAGGAGTGATTTCGGGGTGGATATGTTTCTGGGAGGCGGCAGATCATCATCAGTCGTATCTCCATCAGCTGTCTTGAGGTTAGCAGACAGCGCAAATGCCAGAACGAGTCATCCTACAATCGTAGCCGTCGAGGCCAGCGTCAGAGGAACCGCCTCCATCAGACTCGCTCTCATCGACATCATGCCAGGCGAAAAGGTTCGCACTGGCCTCTTCTTCGCCAAAATCCCAGCAAGAGCCGTCAGTATCACTAGCCGATGCGTTGCCGAGCTCGAAATCAATGTCGTTTTCGATTCCGTCTCGCAACAAAGAGGGCAAATTATCTTGTGCGGCGAACGTGTCGCCGTCCATGAGATCGGGAAACACGTTCAAGTCAGTCTCAGTAGAGCTCTCTCGGCTGCTTTCAGCGACCATAACTGTCTCATCAAAGCGCACACGTCTTGCAGATACATCTGATTGCGTACGCTTGGTCGGACGAGGCGTGAAGAGATCGATTTCCTCCTCCTCCTCGTCGATGATTTCATCGCAGGGGACAAATATGTCCTCGTATTCGTATGTTTCGCCGAACTCTGAGCTCCAGAACGAGGTCAGATCAATAGGCAATTCCTCGTCGCTGTCCAGAGCATCATTGGTGCGACCGCCGACAGATGATGTGTCATGTGGCTTGCCAGCAGCTAGTCTTGCGCTCTCTTCTTGGATGATCATCATTTCTTCAAGCTGCTCCACGTCGGTGTCCTGGGAGTCATCGAGCTGATCAAGAAGAGTCACTTCTTCTTCGTCAGAGCTCTGTATGGCTTGCTCATAATCGTTCACGTCTATTTCATCGTCGTCGTTGTCAGTGACATTTGCCGGCAAGCCTTCGTATTTGAGGAGGCCATCTGGATTATTGGAGAATCGTCGATTGACACGTTTGCGCGGGTAGACATCTCCATCAGTGTCGAGCTCGGTCGTGCTGAGCACCGTGTTCGTAGTCATCCCACTCATAGTGCGTTTTCGCTTGCCGTTCGATGCATCTGCAAGGGCACCGATGTCAAAAGATAGCCCCGTCTGACGACTGCTTGTCCCAGCTGGAGAGAGCGAGCCAGCTGTGCTCGAGTCAAGGTCCTCTTCGTCCTGGTTGCCTTGCTCAGCGCCATCAGACGGGGCTAAACTTCCCGGCTCTTCATCATCTGCCTCATTGTCGTCGAGCTCGTCGCTGCTCGCTTCGTCGTCGCCATTGCTTTCGTCTTCTTCCGTTGTGTCTCCGTCGCCTGAAACTTGACCATGATTCGTTTTCTTGACACTTCTTCCGAGAATCGTCTTTCCAGCATGCGGCTTGTTCTTCCGAGTGTGTCCGTCAGTTTGTGTCGAGGAGGAGGAGGAGGAAACGTGCCCCACATCTTCCTGGCTCACGCGAGCACCGTGTACGGGTGGTGAGGCAGGTCGCAATTTCCCCATTTGTGAAGTGTGAGTTTGTGTTGTTCTGATTGAAATGATCTTGAAAGGGATTGAGTAGTTTAGAGTGTTGCGGAAAGCTTTTTTCCGCTGCCAACTCGTGTTGTATGGTCGAGTGTGTGTATATGGATGAGGGATGTCTGGAGCGCCTTTGATTGAGTTACAATGTGCGATCTGATTTTGTTTTGGAGGGGTAGAGTTTGAGTCTTTGAGAAGGGGAGATTCGAGGTCGTGTGTCGAGCTCGGTCAATGTTGAATAGCAGCGCAGACCAGACCCCGCGGGCGAGTGTGATCTGAAGTTCTTTTTGGGTGGGCTGGGTCGGCAACAAGCTCAGAGCTCGAAGTCGAACGTGATATATCTTCCTAGTCTTGATATCCTCGGTGAGCAAGCCATCTAGAGAGGCGCAAGTTCGGCACCCCTCTAGAGGAGATTTATAGCCCAGCGACAGCCATTAGCACGAGATCAAGGAGGGAAGATACGGTATGGATGCTGATTGTGTCGGTGTATGTGTATGGATCTGTTATAGCTGGGAGGTGGAGTTGATTGAGGGAGAAGACTTGTCGCTCCCCAAAAAGTATTAAAACTTCACAGGCCCAATTGTGGGGCGCCAGTAGCGCCAGTGGTCGCTAGTCAGAGTCGGTGTGAGTCGCCTCGGATTGGCTCCAGGGAGCCTAGGAGATATAACCTAAGGCTCGAAGGCACCAAAAGTTGCTCACCAAGCACCAAAGCTACAAAGCCGGTAGGCATAGCAGCGTTTGTATGGGATATGCTCTCATCGCCGTCCAGACTCCAGACTCCAGACTCCAGACTCCAGACTCCCAATTGCTGCTCGCTGCCGCCCAACTCGTCCTTTCTCCCGTCTCGCCATCATCATGCCCGCAAAAGACATTTCTTGCACCCCGGTACAATAGATCCAAAGAGCCGCCGTCGACGAGGATAATCCTGGCGGATGTCCAGAGTCTTTGTTGGAGTCATACGACAATACTAGTACACAGTATCTCAGTAGTAGGCACTTCAAAGTCCAGATCCGAGATGCTTTTCTCTCACTCCAAACTGCCCAGCGCCGAATCTCCACGCGCGTCTTATATCAAAGCCGTTGTCCCTTGAGAGACGCCTACCCAGCCCCGTCCCCGTCCCCGTCCCCGTCGCCCGTCGCCCGTCGCCCGTCGCCCGTCGTTTCCGTCAACAGAGTCGGCGGTGTGTGTACTTGTGTGATGCCTCTTCGCGCGGCCAATGGGGGACATTCCCCTGTTCCAAATCCGCTAAGGTACCTTACGCAGGCTTCACGCGTTAGACGGATGAGACGACGACCAATCCAAGTCCGTCTGTCCCCGGGGCTGCTTCCAAGCTTCCGGTCAGCCTCTGCAGCGGTAGTGGTAAAGAGCACGTGCCGATGCCCAGACTACGGATACTGTGTACGTCCCCCAACGGCTGTCCTCCCCCCTCCTTCATGGCTACCACAGTAAAGCCATCTGAAACAAACGGTGGCCGTCTCAACTCTGCAGATCAGCGACGTCGGAATGGCACCTGCAAGACAACAGCGTGCCTGAACTCAGCATTTCCATTTCATTCACTTCACCAGATCCCATCTGTCCTTCTGCAAGGCATTCCTCCACCTTTCGCAGACATGTCCATGCAGCAGCCCATCGACAATCTTTTCATTGGTCACGGTCAAGCAGCGATTTTTCCCCATCCGGCAATATCAGCATGAGTACTCGGACCCACTTCCGCAGACAATTTCCCAACGCAAAAACGTGCCCTTTGCTGCACAAGTACGACCCGTCCCACCTCCGCCTTGCGCTTGACAGATCTTTGACAGCTCATCTCATCTCTAGATCTGGACCCTACATCTGGGAAAGAAAAAGAGGTACACAGAGTGCGAGATAAACACGCATCCATCTTGACCGCCAAGTAGTACGTCATCTGGCTCGGGTGGAAAGCCATCATGTCTGTTCAATTTCAAAATAGTACCATCAGGGCAGTCTCCACTCAAACCGGAAATCATCTTCTGGCCCTCCTACATCAAGGAGCTTTCACATTCTTCTCCCCCTCCACACTCTCATCCCTCTAAACCCTGAACATCAAAATCCCCCTCTCATAAAGCCCCGCCACAAACCCAATCCCCCTCCCCACATCCCTCACAACACTAGTACTAAGCCCAAACTCCCCCAACCCACCAACATATAAATCCTTAATCTTCCCCTCCCCATTCCCATCCCACTCAGCAACCCAACTCAACGCCCTGGGCCGCTCTTCCATAGGCAACCCCAAGCCCTCCCCATCAAGATCATACAGATGATTTGTTTTGGACACTTTGGCGATGGCGGGGGCCCAGGGGTGTCCGGCCATGAGGAGATGGCCGGCCGAATCGGTTTTCAAGTTATCGATGCAGAAGGGGACTTTGGTTGTCAATCTGCGTTCCAGATCGTGGTTTGTGGAGTTGACTTCGTAAATGGAGAAGGAAGGAGTTGTCGTTGAGGCGACGGCGACATGTGTCGAGTTCAGCATTGTGATACCGTTTGCGAATGGGATTCCGCTGGCTACTACTTTCATCTCCTTCTTTTTGAGATTGAGGTAGACGACTGAGCCGCCTGGGTAGGAGAGATAGGTTTCCAGCATTGCTTTGATTCTGTCATCGCGGATTTCGTATTTATGGTCGTTGGTGACTAGGATCTCGTGGCCGGAGAGGGGGGTGATGCTGTTAGGGGTGTGGAGTAACGGGTTCCCGATGGTTTGTAAATATTTTGCACTGTTGACTTCTTCGTTGATCTCAAAGACTTCGATGCTGGGACCAGACTGCGCGTGATTGGCGACATAGAGCGTGCGAGTTGGGGCGTGGTAACCGAGACCGAGTGGATGGAAATTTGTTCGTTGATTGGTGCTGAATCCATCCATCCGTAGCTTCTGAATCCGTGGCTTCTCGTCCCAGGAGAATTCGGGATATTTGAGGTACCAGAGTGCACCGACTTTCTCTGTTGGATTGATGAAAGTTCCCTTACACAAAACATCAGCCCCACCCTGTCCCTCGCTCCTCGAGGCCTCCAGCACCGTTTCGAAGTGGAGGCTATCGACTTACCATGACAGTATTCCATTTGTCCCTCCCTGCGTCGCAACTGAAAATGACAAACCCCTTGTCCTCATCCATGACTGCATCTTCACAGTTCCTTACCTCATTCTCGAACGCAACTTTGTGTGCGGAGAAGTTGTTGACATTCTTGAGGAGGGCGGGGTGGTTACGGACCATTAGGTGTGCAAGATAAAGGTGGTCGACGAGGAATGGTCCTACGATCGCCAGAAATACGACGAACTATTATCGTGATGAGCTTTGCAGACGACATTCTTCTGTTCGCTCTTTTGTGTCGAAGGATGTGATTTAATTGGCCATTGGGTTGGTCAAGACATTATTGGTCCCCGGCAGATTTTCGTAGAAGATCATCGCTACCGCCTTCACGAGTAAAAGCACGCCCTGCATCAGGACAACCACTGCCGTGATCACGCAGGCTGATGAGAAATTGATGAGTCAATGAGATGGCAGTGAAAGAAACACAAACTTACAATCGCCCTGGTCGTCCACTTAGCCATGACGTTTTTCGCCAAGGGTAAGATAAAAGCTGTTAGTGACTCTTGTTGGAGTCTCCAGTCGTGATCAAGAAGGAGAAAGACGGGCCAGGAAGCAAGAAGATGAAAGACGCGCGTACGGCTTGTACGATCGAAACAAAAAAGAATCAAGTCAAAGAAACGCGTGTGGAGAAGGGAAGAGAACACGATTGACGAACGACGTTCAAGTTTCAGGAATATAGGAGCAAGAGCTATCCTTGGAAAAGGAAGCTTGGCTGAACAATCTATTCGCTGCGTGGCCCTCGTGAAGGAGGGGCAGACGCTGACTGAGATGATGACCGTCAACTGGCAAGCATCGCTTTGATCTCCTCCATGTCGGAGGTGGGGGTGGGTACAATTCGAAATCTTCACAGTTGATGGTGAGTGATAGTGATATTTGGACAGATGGAGTTCTATGCCGAGGAAACGGACATCAGCGGGTGGGGATGCCAGCGACAAAGCCGGGTGATCAGACAAGCACAATCAATTGAAGCAACATCCACATTAGTGCCAGCTACATTCCCAGAGATCAAGGCGTAGCAGCACTAAGCCGAGTTTACCACCGGCGATGCCAGACATTGTGGTAATATTTTCCGTTCGACGCTCGTAATGATGGAGCGGACGGCGAGTAACTAATTGAAGCCTAGGACCTTTTGAAAGACCCAAATTCTAATTTGCGCGCTTGCTTTCCCATAAATTCAAATACACATAGAACTTATGTACTGGTATAGGCCGTAAACCCAACCCTATAACCTCATTTCCAGACACCGTATCGCCATGCAATCATTGTGAGCTTACTACAGCAGGCTGTATAGACCTGCAAATGACACATCTCCTCGTAATGGTATCGATTAGCACCTGGAAAAATGTTAGTGTAGGACTTCCCGTGTGGGATTATTGAAATCTGACATCTTGTACTCGCCTTGACCCTTGGCCTGTCGGTGAAGGTCCTCGGTCTCCAACTCGTACTCGATCTTGATGTCAAGATCACGTCTGTTCTTCTCATTCGGACTGTTTGTGAGTAGACCCTTAATCTTCTCGCCAGTGTCTACGGTCAGGACATCACTCAAGTAAAAGACGGTTTGTTTCCAGTGTGTGTACTTCGTGTGCGGTCCTGTGGAAAACTTGATAGGCTTGTGGCATGCAGCAAACTCGATGTCAAACCAAGCAATGATCGCGTGGACGAAATCGTTGCGGCGCGCAGCGAGTGTGAAGGGGACCTTAAAAGCCAAGTCCTCTGGCTTCACAGTGTATAGGTCGAAGGTAATGACAGCTGTAGGGTCGGTAACAACGGCTTTCATGTCGACGGTGTCGACGAGAGGTTCGGTCATGGCAGTGGCCTTGAGGGGAGTGTAGTCGAAACCCCAGACGTTGTCCCAGACTGTGCAATATCAGTATCGTCCTTTTGATTCGGCATACGCAATGGACCTACATCCGATCTTCTCCTCCTTGTATTCGCCATCTTCGATTCCAGCCATAAAGATGGTAGCTTTGTCCGGGAAAATAAGGCCGCCTGGAGCCAGGTACTTGTCGCGAGCGTACAGAACCGTGTCCAGCATGGACTCGTAGAGCAAAAAGTAGCCCATCCACTCCGAGATGATAATGTCGACCTTTGGAAACGGCAGCTCAACCTCCTCCATCTTGCCTTGCAGCAGTGTGATTTTATCTGACATGCCATTGACGGCGACGATCTCCTTGGCCTTCTCGATAATGGTAGACATGTCGACGCCGATAACGTGTTTCGCTCCCGCTTTCACGGCGAACCTTGTTGCTGTCAATTGTGCGCTCTTGCAAGACGGGCTTTGGACTAACTACATGGAGAGAATCGCAGTACCGCATCCTACGTCGAGTACGATCTTGTCCTTGAAGAGATGGGGGTTCTGGTAGATTGAGTCGCGGTATGATCGTGTCCGCACTTCATCTTTCTGTGGTGTCGCGTGAGTATGTTACGGAAAGCAGAGCGGAAAGTACAAACCAGCATTTCCTCGTGGATACCTTTTCAGCCTGTGTTAGCCGGTGGTCTCAAGTGCTCGCCGTTGGCCAGTATGCATACCATGGTGGTTGTAACTGCGGCGAGGCATGTTAGCTTGTCGCAGCGGATTCCTAGCCAGGCAGTGGGCGTGAGACTGTACCTGTTGAAGTAGTGAGCTTCCGAATGTGCGAGGCCTTCCATCCTGTCGACAGCGTGGAGAGATTGCAGGTCCTGGACCAGACTGTTCATAAAGGAGGAACGAAGAGCCGGAGGGAATGATTCCTTGTTCTGGAGAAGGGTGCAGGAGTGGATAATGTGCAGGAACAACGGCGGAAAATGTTTGATATCAGAACTGGTACTAACCTATTCGGGAGCCAGACCCTTCTTTCCATTTCTTTGGTACATAGATACTTAGTACTCCAAATCTGCAGCTATCAATCAATCACAATCCATGCACATGTCTATTTACTGCAAAGTATCATACAAGTGCTCGTTCCATCGAGCGTTCCTCCGCGCCATAACTGGCCATGGCTTATATCGTACAGTCTCGTCACATCGACATCCGGTTGCTCTATCCTGTCAAATGTTGCGAACGTCCTGCCTGTCGTGACATCCTTTGCAGCGTCCATCAGAAAGTGCTCATCTCTCCTGCTGGATGTCCGAACCATGGGATGACGCTTTGTTGTCTCTCCAAGAAACAATGGTCTGGTGCGGGTTTTCGTTCGAGAAAGATGGCGACGGGAGGATCCCATATTTGCTGGTGTCTGCCTCCATTGAAGGCATACAACGTATAAATTCGATTCTTGGCGCATCGACCACCATACCTGTGAGCAGAGCCACCTCTACCTTTCTGCCATGGAATAGTATTGTCGACGCGGTCGATCATGCACTTCGCCTGAGCAACCGGAGCAGAGCCAGCGAAAGATATCCTCCAGTACTGTCTCCTGCGAGCACCATCTCTTGCGCCTGCATTGCGTAGCATAAAGAGCCTGGAGGCGGCGAGAGAAGTCAAAGAAAAGCCACAAATGAGTCGAGAAAAGCTGCTTAGAATGGGTGCTGAGGTGACAATCGGGAATTCGCGCACCAGTTCCTTTCGCCAGCCCGGATGTTGTGAGTCGAAACGAAACAGGGTCGTTTACGTGGTACAATCCGCCGTGAAAGTAAAGAACGGTCGCGTTTGACGTCCTTTCCTTTGCGAGTGGTAGGTATTTCGACTCTTCCGATATGACCAGCGGAGGTGTATTCGCTAAATCGGCACGGTAAGTCGCCCATTCAGCGTACACAGATTCCCATTTCGGGCGCGTGTATCTCTCATGGCCACCTTGGCTCATTTCTTCGACACTCCTGATGAGAGCCATTCTCCCATCCTGCTCCGGAACCGGCAGCACGATCTCCCTGACCCACAAGGGTCTTTTGACACCTGGATCTCCGGTCGAGCGTTGTTGGACCTGGAGCATTGGCGTAAAGCGTATTCTTCGCAACATAGCAGTTATGACGCTCACGATCAAGTCCGTCTTCAAGTCTGTCTTCGAGCGACCAAGAGCGCGCTGTAGCAATATTTTGAACACCACAGGGGCCGTCTCCATGAGTATCTCGACGAGGCCGAGCAAGCTGGAATTCATTTTGCTTGCCGCGGGGCAGGCATCGGCGCGATTGGGAGCAAGGTATGTGTCTTAGGAGGTTCGAATTCTGATCTGTAGTACACTGCGTTGAGCTTTGAAATTGGTGAAAATTGTTGTCGGCTGAACGAGGTCTCGTCAGCCTCGATTGGACTGGAGATTTCGACCTTGACGCGAATAGCCAAAACTACCTGCAGAGAAGGCACCCAAATATGTGCCGCAAGAATTGCGCATTCTCTTACTACCTAGTATTTGCGGATACCGCTTCATTGATATGCGAAGTAAGTCTCTACGCTTGCTATGAGCATGAAGCTGTCAGGCATATATGTTGAAGACCGCAGGCATAGGAGCAGTAGCTCGAATTGTAGTCTTTTTGGCTTAGTTGGCACGGTATTCGCAGCAGGTTCATGATAGAAACCCTATGTTGCGTGCACGTGCTTCTCGCGCCTCGTACACGGATTTGACAGTTAGTCTTCATATACATCACGCCCAAGCCTTCAGGGTCTGTTAGCTCTCAATTCCATCCCGCATCCCGACTCGCTCCCCCGTTATCATTATACTTGTATATGCTCTATGCAATGAGGCATTTCTTTGCTTTGTAAACACAGATGGTCTTTTTCCAGATGTGTCATCTCTTCAAACATCCACTTCGATCAACAACCCCGCTAACTCCCGGGAGATCCGCGAATCTTTACCCGCAACGTTTGCAGTTCCTTGTACGCCTGGAGGTCGCGTGCGAAGATCCTGACCGCGACGGCTTCTAGAATGCCTGCTCCTTATAAGCCTTGGCTATGATTGGGGAGATCGTATTGCTCGGCAAAAGCCATCCTGGTTCGTGGGTCCCGCTGTTGTGACATACAAATTGCAATACTGACCAAAGCGAAGCCAGATATTTTGCTGACTCGTGTACAGTACAGCTTGATATCAGGACATGGTACTTGTCTCACCTCCAATTTTCGCTCCAAAATGTCTACCACAGCAACACTCACAGCTCACGGTGCACACATTGGAGGCGCCGCGATCGATAGCGGCGAGAAGACCATACCCGTAAACGATGTCAACAGAAAAGATTCCGCAACGGGAGAGATGCGAGACTCGATATCACAGGAGAAGATTTTCAATCCGAACGATCCGATCACTACGCCACCCATCGAGATTCAATACTTTGACATGCTTATCATTGGAGCCGGTATCTCAGGCATCAACATGGCTTATCGCTTCCAAGAATCCTTTCCGAAATTAAGGTATGCTGTACTCGAACAACGTGAAAACATAGGCGGCACTTGGGATCTCATGAGATATCCTGGCATACGCAGCGATTCTGATCTCTACACTTTCGGCTTCGCCTGGAGACCGTGGCCTGAGAAGGTTCCTATCGCGGAGGGAGGAGCGATCTTGAAGTACATGAAAGAATCTGCAGCCCAGTATGGCATCGATAAGCACATCTTGCTTCAACATCAAGTCAAACAGTCGAATTGGTCGAGCAGGGAGCAAGCTTGGACTGTGAAGGTTGATGTCTCCGACAGCAAGTCTGGGAATACGAGCGTCAAATATCTTAGAGGCAAATTTATGGTTTTGGGAACTGGGCAAGTAATGACAGTGACAAAAGTCGCCAACTTCAGCTGACCATTGATAGCTACTATGATTACAACAAGCCACTTCAAACTACAATCAACGGTATCGAAAATTTCCAAGGCAGGGTGGTCCATCCACAATTCTGGCCCGAGGATCTCGATTATGCCAATAAGAAGATAGCAATAATCGGATCAGGAGCTACAACCATAACGTTGATCCCTGCTTTGGCGAAAACAGCGAAGAAAGTAACTATGGTTCAAAGATCACCGAGCTACATTTTGTCAATGGTAAATCGCGTGACCCCAAGATGGTGGGAAATGTTTATCCCACGATTCATCCAACAACGGCTCACACGTATCATATACCTCTTCATGAGTGTCGTTTACAAACGCATGATGAAGAATCCTAAAAAGATGAGGGAATGGATGACCAGGAACACGAAAAAGCTTTTGCCGCCTTCAATTCCATTTGATCCTCATTTCAACCCGACATATGACGCAGGGACGCAGCGCATATGCCTCTGCCCAGACGGAGATTTTTTTGAGGCCCTTCGTGGCGGGAACGCAGGTGTGGCAACCGGTGTCATCAAGACCATGACAGCAGACAGCATCATTCTTGAATCAGGCGAGATCATCGAGGCAGACGTAATCATCACGGCAACAGTGAGTTACCTCCTACGGCCACAATCGCATGCCAAAGCACTAAACAGCGATAGGGTCTACACGTCCAATACGGCGGCAACGCCACCTTCATAATAGACAACGAACCTCTAGACTGGTCCAAGAAATTCTTTTGGCGCGGCACCATGATCCAAGATGTCCCCAATCTCATGCTCGTTCAGGGATATACCACGGCCGCCTGGACGCTCGGCGCCGATGCTACAGCCCACTTGGCCTGTCGTATGCTCAAGCATTTCGAGAAGAACAAGTTCAGTTCCGCGACGCCTAGAGTTCATAGACCGGAGGCTATAGAGCAGAGTGGGGAGATTGGACTTATGGGGTTGACGAGTACGTATATCAAGATGGCGAAGGACCGGTTGCCGAAGCATGGGGTTAGTGATCCGTGGAGGCCGAGGAGCGATTATCTGCACGATTTGTGGTTTGCTAAGTTTGGGGATGTGAGGCCTGGATTGAGTTTTGTTGGGTGTGTTGGGGAGTGACTGAAGGGATGGTGGTAGATAGTTGTTGTATCTGATGATAGAATGGTGCTTTGGTTGTGGTGCTGTACTGGGACTGGGAATAACTGTCGATAACAGAAATACTCCTTCAATTTCCTTCTACATATTCTAAGTTTCCACCAACCATGCCGTCTCGGAAGCGCTCAGTCTGGAAAAGTTCAGCCTCGCTAACAAAAAGCAATCCTCCCCACGTGACTCAGCCTGGCAGGCTTCCACTCTCCAACCGAGGTACTCCTCAATCAATCCCCGGCACCATCACAAAACCCTCGCTAACGCAGAATTTGAAACACGCACTCGATTGGCCTGTTCGTAGCGCGCAATTGCTTGTCAGGGGCCCTCGTAAACCCGCCGCAAGAATAGAAATCCGGGGTAGGGAAGGCGAAGCTTCCTCCAGCCCTGGCCTCGTAAAGCGGGTATCGTATCGTCCTTGGCGCGGGAAGTTGATTGTTCGCGACGAGCCCTTTCTTTTGCAACATCGACAACAATTCAAAAGATACATATCGTTATACTTGTCCTTCCACCTCCCCTTATCAGTCCCTTCACCCCACCATCCCCAACCCCGATCCAAAAATGTCACCCTCAAAGGTCCCACCCAACATCGGCTCCATGCCCTACTCCGCCCCCCTCTCTTTCCCCGAACCATCCCCCCAATGGATAAAAACACAGTCCATGAAAAACATGCGCAAAGAAACCCTCCACGTCCCAGACAAAGACCTGGCCGGGAAATGGATCATCATCTCCGGTTCCAATTCCGGAATCGGTCGAGAAGCGGCATTGGCATTCGCACGCATGGGCGCCAATCTCATCCTTGCATGTCGCGAGTACGTGCCGGATCATGAACCGCATCCCAGCGCCGTGGTGGAGGAATGTCGCGCCCTCGCTTCGACTCACGGATACGACATAAGTCATATCGAGGCTTGGAATATCGATCTCGCGAAACTGGCTTCTGTGGATGCTTTTGCGGAAAGGTGGTTGGAGACGGGGAGGCCGTTGGATATCTTGTGCAATAATGCAGGGATAGGGTCGAGTACTGGTGCGGAGAAAGTGGTGAAGACGGGTGATGGGTTTGAGATTTTCCACCAGGTTAATTTTCTGGCGCATGTTCTGTTGACGATGAGGTTGTTACCGGCGTTGGAGAGGGCGGAGGAGCCGAGGGTTATTTGTACGGTTTCTAGTCAGCATTATAGTGGAGAGTTTGATGTTGGGAATTTCAATGGGGAGTTGAACAGGCCGGGGAGGGACGGGGTGCAGTATTATAATAATAATAAGGTTAGTGACGCGACCGTGGGGATAATTGTGTAGAGAGATACTAATGAGATGAGTAGTTGTGGTTTCTAACATGGTTGACGGAGTTGCAAAGACGCATGCTGCAACATGAGGAGTATCGCCATATCACGATCAATGGCGTTCATCCTGGCTTCGTCAATTCGGAGATCTGGAACTTGACGTTTGATTCGTGGACGACGCCTTTCAAGGTGGCTTTCTATAAGACTGTCGCTCATTTCTTCGCCATTGATTCGCAACAAGGCTCCCTTTGCATTCTCCATGGGGCGACAAGCGTTACGGCTGGTCCGGATCCAAGAACACAGGGCATTGGGGTCGAAGGTGGAAAGGGCGGCGGCAGATATTTCAGCAGGACGAGAGAAGAGGAGCCAATGCCGCATACGCGAGACCTAGACTGCATGAACAGGGTTTGGAGAAAAGTGAGCGAGGAGTTAGGCCTTGCAGAGAAGGGGTTGTTGGATGTTTTGGGCGTGGATTATGTTGAGGATGTCCTATACATGTCGTACTCAGCCCCGAGACTTTGAAAAGATCAGATATATATATATATATATATGAGACAATGATGGTCGAAAAGCATGTTGTTGTTGTTATCATGACCAGCTCTTGGCGTAAACCTTTGGTCCATGCTTCCAATCCAGTACTACGCTTAGGTAATACAATTAGACTGGTCGGGTCCAGTACCATTCTCTCCCACAACCACAAGTTTTTCCATCCGAATGAATGCTCTCTTTCAACATCAACACGAACGCAAAGTCTTCGCTGCTGGTTCTCGTGTTTCTCAAGCTTATTCGACCTCGACCTCCGATGTCGAGACTGAGACCGGACACTCCTATCCAGTTCAAGTCGCTGTTTCGCGTCCATCATGACACTAAATTCCGATCGTGGGAGTACAGTGCAATGAAGCAGCAAACATGTCCAGCCTTAATGGCCCATTGGTACCTCCTAGCAGATGCTGACAATGCTACGGCTTTCAAAGCATCACACCAAAGCTTGGGACTGCGCCATAACACCCCTCCATCTCCGACCAACCGCTGCTTGGCCATGCACGAAGCCACACCGTTACAGGATTTTTTGTGAGAGACACGACAAGCATGCTATCTTTGATCACCTGAGTTCTCTCGAAGGATGAAACTGTGTACCGAAAAGTTTTAATATCATGCGTCTTATCAGTAGGTTACGATTGTCCGACATTGTACTCTGAAGATATGGGACCCGATCATGATTTCGACTCATCTCTTCAGCTATCTTCCAATACCTACAGACTGAGCCACGTCCAAAGTCCAGCCCAGTCGCACTCATGGCGGTCTCCTTCACTGTCTGACGGTGACCGTGGCTGGCCCTCTCCTCCAGTGCAGATATCGACAAACGGATCCAGAAGAAAGACTGTTCTCGGCGACAAGAATTATGCGCAGGTCTCTATATCAGATGTTCCAGATTATGAGAGACAAAGCCATGCCCGGAACACGTCTTTCGCTTCAATGCAATCGGATTTCTCCCAATCTGAAGACATCTTTCTCGGAGATCCTCATAGTTCAGGGCGAGAGTATCTGCTTCCAAATCAATCTGAGCCACCATCTCTCAGGAGACGGCTATCTGTGCTCCCTCCGTCGCAATGGAGATGGCTATCTGGCAGCTGGACCATGTACTGTTTCCTGGTTCTCGGCATTCTTGGTGCTATATCACACCACGTCTACTACGCCCACTTGAATGGAAAACCGGCTCGAAACCAAAATATGATGCTCCGATACGGCACCGCTTTGGCTTATGTCACCAAAGCCTCTCTTGTTGCTGCTATCGTATTCGGTCTCAAGCAGCAAATTTGGGCGACATTCAGGCGCAAGAACATTCAGGTATCCACTATCGACTCTTTGTTCGCTTCCATCGACGACCCTCACGCACTTCTAAATTTGGAAATGGCTACAAAGGCAAAGAACGCCATTCGCCCTTGCTATTCTGATATGGTAAGTAAGGCAGGCTTGCGGAATATCTTCGAAGCTCGAAGCTTACCGAGAAAAGGGTCTTTCCATTGCTCGTTATACTCACACCAGCAACTCTCACAGTGGCTCAACAGACAGAAAGCATCGGAACGAAATGTCAATCCGTCCGCACCCTCAATTTTGATCTCGACAGAACAAAGAATTGGCGCGACGGGCACAAGATCAACGGCCTATACGAGCTGTCGCCCTCACTTTGGAATTGTACTCTCCCTATGTCCGGCGCTGTCTTCGATCCTTACAATGCAACATTCTTCGACTACTACACCGCACCTGCTCCAGGTATGCAACGGCTAGTCACACTCAGTGTACTTCAGAAGAAGGTAATCAAAATGGAAAACACAAATGCGCTTGTCTGTGGAAATGGTTGGAATTACACATACAGCATCACCTCCAAAGGTCCCGGCTACAAATACGAAGAGGTTGCGCAGGGCATCGGAGACAATCAAGACGTCCTTACCATGATGAATGCACCATTTGATACAGGCGTGCTCGTACCTGAGGGCAATTTCAGCTATATTGCACATACATCTCTTGGAGAATACGCTTCAGTCCAAATGGACGTAGAACCTGGAGGCGTCCCAAAAGTGTCAGCGCCTTATCCGCCACATCTTGGAGCTTCCAGGACTGAGCCTGTTGTCTGGATTGGATTCGCTGACATTAACAATCGAAGGGCTCCGTTGCCCATAAATAAGCACAACTTTAGCTGCTCAGCATCTTTCACTCCTCGAATAATCAAATGTGAACACTATGCTACTCGTTATACTGTGCAATTCGAACAAACACTTGGAGGTCAAAAGACCACGTTGAAGAACCGAACGTACATCCGGAGGCTCATCAATACTGACTTTGTTCCTGGAGTGGATGCGCAAGACGGGACAATGGACAATGTCACAGCTACTCCCGAAAGCAACTACGTCCTACCTCTGGACGTGGAAAACTATCGCTTCACCGCGGCCTACCACGCGATGGCCCAGCTCTTCCGCCCTTACATTAACGGAACCATCACAAACAATTCGACGAACTTACTCATGCAAGCGACCGATGCCGTGTTGACCGGATTGATCGATCCACGCAATTTCTTCGTGGTCGACAACTTCATGCAACAGTTTCAGTCCTTCTACGAGGACGTGATCTTGTCAACATTCTCCAATCCATCCTTTTACCACGTCACATGGGCAAGCGCACCTGATCAACCGAGTGGTGCGCTCAACGCGACCTCGGACAATATGCTCTGGCCGTGCACAAAGACGCGAGTCATCAACAAGTTCGTATACCGTAAACGTGAACTGTGGATCGCTTACACATTCGCCATTGTCCTGGCCATAGTGGGCGTTTCGCTTGGTGCCGCTGCCATTGCGCAGAACAACCATCATCCGCGTGATACTCGCTTTTCGTCCATCGTTGCGGCGACTCGTGGGAACGTTCTGGACGAGATGGGAACGTTCTGGACGAGATGCCATGGAAAAGAAGTCGCTGGGGGGAGGTGCCTCGCGAAGTCTTTAAGCAAAGATTGGAGTATGGTGTCATTTTCGGCTAAATCGATCTAGTCAAATCAAAAACCTCAGTCTATAGTTTGCAAAGAGGAGGTGGCTCGGCCGTTACTCAAATACGGTGATATTGAGGACCAACTAGGCCTCTAAATAGCCCGCTTCAGACCTTTCACTATCATGAGGTCGTGATATATTCTCTTCCAACCCAGACTCAATGCATAAAGACTCGGTTTTGGTCCCCCCAGTAGATCTTCCCATTGACGTCCCAGTCACTGCCATCCTTGTAATTAAGCCTTTGTCCCTCTCCCACCTCACAGTCGCGCTCAATCAAAGTCAGGCCAGTTCCGACATTCGCTTCCTAGAAACAAGGCTGTATGATGTCGATGTCAAGTTGGACGGTATGAGCTGTATCGAGCGAGTGTGTCTATAGAAAGTTGTGAGCTGATGAGATCAATGTGGTCTAGCTAGCCACACCAATGCAGCGAGGTTGATTTCGCGTTGGCCTGACACTTCCCACGATGAGAAGTGTGCGACTTTATTACCGATCAGATCATGATGAGAAAAAGACTAAAGCACTGACTGGTGAAGTTAATCTAAATCTTTTGAGCTTTGCTGATGCGGTAGCAATACATCGAAAGATCGAGTTTGCGCGTACCTGGGGTTGAACGCAGTCGATCAATAATGCCAGACTTAAAAAGTAGAGCCCCTTCAAAGACCATAGAATAACGAATCAAAAAAAAGAATCCTTCAAGAGTGAAGCAAACTCCAGAAGAGGGTTCATTACCGGAAAATCCACCACCAAAAATGACAAACCGTAGTCGGGCTTCAGTAAACTCCTGATAACAGATTCAATGGCCTACAGCACTTCTATGACTCCAGATTTCAGTGTGAGAATGTCAGCCATCCGTGACTCGGAAAACCAGTCTTATCTGCAGCTAAGATCGGTTTTTTTGCAACCCGGGCTGTATGGTAGAGAGAGTAGAGTCTGCAGGTCTAAACCACTCGACCAAGTTGCCAGTGGTACTGGATTGTGCAAGGGTTTTCCGCTTATATGGTATGTTGTTATGTGAAGTGGGGGGTTAGTGCTTTTTGCAAGTGAAGTCAACAACACTGTCTTGAATGAGTCGACGGTTCTCAATCGATCATGCCGTCTTCAATGTTCTGGAATTCGTCAGTCGTCATCATTTAGCATTTGCTGTATGCTCTTCAAGGGAGAAACCATGTCCTTGCCTTGAGCCATATCCTCCTATGCCTTCACGCATTCAAAAACACCCATTGCCGACGTCGGGATCGGCCAATGCTTCATGATCTTGAATCCGGCGAGCTGTGCAAAGCTTTCATAATCATCTAGGCTACGATCTGTTCCTCCGATGGTCATTACTGCCATATCAGTATGTGCAGTCAACGGGCTTGGTAAAAGTCAACGGCTGTCAGTCCCGCATCCTCTAAATCTGCCGCGCTGTGCTTCTGACTTCCTCAATGATGTCTTGGATATCTTGAAGCTCAAAAGTTTTACGTGGCATTTCGGGATGCTCTTTGCTGATGGCGACAATAGCTTGACCTTTACCGCCGCCCATATCAATGAAGATAACGCGATCCGGCTCGCCTGCACATACTCAGCGACCCAGCTGGGGTCGTATATCCCGGAAATGGGTAGCTGAGCTCCTAGCGTGCTCATGCTCTGCGTGAGAGCTCGCATACGCCGGGATCCTCATTGACAATGTTTCGCGTCGGGTCTACCGAAAGCGAGGCAACATGGGATGTGTGTTTGATCAGTAGGTGTTTTACGGCCATGCAGTTCAAAGTATTCTGCGAAACGACTATATGCTGTCATCACTCCATCAAATCTGGCCAATCTGTCAGTAGGGAAGTGGAAAAGGGACGTTACAGAATCGATCAAGGCGAGTTTGTGGCTCTCTGGCATGGTGAGTTGTCTTGTGAATTCTTTCATGATAGAAAAGATGCCGAAATTTCGACGGAAGATGTCGGTTGATCGATACACGGATGGTGAGGGTGTTCGAGGGTGAAGGTCAAGGAGTGAAGTTGAGGGGACGAAACCTGCCGACCTCGGGATGGAAGCATCCGTCACAACATTTTTGTCAACATCAACTTGACAATCATCAATCAAGGCTTGAGACTCTGAAGTTCCTTCAAGAGAAAATCATTGGATTTTCTGAGTCTATCCTCGACGCTTGCCAGTCTACATGCGGGACCTTGACTGTCCTCTGGCCTTTTCCCTCAAGACAATGGCCCCAGAATTCAGGCTGGCAGTCCTACAATCAGCTTCGTCTTCGTCTGGAGCTATAAGAAAGCTATCGTTCAAACATTTCACAGTTCGATTCAAAGGGCCAGAGATTTCACTTTCGCCGAGGCACAAGAATCCTTTGGCGCATTCTTCACCTCCACGGTCATCCATTCTGTCTTCGGCGTTCCAACTACAGCATCAAATTATTGCGGCTGAGTTTCTCAATACGCAGGCCGTCGAAATCATGCTTCACATAAGAGCGGAGGCTTCGGCGGTGGGATGTCATGTGTGGATGGATTTTTGAACAAGGCTCACACAACGTCCAATCTCAGTCGGATTGAGACGGCGAGGAAGAAATTTGGGACGACCTTGACTCAGCGATTCTCACTCAAACGAGGTGATTGCCATAATCTCTTCATTCTAGCTAGGTCTGGGCATCAAGTTGGTTCTCGCTTCGACAGCTCACAACTTCGCACTCTTGCCACCCAAAGCCTCCTCAACCAGTTTAATAGCAGCAATAGCACACCCATAAGAACTCTGATACCCTGCCCCACCAGCACCATAATTATGCACCACCCAGATCCCATCGATTCTCTCCTTCTCAATCCTCGTGCCACCCTCTCTCACAGGTCTCAATCCAACACCATGTCTGATAACATCCAACTTCTCAATGCCCCCATCTCCCCCCACCAATTCCGGACAAATTTTCAGAGCCCTTTCCATAATCCTCATGGAAAGATTCGGATCAGGCTGTGATTCCCAGCTACCTTTCTGGTAGCAGCCGCCAAGAATGGTTCCGCCACCCGCTGCGCGAGTCATCACGTAGCAGGCTTCTCCGTCTCCATCGTCCGTGCCGGAGATATCTAGCATTTTGGGCGCGATGTTACGGACGAGGACGATTTGGCCGCGGGCAGGGACGACGGATCCATCAAGGACGCCACCTAGTTTTGAGGCGCCAAGGCCGGTTGAGTTGATCACTAGATCGACGGTGCCGGCTGGGTGAAATCCAGGTGCTGATGCTTCGGATATGTGTTTGAATACGGCTCTTTTGAAGGTGACGCCTGCTCTTAGGCATTGCGATACCAGCCAGGGGAGATAGATGGCCGTGTTAATGCATACCGATGTGAATGAAGTGGCGTGGCTGACTCCCTGTGCCAATTCCTCTTTTGCTAGGAGGCGAAAGTCGGGAACGGTGTCTTTAAACCATGGGGATGGTGATAAGAGTTCGGCGAACCATTCTGCTGTCGCCGTTCCGGCATCTTTTTCGCGGGTGTGGACCTGGCATTCTTGGAAATGAATACCGGATTCTGGGCGGTTTGCTGCTAGGTCTTGTAGAGGGGCCCAAGTATCCCTATCCCATTCTGAAGCTGCTGTGCCGCGGACAGATACTCTGATGTGATGTTAGCTCCTTACGTTCATTCCATGAGTGACGGTATGGGAACGGAGAAATTCACGGCATGTAATTGGCACCGGCCTGAAAAATGTCAGTACACTTTCCTGTGTTTGGAAGTCGGTATACTTGCCCATGGTGAAGCGTACTCGATGTCATAATCTCCAGGCATATGTTTTGCTGCCACAACAATGTTGTATTTCGAGATTTTAGATAGTAGCAGGGCCGTCGTTAGGCCAGCGACGCCTGCACTGATTACCATTTAGCTTTCCGGCCGAATTCCTGGATTGTTTTAGATTGCTCTTACCCGATGACAACGATATTCTTTTGCGCCATGATTGCCTTGAAAAACGAGAAGAGATAGAGATATCGAGCTCATGCAAGGACAGCGACGCGGTCCTATTCTCGGTCACACAGGTTAATTGACTGCGATATAGGAGCCGAAGGACAAGGAAAAGCTGGAGTCTACTGCATTGCTGTTATTTCTGCTACTGGGTTGCTTCAAGAGATTGTGAGACTCAACCTAGGAGCCTAGGAGGTATCAGTGGCTCGAACACCCGGCCGGGTGCAGAGAGATGCCTTATCTTAGCGTTGTGCGCTTATGTCCGATTCGATTTACCCGTTTAGGTACGCGCAACGGAGATCTACCTCGCCTCCACAATTACCTAAAGCGGCGACCATGGCAGTTTAAATAGGCTTTGGTACTCAAACAATAAAGTCGATAAGCCTTGAGGTGGACCACTGACAAACCGCAAGCAGCGAGTCTCTTGGAATCTCTTCTTTCATCTTTATCTCCAGCTCCTCCTCAACCAGCAGCAACCAAAAATGGCCACCATGCGAAAAGTCTTTGCGGACTACAACGCCCGAAAGCAAATCCATGAAAGAAGCACCCATCCTTTGGCCAAGGGCGTCGCTTGGGTTGCAGGGGAACTTGTGCCGCTCCACGAAGCTCGTATTCCTCTGCTCGACCAGGGTTTCCTGCGCTCGGACTTGACCTACGATGTGATTTCTGCTTGGGATGGCAGAATTTTCCGTCTGGATGACCATCTTGCTCGTCTTGAGGCAGGTTGTGGGAAGATTCGATTAAGGCTCCCTCTGCCCAAAGAGGAGATAAAGAAGATTTTGACAGATATGTTGGTGCAAAGTGGGATCAAGGATGCCTATATTGATCTCATCGTGACCCGAGGTCTTCAAGGCGTGAGGGGTGCGAAACCTGGATCGATCAAGGAAAATATCTACATGTTCATTATGCCGTGTAAGTCTTTTGTAATGACACAACACTGAGTCTGAACTGAGCATTGGTAACTTTAGACATCTGGTTGCAGGAGCCAGAGATGCAGCCGACTGGCGGAGACGCCATCATTGCCAGAACTGTTCGTCGGACACCTCCAGGAGCATTTGATCCTACGGTCAAAAACCTGCAATGGGGTGATCTGACGCGAGGGTTGCACGAGGCCCAAGACCGAAAAGCAACGTACCCCTTCTTGACCGATGGAGACGCGCATTTGACGGAAGGATCTGGATTCAATATTTGTGTGGTCAAGAACGGTGTGATCTATACGCCAGATCGAGGCGTGTTGGAAGGCGTTACAAGGAAGAGTGTATTCGATGCAGCCAAGACCAACGGCATCGAAGTACGTATGGAGGTTGTGCCCGTGGCCTTGTGCTACGAGGCCGATGAGATCTTCATGTGTACGACCGCTGGTGGTATCATGCCCATCACGGTCCTGGATGGAAAGCCTGTGAAGGATGGAAAGATTGGTCCTGTGACGGGAAAGATCTGGGATACCTACTGGGCGATGCATTGTGATCCTGTATACGCCACTTCCATCAACTACAACCCAAGCAAGTTGTAGACGGGGCCCTGCCGGTCGATGAGTTTTGCTGTTCACTATGGTAGGAAGTAAGCTCTTCAATGAATAGCAGATGCTGAAACCATGGAGATCTCGTTCGAGGATGTCCTTGCCGTGCTTCTTGTACCTCCGTATAGGTGCCTTACAGGACCGGGATCGGATATTTCAACGCGTTTGTTACCAAGGGAGTCGTGATGCTGTGCAAAGAATATGGGCATGATACACGCAGTATCAATCAGCCTCTTCAATGAGACGAAACATCTGCAACACTCATCCTCACCTAACAAGGGAAACGTCTCAGCACACTCACACCAAATCCGTCTGCGTCTAGAAGAAAGTATGAGAGGGTCTCACATGGAGCGGAACATTCGCGGACTCGAGCCGAGAACAAGCACCACAAAATGACAAAAGTATGGAAGAGATTTGGCATGGTTAAGGTTGAGCATATGATTCCGTTGAGTCGTTGGACAAGACTGACCAATTCCGCAGGAGAAATTTTAGTCAATTGGGAATCTGACGGCGAAGTAGGCCGTTCTTTTATGTTCCATTGTTCCGTCAATTGGTGGATTACAAGTTTGCACATGGCTTTGTACAATCGATAGATCCTTCATACAGGTGGCATTTTTCTAACATTCAAACAGTGGAGTCCAATGCCTTTCCTCCTGCAGATTTCCTCAAGCGATCCCTATTTCGGCTCCTCACGACCACGAAAATCTTATGTTATTCTTCTCGATTCCATCTGTCACAATTTGCAGCCCACCGCCTTTGACCATCAACTCAAGACGATGATCCCGATACTCATTTTTCCTCTCTCCAGACACGTAAGCATCCTTCATTTTCTCCATGCCCCCAAATGCAGCTTCTGCTTCTCGAAACGTCTCCTCCACGCTAGCACGCTCACTTACCCTCTTCAACCACCTCTCCATCACCTCCCCTCCGACGAGTGCGATCCCACAATACTTGGTTCAATTCACAATCGCAGCAACATACACATCGGCCCAACCGAAGTTATCGCTATTGAGATATGGCTTCTCGCCAAGCTGCTTATGGTAAACGGGATGTCTTCTTCTCGAAGAGCGATGCGAACTTTTTGCGCGTAAGAAGAAGCAAGATGGTCTTAGAGGAAGAGAGGTTCTGGGTCTACCGTTATGGCTGATAGCGCGAAGCTTTTGGAATTACGACGGTGAGGGACTGAACGACGAAAGAAGAAATGTAACTCGAAGGTGATTCATGGAGGAATCCTGTCCCTGCATGAAGCCAAACGCTGATCTACATGCCATAAAGTCAAGTCCATGTCCATAAAACAGTATCGATAAAGCGGATACAGCAGAAAGTCGGGCTCGAGCAAGTGGTCCTATGCAGGATTGTCACGTTGATGACCTCTCGGATCACAAGGCTGCGCTAGTCTATTTAGGATAAGCGAAAATCCATATGTAAACACTTTGTTGTTGATCAAAAGTTGAATAAATAACAGATGTCCTATACACGGTCACCTAAGCCCGGTCTCACACAGCACTCTTCAAGCTCCTTAACGCCTTGTAGTACAGTCCAAGCAAAACAAAGAGCCACATGTCGCAAATTCCTCTGTGAGATCCAGGTTCTGAAGTCTTCTCGATAAGAAACCATGACGCTTTCGACAACCCTTTTCAGCCAAACCGTATGTGTCGTCTTACTTCCAGTCATCCAGCCAGTATACCGACACAGAGATTTTACCTGTCTCTCAATGGCTACAATATCAGTCCGAATGGGCCAATAAGATTCACAGACCCACATGGCCCCAAATATTCTACATCACTCCTCTCGTGAAGACGTAGCAGAACAAGACCACAATCAATAAAGCAGTAAGGATAGTAGGATAGGCAGCGAAGCTGCAATTGATGAGAAAGGCTATAGAAATAGCTGTGAAGGAGACGGCCATCAGTGTAGAAATGCGGTGATGGAGGGGGCACTAGAATGAGAGGTAGAGTCTTTGGACAATTTATTGGATGATATATGGGATGAGATACGTGGTCCGGTTCTCTATATACGCATGATGCAACTTGATCGAGATCGGTTGGATGAGTCAGATCTGTTGATGATCTAGTTGTGCGCTGTCCCGTCAGAAATCGGTGTGAATCTGTAAGCATTTGGTAAGTTCGTAGAGTTTCACATACCTCAAAGGCCAACATCACCACCATTGGCTCATGGCCCAGTAACGGCAAAACACTCTTAATCTCACTCTTACTCAGCCCTCAAATACTCACAAACCTTCTTCCCCCAAACAACACCCTTCTTATAGACCGCCATCCCACTCACACTACCCTTCCACAACCCCTCCACCGCCACCGCCATCTCCTCTCCCCCACCCTCCTTCTTGATTCCCTTCAACCCATAAAGATAAGTCTTAAACCCAAAAACCAACGCCCCCGTCTTCTCAAGCCGATGTAACGTCTGCCTTTCACACCTAAGTCTACACTCTTCCACTTTCACCCTCTCACCCTCTTCTTCCCATTTCGCCAATTCCCCATCCGTGGCAGAGTGAGTCGCAGGTGCCATAGCACAAGCACCAGATAAAAGACTGAGATGATTGGAGTCGCGATGGAAAAGCTCATTATCGAGTTGCACGCTCCAATTCGCCCTTTTGACGATTTTGCCAAACGGGAGGGAGGCAAAGAAACGATCCATTGACTTGCTGATTTTGGACTCGTAGCCGGGGACTGGTGCATGGATTGCTGCTAGCGGCATACCGAGTTTACGGACCGTGTCGAAGCCGGACGGGTAGCAGAGAGTGAAAGCGTGGAGATGGTATGGTTCTTCCGGATACTGAGTTGGCAGGAACTTCTTTGGGGTGGCTGGTGAACGTGGAGACGAGGTAGGAAGGAGGATGAGGAATTCGTTGTCGATGTGGCGGCCTAGGGTTTTGAGAGATTCTATGGGATCAAGTGGGGGTTTGACATCGATGAGTTCGTTCGTGACACGGTTCAGAAGATACTTGGAGGGCCTCTTTTCTGATGTGGCAAGAGAGAACATGGTTGGGAATCTTTGCGGAAGGTAGATTGAGAAAACCCAACCGTACAACTCGTCTACTGCCTCTTTGGCGATGGGATTGCATCGGATAACATCATCGCTTCTTGTTCGAATGAGGTTACAACGGTCCTTGATTCGGTCGAGGTAGGTCCTGTCTACTGCAATCAGGTCGGAAAGATCGCAGGACTGTAATGCCATAGTCAAATGATACGTCGGTTTGAAAGGTCGCAGTTGAATCGGCTCGGTGGTCGTCCAATCGAAGTCCGTGAGCGGCTCAATTTTGTGGTAGATCCTGGATATGTTCTCGTCTCCTGATGGGATTTGTTGTACCTGTGCAAAAAGGTCAGAAAGATGCTTGGAAAGAGATTCTTGTGATGAAGAAGGAAAGACATTTATCATTAAAATTCATGGTACGACCCGATGTGCTGAGGTTATATGGCAACGTTGCACATAGATAAAACTCAGAAGTTGAGAAAAGTTGGACGAAGGCTTTCTTACCTTCACCATTCTCTTCCACATACTCCAAATCAGCCAAAGACCCAACCCAAGAAACAACGCGAACATGCCTGCAACAAGTGTCGAGACTTCCATAATGAATGGACATGGAGGCAGCGGCCGTGTTGAAGAGCTCACGATCCGGATTAGTAATGATGTTTTGGTATCGTAAGCTTCGTGTAAATCTTTTATGACTCTAAGATCGTGAAGAAAGTTTGTAGCAGTCGATTGCAATGGCAAAGATGGGGCTCCACAAGTAAGATATGGCAACCCCTGCTTCAAACGGGCACGGAACCAGACTCCGAAGGAAATACTTACCACTTAAGGAGTAGCGCAAAGTACCCGCCATCAAGCGCACAAAGCCCACAGGGTGTAGCCAGCAAGATATATACTAGGACGCGTCGAATGACGAAAGGTGAAGCAGGACGAACAAAAATGTGGATGATACATTCTGCCCGATCTTACCTTGGAACGTGTTAGAGTAACAATGTTTAATAGAACCTTCATCTCCTTGTACGATGACTAAAGAAAGCGAACGACTGCCAGGCTCCAACCACTGCCAATACGGCTATGAAACTGGTGTAAACACCTGCTCATACTCGAACTGACATGATAGAAATCCGTGCGTAATGCTCGTCAAACCTGTTAAAAACTTATCATTCAATAGACTAGTACAGCCCGCTGCTGACGCCACTTCTCGGCCATCATCCGTTCATGGTCAGCCAGTCGTGTTGCTCCTAAGAAATCGAAGAGGGTACATAGTTTTGCCTGCTTGATAACCTTTGAAGAAGGATGTTCGAGGCCACTCAGTCTGAGGGATCGAAGGTCGGGTGGAAGCAAGTAGGCTAGGAGGATTCTTTCAATAGTGGAGGCTGTGCAAGGTTACTCCAAGACTTCTCGGTATGCAGAGAAGATGACCTACACCCCATGGCGTGCATTTCATCAACCGTTCTTGGGGTACGAAAATCAGATGGAAAGCGTCCTTCTCTCATCATCTTGGGTTGTAGCTGCGCGCATTTGGCGGAGGGACTGATCTGGCCATTGACCAACTGCACTGCGAGATTGGTTCTGGTGAACCTCAGCACTGTTCCATTATGGATTTTGATTCTTCTACCTCCGTATATTCTCCTCGGCGCTCTGATGGGATGCATGATGTCTATCATGTCCTCCGTAGCTGTCGGGTTCATAGTTGAGTGGAAAGCTGGGAGGAAAGGGAGAGTGGGACCTGGCCCGTGGGGATCTCGGACGACCGCCCGGGGAATGCCCGGGCACATCATAGTAGCCTCGTGGTAGAGAAGAGTGGGCATGTCTAAAGGCAAACTCTACATCATGGTGAGGTGGCGGCGGTGGTGGATGATGGTCGTAGGGATATGGGCTGTGAGGGACCGAATGACTATAAGGGTACCCATGAGGTGGTAGCTGAATTGGAATGTCCATGCGTATAGGTGTTGGAGCCCGCGAGAAGTCTGATAGTAGTGACCCCGTCGTCTATCAAAAGAACGATACACGCTGGTGGAGAGAGTGACCACAGCGGCCAAATGGCTTTGGTACTTATGTGAAACGCTAACACTCTCAAATGGAGTATTCTGGAAAGCTACGACCGGTCAGCCCCAATGATTTTGGAGTCGGCCTTCGCTTCGGCCGAAGACCTGTTGTTTGCTATTTTGTGGTCATTTACCTAAGATTTCGTGGTACCGGAGGGCTCGTAGCAAACCAAGTCTAGGTCAGTACCTGACCGTTCCAGCATTGTGGGAACTTCGGTCAACCTAGTTGAAGAAAGGTCTCGCTTGCAAAGGATGACAGCTCACAGAGCTTGCGATTTTGCTTTGCCAACGTGCTATCTGGGAAAAAGGCGGGTGGATTAACAGTTACGCCGCAGTCAAATCATCGATCCAAACTTGCTTGTCTTTCAGATCTGATTGCCAAGTGAAAAGGATTCCTTCGATTTGAGATCGAATTGATACTACTCCTGGCCACCGCCCAAATCGGCAAGGGTTTTATAGCTATCGATGTCACCTCGAATGTGATGTTTTGGGTCAAACTACTTCCCGCATCGCAGATCCGCCACAGCGTACTTGTGCAGCGCCGAAAGAGATCCAACAGCAGGCAGGATGTTGACGAGTTGGAGCATTTGGTAAAACAATGCCCGTCAAAATCCGTCTTGCCAGAGCGGAATTTTCGTCGCACACATTTAACCCTGTCTCAATAAGGACGCCCAATTATCTCGATGTAAACGCGTGAATGATGAGGCCTTGAGGCGACCAGTACGACGGTGACATGCAGTCCGCCGTTGTTCTCGGGAGAAAGGTGGCATGGGAGCAATCAGGTGGAAATAGAAGCAGCTCGGAAGACATTCCGACAAATCGCACCAACGGATGTCGCGGATGCCAGAGCTCTGCAAAGAGACCTCGGTTGCGCTCCCAATCTCGACGTTTGATGCCACTTCAATCCTGAGACGTCCTGCTCTGCCTTTGTCGTACCTCACTACTGCCCATCTCCTCAGTCTCCATCTGTTCGCCAGCGTCACGATCCAGCGAAGGTATCTTTATCAGGCCAAGATTCCTGGTCTCACCATCCGGTCGTTCCGTCAAGGTTGGTGCTCTCGGTCGTTGTCTGCCTCTTGCGCGACCTCCAACGACCGGGACCTCGTAGGCAACGGCTCTCCAAATGTAGAGGATGATGTCGTATATGAAGAAGAGTGCCCAGGGACCGACGGTGAACAGTGCCATGAATATCTGAATGGGCAAGCAATCAGTGCTGTGCCATCAACAGAGATAGAGTAAGGAGACTTACGAAGAACGACTTGATCCACCCTTCGACAACGCTCAAACTTTCGGGCAGTAGAGAAAACCAGGCCATCTTTCAGTGACCAGAATTGAGATATCACAGCGTATTTCTATGTCGCGTGAGAAGATGTGTAGCAATTGCTCGTGCCCAGATTCTGGGTGGTCTTTGCACCCTTTATTTCATCGGCTGGCAGTCATGAGAGGGTCTGTCTTGATAGGCTTCGGCATGCTAGTTCCTACTGGGTCAATAGGAGCAGTAAGCGGGTCGCATTGTTGACGCATGTGAGAGACTCGTAATTGCTGCGAATCTGTTGAGCTTCCTGATTCTTCGCGTTGACAATTGCTGTGAAGGCAGGTCTCATGCAGACGATCCACCGCGACAGGGGCGGACAGCGACAGCGACTAAGCGACTGCTTTAGCGAGCCGCGGCGGGGGCGCACCCTGGACCTCGGGCTGCAAGGGATAGGCTTAGTAATGAGCTGCCGCCTGATTCCTGAGGTGTCAACTTGGAAGCGCCACCTGCAGCCCCTCGAGTCCCTTCTCCCTCCGTGTCTTCCATCCACAATGATAGACTAGTAATATCGTTTTAAAGCATTGAGATCAACCTCATATTGGCAAATGCTTATGCCACGCTTTGCTTTGTTGGCCGGGTCTGACTGACCGGTCAGGAGTCGCCGTAGCTCTGCTCTACCCCTCAATGGCCGATACCTATGAAGGCAGCCCTCGAGCTCAGCCTACCTGTCCGATAGGACACATCCATAGTAAGATACCATAGTACCGCCTTCAGTCACGAAACGCTGCATCGCTCAGAGCATTTTGAAGAACCTACAACAACTGCTTCCAACCGCTCTTCCCACACAGCTTGAACCCACTAGAACCAGGTACATACAGAGATAGTTCTGGCACAGCACCCTGATCTCCGTTGTTCAGTCGTCGATCTCACCAGGTCCACACATAAAGGCCAACATGGCATGGGAACCTGCTACTCCATCCGCAGGTTTCCATCTGTGTCCTGTTCAACCGGTTTCACAACCCCCAACCTCGAGTCTCGACTTCCTCGACTATGCCGCGCCGACTAAAGCTGATCTCACTGTCTTTGTCCCTGGTAAAGATGGCAGCTTTTTGTTTAGGAATCTAGACCACGATGCCATTACCCAATCCTGCCCATTGCTGGGTTACAGCTTCGAGGATCGTGGCTGTGGACTTCACTACTCCATGGAAGCAACCTCAGTAGAACTGATCGCTCGATTCCTGCGCTTTCTTCATACGGGCGACTACACCACTTTCGACAGGTTCGACCAGGAGGAGACATGCTCGCTGCTCCTTCATGCCGAGCTCTGTCAATTAGGTGATCTTTTCGACATCAAAACTCTCCAGGTTCAAGCGCACTACAATATCATCCGAACTACAGAGATGGCATGTAGTTCGTCTCAAGCGCCCGAAGATCTTGTCCCAACCATCCATTTCATCTATGAGCAATTGGGCGATGGATACGACAAAATTATCGACACCGTCCTACACTATTGTATCTCATGCTTCCTCCAGCATGGACTAGACCAGAACGAAGACTTCAAGCGTCTTGCATACGAGGTCCAGCAGTTTCATACGGATCTTTGCCGCACCAATTTCAAGCGTGGATTCGAGGATGAAGGTACGTCTATCCAAGTAAATTCAAGATACCATGAGCTAATCTTAGAGCAGGGGCGTCTGATGTGATCAACTTACCAACGAAGAAGATTTCTCAGAGCGATCGACTTCGCATTGAGCAGACAGCGCTGGGAGACTTCCTGTATTTCATGCATTCGGAGACTCCAGCAGCAACTCCACGCTTCGGTCCGATCCCAGGCTCACCTGAGCCATCATACGCTATGGTCATCCGTCCGCATCACCCTACCGGTCGTGCAAAGATTGAGGAGAGCGATACTGGTAGTGATACAGAGGAGGAAGACTTCTCGCTCATAGATTCTTTTCAGCAACTACAAATCCCATCCTGTCCGACTCCTGCAGTCAAGCAGCCCGCCAAGGAGCCAAGTTTGGTACCAGTCCCGACGTCTTTCGAATATTGGGCAAAACATGAGGATATGAATGAGTGGAACAGTGTCGAAAGTTACTCTGAGGCAGGCGCATATAGGCAAACAGACATAAACGATTCGAGTGCGACAATCAAGCCGCTGGAACTAGCCTCTGCTGCTACACAAACACAAGTTACGATCGAAGAAGACGATTCCTCGGACGACGATTTCGAATGGTCTGTCATCGATAAGCCTGTAACCAAGGCTGTCAATTCCGCCCAAGCCAGCGCCCGTTGAATGCACGAATTATCTGCAGGATCGTATCAAGCATGCTTGGTCGTCAGGCCATTCTCAGGAGTAAAACTGCTCAATCTGGCACCGACATGTTGATTTTTGAGGAGGCGTATGTTATGCGGAAATGACTTGTGAGGCGTGGGAGTCAGGCGTTTGAGATAGGGAGTTGTGGAACTCATTGCATTCTGCAGAAGAAGTTCAAGTCATGAGATTTGGATGATTAGCATGACTACGAGATAACGTCAAGAGTCCCTAAGAGAACATGAAGATGTAAGACGTTTTTTCCAACCAGATATCCCTGTTTTATCCTTCAGGCTGGGCTGAAACTGCGCCTCGAAGCAAATGACAACAGTCAGCTCATTGGATTGATGCTATTTAATATTGACCTACAACTGTCTATGGCTTGGGACATTCCGTATGTCCACACTTATTCACTTATTCAGACTCGAAACCCCGAAGTCGTGGTCCAACAAATGATTGAGTGATCAACCCCACATTCAGAGCCGAAAGAGGCTTGCATTCGCTCCAGACTACACGTGCAGCTGCTTTTAGCCGAGGAACAACATTGATTGCATCTGCTTCTGCTTTCCCCCCAAAACATTCCATAACTCATGAATTTGGTGGACGAAGGTCGCTGGACAACGAACAGAGAAACTGATGGGATAGGATAACTTCGGCTCAGATCATCATCTTCAATCTCTCTTCTACTCCGCGCATCGCATCGCGTCCTTCTCGTCACTGACCCTTGCTCGCGCATCGAATCGGCATCGCCCTCTTCCTCGTCCTCGCGCATCTCTATCTCACTCCTCGTGGTCTCGCTCGCAACTCGCCATGGCTTCCGTCAGCTCCGGCGCGTCTTCCACCGGCTCCTCTTCCAGTCGTCCGATCGATCCTGTTGTCCGCAATGCGCTGCGATATTCGCTGAGTCCACGGGAGTACCAGCTGCTCCACAAGTACCTCATTGCGAGGGCTCCTGCGGTGAAGAATAGAGCGCCTCCGCCCGCAAAATATGAGCGTGCTGTCAATAGTGTCGATGACTATAATGCGGCCGCGATAAGAGTGTCTTTGCGTATGTTTGCGACGACATTCGCGGGCCTGAAACTATGGGAATTGATAACGACCAAAGTATTGGCCAGGGGAAAGACCTTGCCGTATGTGGTCAGGTCACTTTTAGGGGATGCTGGATACTGATGAATAGCAGGCCAAAAGTTAAGACGGCGTGGTACAATTCGGGGCATGTACGACTCTCTTCGTCCCTGTCCTTGATCCTCCTCTTCCACCGACTCCTCCATCGGTTCTTCCTTCGTCTCAGAGCCAGTCTCCTCACCGAGAACGCGAAACCCTTCCGCCAAAGGAATCCGCGGATCTCCTCAGGCCTGACTTCGAGAATTGCCCCGGCAGTTGGAGCATCTCTGGCCGGTCTATGGCTCGGACTCTATCCAGCTGCTCAACTGCGTCTCACAATCGCGATCTACATGTTCAGTCGCTCTCTTGAGTTTGGATACAATCAGTTTGAAGATTTGGGCTGGTTTCAGAATAGGCCGTGGTGGTTTGGGTCATGGATGATCTTGCCGGCAGCTTGTGGACAATTGCTCCATGCCTTCGTGTTTGATCGGGATTGTTTTCCCGCTGCTTATGGAAACTTCATTTTGAGACATTCGAGTACTTATATTCAGGCGAGACCGGCTGATCTGCCAATGAGCCTGCCGTGGCCAAACACTTATGATATTGTGGATAATCTGGCCGAGATCTCAAGACTGAAGTGGCCGTAGGTATCAATCTCCTTTATGACGTGCAAAGCTAACATGGTGCATGTAGGGCTTTCATCTCACCAATTCTGTTTCCAGCATCGCAAACCCTCCCGAAGACAGTTTTGTCCATCAAACCAATAACGTCCTCCGCCCATCCGGCCATTAAAAACCTCTCCTGCGCCCTACTCCATCCACACGATACCAGCTGCCTGCGAACCTACATCACATTCTTCCTCCAAGCGTTCCCAAAAGTGACCAAATTCTTTACACTCCTCTATGCAGCATTCGGTCTGCTGGGCTACAAGAAATTCATCGCTCACCCCGGGCCGGCTTTCAACAACCTCGCGAAATCAATTTTGCGGTCGAGCGTTTTCATCACTGGGGCCATTGGGACGAGTTGGGGCAGTATCTGCTTCTTCCAGAACTTTTTACCTAGAGCAGTGCTACCGACGCAGAGATGGTTCCTAGGCGGGTTCGTTGGCGGTCTTTGGGCGTTCTTACAGAGGAAGAATGGACGCTCCACCTTTTTGATGAGTGCGAGATACTCGATTGACTCACTGTGGAAGGTTGGCATCAAGCACGGGTGGTGGAAAGGCGTCGCAAATGGTGACGTGCTGGTCTTCGTTGCAAGTTTGGCATTGATACAGAGCATTTATGAGGTCAACCCGAAGGCGGTTTCTGGCGGTGTGATTAGGAAGGGGCTTGGTATGCTTAGAGGGGATGGGTGGATTGATAGGGCGTTGATCACTGAGACGAAAAAGGATGATGAGGTCGTGGCTGGCAGGGACGAGAAGAATCCGAGTGTGCCCGTGGAGCTTGAGGAGAAGAAAGAGTAGTGATGTGAGGTAGCCGAGAGATATAGAGGTAGGGGTGGGACATGTTCATGATGTTTTTCGGCGGCGTTCCGCGAGCGGAGCGAAGCGAGTGACTTGAATATCTTTGTTTTGCGTAGTGGGTTTTTGCTGCAGCGCCTTTCTTCGATTTGGAGACTGATTGGAATATAGGCTATCAAGAATCTGAAGTATTATGAAATTACGATGTCCCTATTTCCATATCTACCGACAGCTTAGATCGCTAACATTAATTGCTGTTCTAGGTATGGATGATTATTGCTGTCGAAAATTATTTTTGCTTACTCTGTGCGATGAAACCCTTTACCACATACGACGACGGCCTTTGTTTCTAGACCTTATACCACGGAGAAAAGCCTGCACCGATCGATGGCTAGCTGGAACTACTCTTTGCTCCGACGGCCAGCATATCGGGCTGAGGAGGGTAGTGACGTGATGGATAGGCTTGATTTGGACTTGATATCTTGCTTAGTAAAGGAGGATTGCTTCGTTTTGGGATTGCAGGTATCGTTTGGTATCGTTCTCTGGCTTAGGGTGATCTTGCCAGCCATGGTCTTTGGAGGGAGGGCGATGATAAGATGTTGAGACACGACTTGTTATTACGCGTTTTATTACACTTGAGTGATCGCCTTTTGTGAAACAGAAGTAGAGTTTTGCTCCGCTCATGGTAGATTATTTTATTACGTTGTATAAGACGCTCTATCTTTGGTATGAGCTCAGCGTTCGTAAGCCCTTTTGAGATTCAGTTCCAGCTGGAAAGGTTGACTAGCAGGTATCGGATGCCGAAAATCGCGTTTTCATAGCCGATATCGGAGCGACGCGTTGCCGACCTTCCTCCCGACATCTTCAACAGGTCTTGAGAATATCAACATGAGCCAACAACAACTGTCAAGAGATAGCTTTGCTCCATCATCTATACTTTCAATCATCACCAATGAGTGGCTGTAGTCTCACCTTGTCCAAGAGACCGGCACAACGGCTTGGGCTCGACTCCCGTCGGCGTCCGAAAATGAGAACGGCAGTACCATTAGACTAGAGATCGAAGCGCGTTCGTTCTCACGACGTCTCACGAGGTCGCCCTATCTCATCTTATGAATGGATTTCCTGAAACAACTGGGCGCCATCCGCGGATCTCACCTCCGCTATCTACCTGCGACATCATTCTTCTTATCGGCCCGCTCCGCTCAACATCCTCTGGGGAGCAGCCGGAAAGGACCCTCCGAGGCTCTGTTCTGGCCATACAGTAGCTTTCTCGAAATCTGCAACAACATCGTCCTATCCAAAGCCATGCTGTTGTAACCTGCTATCTTATCCATTAGATTCTGGCCACTACACGAACAGCCTGCATTGGCGCGCTGCATCTTTATGTCGTAATCTTTTGGAACCATCACAACTTCAAGTGACGCGAGAGATCGACTGATAATCACTAGGATGAGACTACAACAGAATAGAGCATAAGAAAGGTCAAGTAATCTTTCGACGTCCATTTTCTCCACCACTTCGTTGTATTGACGCCATGTCCCACGAAGCATTGAAAAGGCCTATTGAGGCAACTGGAGAGACGGCAGAAACGTTGCCCAACGGGTTGGACAAAGCTGCAGCAATACCGCAGGGTATCATCGATCCTGTGTATGAAGCAAAGGCGAGGGTGCTCAACCACGCAGTAAGTCACGTTGCTGTTCACGATCATTGCAATATCCGAGGCGCAAAGCTAAAGCGTTCAGATCCAAGAGATTGGCATGGGATGGTACCAGTGGCAACTCTTCATCGTTGTTGGATTTGGATGGGCAAATGATAATTTATGGCCTATCGTAACTTCACTGATCTGTGTGTATTCAACACCCTGCTCCAGGGCACACTAATCCAATGTTTTCAAGTCACTCCGATCACCAATGAGTTCCAACCGAGTCGACCACCACTGCTTTCACTTGCCCAAAACATTGGTCTCCTCGCTGGGGCCATCTTCTGGGGCTTTGGATGCGATATCTTCGGACGACGACATGCGTTCAACGCCACCTTGGGTGTGACTGCAGTCTTCGGCATGATAGCTGGTACGCGCCCTCTCAATTTTCGATGATTTCTGTGTCTAACGAGAACAGCATGTTCTCCAAATTTTGCAGCAATCGGAACATTTGCTGCTCTTTGGAGCTTCGGCGTGGGTGGGAATCTGCCAGTCGACTCCGCAGTTTTTCTCGAGTTCCTTCCAGGCTCACATCAGTATCTATTGACTGTTCTGTCCATCGATTGGGCGCTCGCACAAGTTTTAGCTACTCTCATCGCATGGCCAATCCTTGGTAATTTAACATGCTCGGAAAAAGAAGTTTGCACACGGTCGAAGAACATGGGGTGGAGATACTTTGTCATCGCAATGGGAGGAATATCGCTGGTTGAGTTCATCATTCGATTCGTGTTCTTCACCGTCTACGAATCGCCGAAATACCACATGGGCAAAGGAAACGACGAGGAAGCGGTGCGAATTGTTCATGAGGTGGCTCGCAGAAATAAAAAAGAGTCAAAATGTAAGCCCGACGTCATATACGCCACTCGTATTCTACTGACGAAACCCAGTGCGTATTGAGGATCTCAAAGCTTGCGAAACTCTTGGTGGCGGCGCGCAGGTTTACACTGACGCGGCAGCAGCCGTGAAACGAAAGCTGGAGAAGATGAACCTTTCTCATGTGCGAGCCTTGTTCGCAACGCGTAAACTGGCATACTCGACCTCCCTCATCATGCTTGTCTGGGCTTTCATCGGGCTAGGATATCCGCTTTACAATGCCTTCATACCCTATATTCAGGCGACAAGTGGAGCGAAGTTCGGGGACGGATCCACATATCTGACTTATAGGAATTCTCTCATCATTGCCGTGCTTGGAGTCCCCGGAGCACTCCTCGGTGGAGTGCTGGTGGAAGTGCCAAAGTTTGGCCGCCGAGGCACGTTGGCTGTGTCGACGGTTTTGACAGGAGTCTTTCTATATGCTTCGACCACGGCACTTTCTTCTGCTGCATTACTCGGCTGGCAGTGCGCATTCAATTTCTTCTCCAACATCATGTATGCGCAGTTTCCACTCTCACCTGTCGTTTTGTAGCGCCCGAGCAGACACTGACTTATCCTCTGTACAGGTATGCCGTGCTTTATGGCTATACGCCGGAGATTTTCCCTACGAAGGATCGCGGTACAGGCAACGCATTAACCGCGACGGCCAATAGGATTTTTGGCATTATGGCTGTAAGTTCTTTCTCGTCACGACAAACATCCTGCTGATAATCTGCAAGCCGATCATTGCCATGTTCGCAAACCTGAAAACTTCGGCGCCCGGTAAGTGCTTGCGTGACGTATCGTAGGCACCCACCATACTGAATATTCCAGTACATGTCAGCGGAGCCTTATTCATCGCTGCAGGGCTATTGGTTGCCGCTCTCCCGTTCGAGTCGCAAGGGAAGTCGGCGCTGTAATGTTAATGTATGGACTTTATTAACATCAATAATGAGTCACCCGACGTCCGATGAGCTGTTTGGTGACTGCTTGGTTTGATTGGCAACCAGAGATCATCACTGAAATACTGCAGTGATTTCAAGGCTTACTTTCTTAGCTCTGTCTCTGTCACAAGTGCAAGAACACTAAGTATAGATATCTCGCTTCATTATTCTTGTTTCGGACACTATCGCGCTTCGACTTCCTGTGGGTAAACGGAGTGCGATCATCTCTACGCTTCCAGAAGCGATGGACAGATCGTTGGGATATCGTTCTGATGTCATCAATGAGTTCAAATTTTATTGATGTACTTGCTTCATTTTTAACGGGCTGCACCTTGTATCCAAGTACCACCCTTCGCCTTTGTTAACCCTGTTAGATGCCCTGGAGCATGTTTCCCCAAGCACATGCTGACCTCTAATCCAGCAGGATTGACGGGTAGATCATTTCGTGACGCGTCACATTTGGCGATATCTCGAAGCCAAGTCGCCAATAAGTCACCGCGACTCTTACCGAGCTGTTGCTCGTATATTCTTCTACTATTGAATTAGGAGGTTTTCGTCACGATGAACATATTTTACATGGGCGAGAACGCGATGTTGCCTCGCGAATCGTTCGCGATGCGCCTACTTGCCTTGGATGCATTACGCCAGGGCATTCAACGCGAAGGATTTCATGCCATTGCAGAGAATAGAAGCAAGCAGGAACAAGGGGAGATCGGACTGACCATTGTGCGCGCTGCGGTCTTCTCCCTTTCTACCGACGCTTTGCCACGGGATGAGACATGCGGCCTTGCCGAGTCTTACGCTCGGGAGGTGGAGAAGAAGGACCCGAGAACTCAGCCAGCCCAGATTTTTAGGGAAAATTCAAGAAACCCGCAGTTAAAGCGGCTGGGTGAGAGGGTGCTACTCCATACCTACAGTTGGAACTGGTCTGCGACGAGCTCTGGGAACAGGCTGTCTTGCGGCTGAATCCGCAGTACTCTGTACTCTGGACAAAGAGACTAATATTGAACGTTATCAACGGATACGTTCCAATGGCTGACGCATTGGCTATACCGTTGAGTCTTAACTCGAGCATAGATGTCATGTTCCCGACGGGAAGGCCCGGCCGCATGTTCAGGAACGTCCTGGATCTACATGCGCATCGCGATGCAAACATCGTTGGTCTCTCATGTAGCAGCGCTGGCTACTTCTCAAAGAGTTGGTGACCGAAGACGCGTCCGACCAGAAGAACAGGGTCATCGAGATAAATCCCTACGCGGCAGGTACCCATATGATAGGCCACTCAGGACGGTGAGGGACTTGCGAACGAGTACAAGGCTAAGTGCTCTGCAGAAATCATGCCTCAAAGTTGTGCGGAGTCGCGATTACATACGAAGGAGACCCGGTTGAAAGAGATACCTTATACATTGTGCAAGCTTTCTACTATGGGAATTCTTGCGTCAACCGTGGAGATATAACGGCTCGATGCTCCACTGTCTTGCCCTTTTCCTGGTCTTGGTTTGTTCACAATGCAGTCACGAAGTATCGAGGCAATTGCCGTCACAGCACCATTCTTGATCATCGCCACGACCAACCTCTTCCTTCGATTGTAGACTAGGCTTTTCATACTGGAGAATGCTGGACTCGAAGACATGTTTCTTGTCTTTGCATGGGTATGTTGACGCAGCTTGCCACTAAAATGGATGTCATTTGACTTGGAAGTAGATCTTCGCACTCGACACGCCGTTGGATTTGGGGAGGTAGCTCTTGGGATTATCGTGAGTTCTGAGAAGCCTTCTTTTATTCATGACATGATGACACGGAGTGGTTTGTGATGCTTACCACGTGAGTATGTGAAACAGCGGTGCAGAATATTGGCTAGTCACGAGGTGGTGTCGCTTACGACAGATATCTGTCGGGTCGCTGCTCCAGCTGCGAACATCCAACATCAACCACGAAGCGAGAATTCACATATCAAAGTGCCGCATGTTGTAGCCACCGCCATGTCTGTCGCATCCATCACTCCAAGGCATTGACAACGATTCAGCTCGCGCTTTCGACTATATCAATACTCTCGTCCTCTATCAATTGTCCGCCATCGAAACTTGTCGCAACAGTACGAGATCTCAATCTACCTCGCAACTGTCGCAACATCTCTTCACAAATCATGTCTTTACCAAATGCAAGTCCGGAGCCAAAGGAAGACGTTCGGCCACCAAAGACCGCAGCGAGAACTCAGAAAGCCTTGTTCTACCTCACAATGTACAATATTTCTACCCAAATCATGTCGTCACCAAACCCAGGCTCGAAACCAGCTGCAGAACCATCAACGAAGACAACATTTCTGTCACTCCCACTCGAACTCCGTCAATCAATCTTCTGCCTCAGCTACGACAGTCAATGCAGTCGCCTTGCCCAGATCAAGGATCCTCAGAGCTTGCATAAAGGCGTCCCTCACTCTCTTCGAAATTGCAGAAATGCCTCCATGAGCCCTGAGACACGCTTTCAAGAACTGCGGTTGCTCAACGAGATAAAAGATCGGGCGCACCAGGATCATCTTGAGATGGCTATGTGGGCGAGGGTACTGCAGAAGACACATCAGTCATTTGTTCGGGAGACGGATTATGTGGAAAAGAAGTGGGCGGATGAGCTGAGCTCGTTGGAGGAAAAGGTGAGGAGAGAGCTTTGGGAGTGTCGTGATAAGTGTCGTGATGCGAAGAACTGGGGTTGTATGTAAATGGAATGGCGGTGATTGCTTGTGGCTTCAAGGACTTGTGTAAGATATATATGACCCGGCCGTTGTATTGGGATTGTGGGGATTGAAAGCGCTGTAGGAACTCGTGGGGCTCCTACCTCATGCGAAAGGCTTGATAGCAAACACTCAATGCCACAGATCAATTTGATTGCGCGAACTCTGTCCATTCTTCAATCGAACAACAACATCTTCTCGCCATCGCGACAACAGAGATGCCTACTTGTTCAACCACATCCATCACCAACCACGACACCACCGTGCCCCAAATACCCGCTTCCCCAACCACCACAAGAAACAAAGAAACACTCCTCCCCCTCCCTCCGAACTCTGCCAAACCATCCTCTTGCTCACCTTCTAACCCAGCCTAGCAACAATGCTCGTCTTCAAAACCCTCCACGATCCCACTCTTCACTCACCCTACACCTGCCTGGCGAACTGGAACGCGAGCTCGTGGGCAGAAAAAAAATGTACATGGACTGTAACTTGGGGACACTCCAAACCCTGGTTGTAGAGCGGGAATCTTCCCACCACTATGGTCGCGGTCTTGGATGATCAGATGTGTCTGAAAGATAGGCTACATAAACTGTCAGATTACCTTGCCAGGACGATGGGATTGGAAATGTGAGCAACCTGCTCCGAGCATGAAATTGGCAAGTTCCCAGCAGGACTTTGATCATGGTTTCCAGGCGCGAACGTATGCCGTCTATTACATCGCTCGATCCTCCGAAAAGTTGACTTGGGGGTTGGAAAGAACTGATGACATCTTGCCGTCTACGACCAAGAGACCAAGGCCAAAATGGATCTCACCAGTCCACGTATCCTTCTCCTCGTACTCTTTCTTCTCGTAGACACTGGCACCGGTCGGCCGTTGGCTTCTACTAACCATCACATAATTCCCGTTGTAACGGCATGGCTGTTTATAACATGCACAGAAGAAGGACTCGGCTTAGTGAACGTCGTGATGGGTATGTCTACCATAGCGATATAGTTGCTGATCGGAATGCGAGTGCCATGCAACGAATCGACATAACAAAAGCTTAGACGATTCTCGACCCGGTCGATGCAATAAGACTTGGAGACAGCTCCTTTTTGAGGTCTTGACAGCAGCAATCCACACCTCTTAACGGTTTCATGAATTACCTGTCATACTCTCGGTATCGATTTTGGGAAAACTCTCTCACTGTCACCCTCTGGCATGACCAAATCATCCGTCCTCGTCAGCAACGGATTTTCTAGAGAGGAAAAAAAGTCCCCACTTCATCACCTACTTCCAAACCTACAAACCATGGCAGGCAATCTCAAATCGGAGAGTTTCTGGGATGTCGATTTGGCGTCAAGCCAGAAGGCCACTCTCGATGAAACGGATAGCCAAGATAGTTTCGAAAGGGAGCGTTACGAATGCGAGTCCGGCTTCCTTGTAACGGAGGATCCAGATGGATTCTACAAAGCGAGCTACGAAAGAGAATTCGACTCTCTTGACAGGACCGGCCCCCCTTGGACCAAGCGGAAGAAAGAGAGGGAGGAGAAGATGGCGGCCAAGGAATGGGCAGCGAAAAGATGGATTGATGAGGTTCAAGATTACGAGAAGGTAATGCAAAGGTTGAGAGCAGGGCGTGGGGATACCTCACACGCTGGAGAGTCCCTTAGAGACGACGTATTGGACGACGAGACTGCTCATGTGGTCAGCGCTTTGAATGTTGGGACGTCAAACATTACCGTGGGTGGGCAGTACAAACCGTTGCCGGAGACTGATAAAGATTCTGGGCGTCGACGTGCGACACTTCCTGCCACGAAATCATGGATGCGCGCATTCCTGGCCATTGTTCAAATACACGTCCTCATCTTCCTTGCCATCACGATCTGGACATGGTCACCCTCGATCACAAGCGACTACGAGAACGATCTACCCGCAAAACTCCTCCCCCTCCTCCATGAATTCATCATCTCAACCCTCGCTCACTTCCCCGAGCCACTCCTCAAGCTTATCCTGGACCTCGTAAACCAAAATGGCTACACAGTCATCGCTACATTACTCGCTACCTCCGTCTTTGGCTCGTTCGTTCTATATATCTTGGGTTACCTCCTCGTCAGCACTCCATGCGCCTCATTTCGTTCCGTCCGCGCCAAGTACGAATAAGTCATGCTTACCGGCCTTCGCGTGTAAGATGCCATTGACGCACATTATGATCGCCGCACACACGAGGATGGGTCTCAATACAAATGGCTGAGTCCGGTGGTGATGAATGGTTTGAGCATGGTTCCATTGTTATCTTTTCGTCGGCGCTGGTGGTTCAAAGTGATGATCAGGTAGGAGATTCGAGGTTTCTTGCTTTGATCTGGGCAAGTTTGGTAGAGGGCTGTGATGAGATGCGCAACAGACTTTATCAAGCTGTGAGTGGTAATGTTGAGGCACCGTACGGCTCATCTGAAGCGGAGACACCTAGGTGAAGGGTCGACTGGAATTCATAGATGCAATGGTTGACGGCTTGCTCGATGAAAGTGGGTAGGTAGGGCCCCTTGACGATGGTCTGAATTTCGTGTTGCCACTGCTGCTATTTTCTGTCACATCACAAAAAGAATCCTGGTACATCAGCGTCGATGAGCTTCTTACTGCCTCTGCTAGAGAATAATCTGTGAAACTTTCCAAGCTCATGCTGTGATGGACATTCCTAGCCGAGTGGAGGTAAGCAAACATTTCCCAGTCGAATGTGTGGATGGAGGAAGAAATGGTTATACAAATGGGTATCGTCGTTTCGTCTAAGCCCATACTTGTGCGTACCTACCAGCACATGTCCCTTCAGCAGATCTTACTCTCTATCCACAGCGATCATACTGCTAACCTCCCACTTCACACCCCTGCTTCCCTCTCCGTACCCACCACCAAGTCTGTTCCTCACAGCACTGGCAATTCTCTCCCTAACTCTTTCAACATGCTCCCTCGTCCTCACCCTGACTTTGAAACTGGCCATGCACAAACCATAGTGTACCTGCCAAATCTTGGCCTCCTGAATCTCACTAACGCCCTCGTCTGTTTCCAGGTCTTTGACAAGATCGTCGACGCCGCCTCCGGAGTAGGACATGAGGAGCATACGACCTAGTGCGTGGCAGAGACGGGAGCCGAGGAAGACCATGGCCATGGCGATGGTGAAGCCTAGGGCACTGTCGAACCGGGTGGAAAACTGGATGCTTAGTAAAGGTAGAAGAAGGATGAGAAATGAGCAAGACAGCGTGAGGAGATGCGATGGGTTCCGCAAGATGGACGGTACCCACGCGGGAAGCCGAGAAGGTCGCATAGCTCGGGCTATTCTGGCGTGATTGCCTAAGCTCGTGGCCGAGACGATGGTGCTAATGATTGCTGCGAGAGCGGCCGTATCCACGCTGCCCGGACTTATGCGCTCGTGATGGTGTAGATGATGCGGTTCGTGGCCACCTGTATTCTCCAATGCGTGTGTGAGGCCGTGGGAAATCAAATCCAGACCCATGAAGAGTAGAATGATGCTCATAGCCAGTCCGGCTAGCACTTCAGTCCTCTCCAATCCAAATGGGTTTCGCAGACTTCCTCTCGTCCAGACCTCAAAGTTTCGTCCCACATCTACTGCTACGCATAGAAAAGCGCCCAGCGCATCGAAGAACAGCAGATGTGATAGTGCCGTCATAGATAGCGAGTGGGACGCTTCGAATTGGACATAACCTGCCACAAGAAGATGGCATGTACACCATAACCATCTTCTCCTCTGTTCGCTTGTTATCGAGGCACGGAACTCCCTGAATGTGGGGAATGGTAGCGATTGAGGGACCTGGAGAGGTGATCGCGGAACGGGGGACAGAATGATCTGGTGCGAGACACTACTTCGAGCGAACTTGTGTCCTCGCCGTCGTCCGAATTCCTACTTTCATTAGCGATGTATCATTACGCCAAAGGGATGTATTCACAGCTTGTCTGGATGCAGCCATGGATGCTGAAGGTCGTCCTCCAAAATTTGGCTTCAAATCAAACGGATATTCCACGGCATTGTCTATCGAGTTGACTTCTGGATGGCTCGTAGGCCCTGGACTATATGGAGACAGAAACGCGCCCGAAGGGGGGAACGGTGATCTCTGCGGCAGGACGATGTCTTCGCTGATTGAGGCATAACGTGGGAAGGCGGCTGAGACGTGAGACGGCGCTCTGGGTTCGTAATAATCTGGTTCGCTGATTTCAATCGCTGGGGAGTTCGCGAGGGAATGGTCATCCCCTGGTGGGGGACTGGGAGTTCGCGGTTGTTCAAGGATAGGACGGAATGCCATTGTGGCTGTTTAGGTAGGGATTTGAATATGAATTAGCATAGTGAGTATTGCATAGTAGAAAGACAGATTCAGGCAAAAGAGAAGAAGATATGTTAAAGGAGCAAGTGATATGTTGTACTGAGACATTTGGCCCTCTATGCCGTACCAGCACTGGTCGTAGCGCGATCCATCCCACGCGTCGGTCCAGGAAGAGTCTCGACCTCTCGATCCAAATTGGACGTAGTAGCCGACAACATCAGCAATAGTATGGATTGATCAAGGTTGATGTCTCAAGAGCATGGAAAATGGGCCGCGAGAAGTTGGAAACCATGAGGACACTCCAACACCACGACCGGCTCATCGACGTAACCTTTCCGGCGGCGGCAGCGGCGGCCTCCTCTCCCTCTCACGTCTCCCATTCCTGATGTCAAGGGAAGACGTTACGACCCCAACTCCCGTCCAGACAGCCGACGAACATCCCGAACATCATGAACGAGCAATGGCGACCGCCATGGGCATGGGCAGGAAGAAGAACCGAAAACGCAAGGGTTCACTCCGCAAAGCTGCCCTTCTAGGTACAGGCAAACTACGGCAGGAGAACTCGAATCACGTTACGAGGGATATGGATACAGCCGCTGATGCTGAGAAACCGCAACGGTCGATAAGCCCCGATGACGCGCCAGATTCTGAACCGCCCAACTGGTCTTTGCCTCCACCCGCCAACAGTCTGAAGCTGGCAACGCAACATTCACCCCCGAGGAACGCTTCACCCGTCACATCACCACAATTCTATGCAAGCACGACAGACGACGACGACGGAATCACTTTCGCCGCGCCTTCGCTGACGGCGGCCGCGACCTCGCTCTCACTAATGCGCCGCCGCTCCTCACGATCGATCCCTTCGACGCTCCCGCTCCCCTCCTCAATAGCCCTGCCCATCGAGCACGATTACAGCGAGACGGAATGGTGGGGCTGGATCATCCTGCTTGTTACATGGCTTGTCTTCACGATCGGAATGGGCAGTGTCTTGGGGGTGTGGTCATGGGCTTGGGACGTGGGTGAGACGCCGTACGCGCCTCCGGAGTTGGAAGATGATGCTACGCTGCCTATTGTGGGGTACTATCCAGCTTTGATCATTTTGACGGGGGTCATGGCTTGGGTGTGGGTTGTTGTGGCGTGGGTGGGCATGAAGTATTTCCGGCATGCTCGGTTTGTGGATGGTGAGGAGTGAGGAGTGCTCGTTTAATAAGATACCCAATCACACGTTTTTCTATTTGTATCACTGGTATCGATCATTTCAAGACGCCGTGCAATTCTGAAGACTTCCTTTCAGCAACTGTCCGAGATTTGAATCGCCTGACAATACAAAAGCCACACGCCAAAGCTCAACGAACACGGTGGTGTGGTCGGCATTCTCGAAGATGGTCATTGAGATCATTATGGATTTTCACTATCATTAATCATAGTCAATGCTTTTGACCGGTGCCGTACGCCATATTCTTACAAAAAGTCAGCCCTTCCAACCTGCCCGGCTGCTGCCACCTTTGTATCCTCACGAGTTGTGACTATTTAGATCCCCATCCCTCAACCGCCTGATCAACAATCTTTCTCCAGGTCTGTTGCTGCTCACACTGCTGCAAGAAAACCTCGTACTTGGCGTCAAGCAACTTCTTCTGACCCACGTCCTTGTTAGGGTGCACAGTCCTACCAGGCTTAGACATGCGGTCCATGATCTCCCACAATGCTTCAGGCTTTCCAGCAGCATGAGAAGCAGCTTTGGCGCCGAGCATGGCTGCGCCGTGGACGACCGCAGCGTGTACGTAGCGAGGGATGAGAACGGGCATGGAGCAAGCGCTGGCGATTAGAGCCATGAGGATGTCGTTCTGGCATTGAGATCCAGACATGAAAATGGAGGAGATGACATGACCGGATGCGTTCATGGTCTCGACGATTTGGCGGGTTTGGAGGGCGATGAATTCCATCGTGGCGTAGTAGTAAAGTGCCAGTCCGTCCAGACTCTTATCAGACGACAACCCGACGACGGAACCCTTCATGTCTGGGTCACCGACTGGGGAGCGGTTTCCGAACAGATCGCCGTAGAAGAAGAAATGACGGCCTAACCATGTCGTGCTGCCATTGGGCGCCGTTTGTAGCTCAGCCATCTCGCGCAGGTGTGAATTTAGGTAGTCGTAGATGTTCGCGTTGAATGTCTCGGCATTGGCGAGCGCCTCCTGGTGAGCTGGATGTGTCTCGATGACGTGCTTGAGGAGTTCACCTGTCGCAGATTGACCACCTTCCGCCATCCAGTAGTCTGGAATGAGGACGTCGCGGTATGGGCCCCACACGCCCTTTACAAACACGGGTTTCTCGGACATGGCGAGATGGCATGTTGAGGTGCCCGCAACGGCAGCGAGACGAGTGAACGCCTGTGAGACATCGTTCTTTGCAATAGAAGTGTCGAGGGTGTCCTCGGTGAGGTTGACTTTCGCACCCACGGTACCAATCCAACCTGCATACGCGTCAATGACCCCACTGCCTACAGCGGTTCCAGGCAGAAGCCCCATATCGATAGCCGCCCTTTCCGAGAGGACACCGACAGGCTCTCCAGCCGTCAAGTATTGTCCATTCTGCCAGACCATTAGCCATTTTCACCACGAGATTTCAGGAGCAAGGCTAACCACCCCATTGACTCCACCAATGCGCTTGAAATTATCTTCGCATAACTCTGGGAGGCCAATCTCGGTCAAGAAGTCTTCTTGCCATCCTTTCACACTGCCGTCGACTCCGACTGGAACGTATCCTTGCTTGCAGACTACACTGCAGAAGCTTCTCGTCTCGTTGCCGGTGGCGATGTGTGTGAGGGCGTCAGCAAGATCATAGAATTTGAGCTTCTCGAATTTCTCCTTGGGCATGTTGTTCTTTAACCAAAGGACTTTGGGAATCTCCATCTCAATAGACATCTTGCCTCCGACATATCGTAAGAGGTTGTGATTCGTGGCATTGATCTTCTTGGTCTCCTCGTCTGGTCTGTGATCGAGCCATAGGATCACGTTCCGATCATTACCGTCGCGGTTGTCGAAGCTTGGGCCTGTCACAGCTACGGGCTGGTCGGTCTCAGTGTCAAATACGGCCAGGGAGCAGGTCGCATCGAAGCCAATACCTTTGACCGAGGAAGGGTCGACTCCATGCTGAACCATTGCCTGCTTGATTGAGGTGCAGATACATCGCCAGATGTCTGTGGTGGATTGCTCCTGGTAGATTGATCAGCTCTGGTCAGCTGAGGTCCAGGTGAGGTTTCGCACATAATAGCCGACTTGAGGCTGCCATAGTTGGATGTTCTGGGCTGCAAGTCCGATAATATCACCTTGCTCATTCATGATACACGCTCTTGCGCTGCCAGTGCCCACATCAATGCCAATGTAGTGATCTTGGTGAACACGAAGCTCATTGTGAGGATCGGTAGACATTTTGCGGATGGGGAGATTGACCATGGTGGACAGTTGCGAGAGGGAGAGGGTAGGGAGAAGGGAGAGAGGAAGGAAAGCGAAGAAGGCCGGGCGATGTGGGAGAGTGGGAGAGAGGGAGAGAGGGAGAGAGGGAGAGAGGGAGAAGAGGAGAGTGGGAGAAGAGGAAACGAGGAGAGGGATCAATCAAGTGTTCAAGCAGCGTCTGGAATGGAGATTTATCTGCTTAGCACGTCCCGCATGCGACGATCCCGTCAGGACGAGAAAATGTTGAATGCAGCTGGAGCATGACGCAGAAATATGGAGAACAGCTCTCGACGATGGTGGGGGGAGGGGTACTAGTACTATCTTTGCCAGGGACACATAGTACATAGGCAGTATCAGGACAGCACAAGAGGGCCCATCTCTAGCCACAGAGCCCGCGCCACAGAGCCCGCGCCACATTCGTCGCCAACTGCAGGCAAATGCTGCTGAGAGACCATCATCCAATACCAATGTCCATCCATCCAACACGCCAAACGCCAAACGCCAATCTGGCCCAAACACCCTTATCAATACAAGCTTCACTCCAAGTCTCGTCCTCCTGCCATTCTCTCAATCTTACTCATCATTTTACTTTTCGCACCACTCTGGCTTCTCGCCAATCCCGACGGCGCACCGATCCTGCTTCCAAATCCCGGTCCCTTCAGACCAGAAGTAGTAGGACCTCGCAGCCCACTCGTCCTAGCACCCGTGATACCCGAGAGGCCAGAAACACTTTTCTTGAAGTCATTCACCATCGTGCCAGCCGCTTCGTTCACCGTCGAAATATCCTCCTGCATCAGGAGCATTTCGTCCACGGCCGCGACAAGCTCGCCCTTCTCAACTCGTTCTCGTTCAAGATCGCGCATCAGTATAGAGAATTCGGAACGAGCAGTGGCCAGTTCCGTCTCTTTGCCCACTATAGCAGCTTTTTGACGTTCAATCAAGACGCTCATCTCTTCCATCCGTCTCAGATCCTCCTCGCGCTGTTCAGCCGCAAGGCTGATGTCCTTCGGCAACACCCCTGAAAGAGTGCCATCCAATCTCGACTGCAGGTCTTCCTTCTCACCTTCCAGCTCATCGACCTTGGCCTGCAGCTCAGCGCATTTCTCGCGCGTCTTGAGCTCGCCCGCTTTCTTAAGAGCAGTGACCTTAGTCACATGTTTCTTCTTGTAGATGGCATGTAATTCCGTGCTCAGAGAATGAACCTTCTCGTCGATCTGCTTTTGAACCTGTTCAGCTGTGAACAAAGGGCCTGCATGACTCTCAGCTTCAGACGAGCTAAGGCCAGTATGTGCAATTTTCGTCGCGGCCTCAACGGCTCTGGCCTCAGCTTCTCCTGCACGAGACTCTGCTTCTCGTACGCGCTCTTCGGCCTCCTCAATGCGGGACATCATCTCTGTGCGCTACGTTGATCATTAGCATGACCTTCCTAACCGAAGACCCGTACCGATCCGTGGCTGACAGTTTCCATCCTCAAGGTTGCCAGATTTGCAACCATATGCATGTCACGAAATGTCGAAACCAAGCAGAAGATTCAAGACTCACATCCTTCTCCGCCTCCATGGCGCCCTCTCTGACATTGCGGAGAATCTCCTCGAATTCTCGGCCTCGTTGTTCCCATTCCGACTTCTCCTTCTCGGCGTATTCTCGCCTGCTGGTCTCTTCCCGCAGTTGTTCCGATGATTGCCCAACACGTTGCTCTGCTTCTGACACCGACCTTTTCAGAGCCGCGACCTCTGCCTCTCGGCCGCTCAGTGTTGCGCGTAGGGAGGATATCTCAGAGCTGAATTTGGACTTCAGGCTCTCCAATTCGCGGATTGTGATACTTGGAACACTTCGAGGCGTGGGCGCTGGCGGGAGTTCGAAATCGAGGAGGTTGAGAATCTTGCCTGATCCACGCGGGGTCGCTAGGGCAGATTGACCGCCCTTCGCCGGCGAGCGCTGGTTTTGTAGGTATGAGAGGAGACGTGGCTCAGATGCCTTGGTAGGCGATCGTCTGGCTGGCGTCCGCGACGAATGGTGGGAGGATGAGACTGATTCGAATTGTTGGGTGAAGTCAAGCAGGAGATTCGTGGTATCATTGCTGTCTTGATAAGGTGGAATGGCATCTGCTCCCCTCCGAGGCGTGGGAGAAGGTGATCTATCGTAGTGGGTCACTTGTGTTCGCGCAGTTCCAGGTGTATGGCTCGATCGCGGTCGAGGGGTTTCCTATTCACGTCAGTGTCTGATAAACATAGGGCGGCTGCCAGACCTACTTGATCGAACATGAAATGCTTGGTGGGACTTGTTTGCCCAAGTTTTGCGAAAGAAGTCATATCCGGGACCTGCGAGAACATGCTGAAGCAGGTATCGTCTAGGACCGAGTCATCCACGGACAGTGAGGTAGATCTAGATTCAGCGACAAGCGATTGGTTCTCGTTGGCGTAGCGTGTCTTTGAAGTTATCTCCTCGCGGGACGAGTAGCTGGAGCATCTCGAGTAGTGGACCTTGGACGGCGATAGCTTGATACTACTGGAAACAGTTTTGAACGTCCTGGAGGTACTCGTCTCGTCTTCAGCGATGCTGAAAGGCGTTTCTGGGATGGGTATGTTTGCTGCAATTGAAGCTGTTATTTCTTCGTCGTCGAATCGCAGGACGTCGATGTCCTCAGTCATGGCACTTGATGGTCGAACTGCAGCCATTCCAGAAAGGTTCTCCTGGTCCTCTGGTAGCTCTGTCACAAAGGGCGAGCTTGGTCCTTCGTCCCAATCGATCTCGTCTTCATTTGCGTTGCTAGGGACATTGTTTGCCATTGTTTTGACCAGGAACTTGCTGGGAGTCTCGAATTGCATAAGAGAGGGTGAACCGGTGGCAACGTTCAGAGTATTGGGGTTTGCGGGGAACAAAGGATTGCCCATTGTGATTGTGATTGTGATTGTGGGAAGAGCTTTCCTGCGCGATGCTGGCGACTTTGTTTTGCGGAGACTTCAAATGTGGCTTTGTTTACTAAAAACACCGTCGATCGGGATCGGGGCAACGGCGGGCTCGAGATCACGTTTTTCGGCCATGGCTCGGTCCTTTTTCTATACCTCCGTACCATCCGTCTTCGCCACTTCTTTTAATCCCCGATTCCTCATACACGAAAATACTGATTCCCAAATTTTGGCTGATAATATGCTGTTCCTTGAAACTCTTCTCATATCCATCCAGGTGACCGAGGCTTAGTAATCTCGGACGGTGATCTAGGTTGCTCCACTGTTCAGGAAACACCTCCCTCTGGCACAGTAGCTAAAGAACCAATTCAATTGACAGACTTGCACATCCGCTTCTCTTTTCACAACTTCTGCGTAACTTGCAACGCTGCATCTCTCTGCAGACCCTTGCTGTTTACTGTCCCCTCGCTATCATGGAGTGCGTTCTCGAGGATGTCATGCTGCCTGATAAGCCCATCATGTTGAGATGGCGACAATCAGACAAACCCACTACAGGCATGAATACTTCTCCAATCTCATCCGCAAAGAGTGGCATGGGCAGCTTTAGTGTTTCACTACCGAAGAATGCCGAGTCTCTTAAAGGGGCAAGTCCGGCTTTAGGGGGTCCAGAATTCATCAATTCTACTGCTGCGGGCCCTCCTCGGAGGACGATATCACAGAAGAGCAAGGAGAAGAGATTGAAGGTTACGAGCCCGAGAAATCGTGTGGTAACTTCCAAAAAGGCACAAGATAAAAGAATCCGACCGCAGCGAAGGGCTGTCAGGACTCCAAGTGATGTCCTAGAGCCATTCAAAGATCCAGGGCTTCAAGGTGTTACACGATACCCATCGCCATTAGATCGATATTTTTTCAAGGCGACTCCATTCCCGTTCACAAGTCTAGACTCATTGAATACTGGACACTACACCAACTACTGTAAGAGATCAAATTGGTCATCTCGTTTCAAACCACTCGTTGACACCGGCAGATCTACATGGCATCGCCAATATGATGTACCCACTCACCGAAAACCTGTCTTTCAATCCTATAAGAGACAGGTGGTTCGAAGTCATTCTAAAGGACGAGACATGGTTCTTCACAATCATTTATGTCGCTGCTAGACAACTCGAAGCCGAACACGGTGCAAATCAGAGCGGTGAACAAGTATCTCGACTAATGAACCATGTGCTGGTAAGACTGAAAGATGCCGTCGAAAAGGCACAACAAGGTCACAAACCACCTGACTCTATTATCGGTGCCATTTCTTGTCTCGTAAGCTTGGAGGTACATATTCGCTATCAAATTTGTATGAGCAATCCTAACACCCAATAGAACGGCGTTAGCAATACCGCAACCTGGCGAGTCCATTCGCGTGGCCTCTCGGAACTCGTCCGCGCAAAAGGCGGTATCCAATCCATCGATCCCTCCCTCCGCACAAAAGTCTGCCGCTCAGACATAGAGGGCGCAGTAGACACCTTGACATCACCAATCTTCCCTCCAGTCCCTCCAACAAGCACCCAACTCACGCCCGTCTCCAAATCAACCGCGCACGCTGTATCCGCATCCCTGGACACCACCCTCGCAACGATAGCAAAAGACATCGCCGATTTTGTCACTCTCCTGAACGAAATGTTGGAATACCACATCCCTGTTGATCCAGTAGAATTGGACGAGCATCTGATGATATTCTTCCACCGTCTTCTCTCCTACACTCCCCAACCTCTTGCCCACCTCGACAAGGCCTTCAAACTCGCCTCAATCCTTTTCCTCAAATCCCTCATGCGACCGCTCTCGTCCCTCGCCCAAACCTCCGAGTTCCTGGCCTCGACACTGAAGAAATCACTCTGTCTCGTCCGCGACGCGCCGAGATCTCTGACGTTATGGTTAGGGTTCTGGGGCATGCTGGCCAGTAGAGATGGTAGTGAGGAGGGGGGTTGGTTCACTGACAAGATCTTGGCAGATGTCATGGTTCTGAAGGGGAGGATGTGTGCTTGGGATGAGGTCAGGATGGATGTGATGAAGGTCTTTTGGGTTGAGGAGATGTTTGATGTGTATTCGAGGAAAGTTTGGGAGAAGATGGAGAGGGACATCGTTGTCAGTCGAATCTCCGAGGCCTGATTTGTGACCGTCTAGCTGGCTGGTTGAGTAACAGTGGAGCGAGAAGGATAGGACATGTCGTGTCAGTAAGACCGAAAGTTCGGTTTTGGTGACTCTTCGTACCTTCGTACCTTCGTAGGCACCCTTTATTATCGAAGGAGGAGGGATGTATTCGTCGCTTTATCAGAAAAATTCTGGAATGGATATCCAGTCTATTTCATCGGTCGAGATCCTACGTCCATGAAACAATAAAAAATCACTCTTCTTTCTCGCAGACTCCCAGCTCCCTCAAAAAATCCAAGGAACAAACCTCGCCGTCTTCCTATGCCAAACCTCCCACTCCTCCCCAAACTCCTTCCTCAGCATTCCCTCCTCATCCCTAACCCTGACAAAAACCATAGCACACCACAAAGCCGTCCACGCCGCAAACCCAACCTTCTCCCAAGACTTCAACGTCTTCGCCAAACCCCTCCCCAACCAGGCTCCCAAAACCCCATCCGGCGCCCCAAAATACGCCGCATTCGTCACCATGATGACGAGGAGGGGGAGGTACGAAGGGTGCTGCACGTACTTGTATATCCCATCCGTCTTGAGCCCACTCGGTCTCGCAAGTTCGAATGTGAAATTGTCACCGAGTGCTCTGTAAGCAGCGAGACGAACAACACCACTGACACTGATTAATCCCAAACAAGTTGCTGAATACCGGCTCCAAGTCAAGAATTTGGGGTTTACGTGTTCGGGGTGCGGGAACATTTTCAAGGGATTTGAGGTGGCCCCTCTAGCGACGAGGTATGTCTGGGTCAGGTTTAGGAATAGGAATTGCAAGGCTCCGATTTTGGGGGAGCGGGCGATTGCTGGTATGTGTAGGATGGAGTCGGATTTGTCGTGTTTTGCTGGTGGGGGGTTTGGGGGTGTCATTGATTTTGCGCTGAGGTAGGCTGCGACGAGGTTTGCGAGAACCAGGGTAGGATTGTTGATTGCGGCCATTGTTGCTGTATGTGGAAAGCAATTGATTGGTTTTCGCCTGGCGGTTGGAAAAGAGTGTTCCAATGGGTCTGGTCGGATCTGGGGAACAGTTCGTGTTGGGTTGCAGTAGTATGAATTTGAATTCAGTTCGTTAATCGAAATGTGATCTTAAGGACCAAACGTAACGTCCAGCATCAAGGAGTTGGAGACCACGGAAGTTTTGGAAGAGAAGATCGCCAGAAGGTTACTCTGTGGGATTCGGCAATGTGGTGCGGAGGTGGGCTAGATGTTGGGTTTGGCAAGAGCAGATGACCTCGACGCAAATCCAAGCATGATTTACAGTGCAAAAGAAAGTGCGGAGGTGGATTTACCGAGTACAACGGGTTTCGTTCGGTCAAAGGTTCTAGACGTATGAGCGGGATTCCCGGAAGGCTGAAGTCTGGAGGGGAGGCGGGTGTGCTTTTGGGGAATAAATGAGTTAAATGTGCCAACGAGCAGTGGCGGAGTTGAGAGGCGAGCTTTAGTTAGTGCGACTGGCACGTGCTAGGGTGTTAGCAGGACGTAGTATCATGGGTGAGTTTGAAGAGTGCTTCAATGAGATAAGATTTGTTGGCTAAGACGTGAGAACTTCCCTTCTCACTCAGTGTCTACTACGCACTGAATTGGAAACTATCGTCAAGAAGAACAGAGATGACGTCTAATCACAATCGGGAAGCTGGAGGGGGTATCTAATGCAGGGCCTCTCCTCGTGAGTTCAGAAGTGACTGCGCACTTTGCCAGCATTCAACCATAGGTAAGAACTTCTTCTCCGCAGCGAATGCGTCTGTAGGCGAAAGCATCATCACATGGGGACCGACTTCAAACCTTGAAGCCTACATGGTGCCAACCTTGGGGCCGTTGGCTTCGAATGGCACTCGTGGCTGGTCCCCCTGAAGTCGAGACATGAGCAATGAGCCATAGCTCCAACTCGACTTGATCGATCCAAACCCTTTGACCACGTTCACTCTTCTTTTCCACCTCCTGCTACGACCTGCAAGACCAGGAACAGGGCAATCGCCCACCAGTACCTGTTTAGATTGTCAGCTGTCATGTCTTACTGAGCCCACAGAATAGCGGTTACTTTTGCAAGAATGTCTTCGTGTCTGCTGTCTCTGGCGTCGCGATCTTTCCCTCTTCATTCAGCACGATGGGCTTGTTCAATGTTGGCCTTGGCCCAGATTGTATAGGCATCACCTCCACAAATATAGCCGCATCGTCCGGGTTCGCGTTTCGAAAAGAATTAAAGCTGATGTGTGCGACGTTGCCGTCATTGTCCGTGTGCAAGACGATCTTTTTGCTCATATCTACCCTGAAGGAAATGGCGGCAGTTGCAACGCCAGTCCAAACATTTGACTCATCGAGAATACCGACACGCACGAGCTCGTTCCTGAAGATGGGCAGTTGCGGAGTGGATTGAACTTCGGCGTGGATGGCATTCGGAGAGGAGGAGATGGCGATGGTCGCGAAGGGGTAGGGAGACGGCGCGGAGAGCGGCCAGGCATGGATGGTGACGGTTGATGCAGCCTGAGGGGCAGCTGCGGTAGCTGTGGCCGCGAACAGCAGGACGATGGAGGAGACTATCTTCATGCTGGAGATGGCTTGTTCGGCGATTGTCGTGATTGATGTTCAGAACAGACTTCTGGACCGCATTGCATCGGCGAGATGCCGGAGGTGCAGTGAGAACGACCGCTTCCAGGTCCCCAGGTCTTCATCTTGGTCAGACTTTGGATTCCACGGGCCAACAACAACAACATCAGTGACCAACTTCTGCTTATAAACGTTTCCAAACCCTTGGATCCGTCGCTCTCTGTTCTCTAGAAGAACTTCTGCTTATAAAAGTTTCCAAACCCTTGGACCCGTCGCTCTCTGTTCTCTGGAAGAACTAGCCATCTCCACGAAACCATCTCAGATCATGACCTCGACCTCATTGCCCCCGCCTGACTTCATCATTAGGGATTCTGCTTGCTCAATATGCTCAGCCCAGCCGGCACCGTCCTTCAGAGACATTGGAGCCTGGAAGCCTGCTATGCGTGGATTGCTGGCTCTTCCACTTGAGCTTCGCGATGAAATATACAAGCACATACTTCGCTACGAGCAGCGCGACGAGTTCAAGCCCCGTGGCCTGGGAATTACGGTACTTCCGGCTTCGCGGAAGCTGGGCTTTCTACGAACCTGTCGCCAGATCTACCATGAAGCCCATGACACTGCGTTCCAGTCCACATCCTTTCACCTCGGTGCTTCCTGGATACAGACTCGGGTGCGGGCAGTTGATCGAATGAAGGAGCAGCTCTTGGGAAATATGAGCCGGGAAGAAGAGCTTCACTTGAGAGAGTGCCACGATTCTTTACTGTGCCAAAAGCTGAATCGGCTCCCAGTGTCGAGTATTGCCTTACTCAGAACCTTCTCTTTCCTCCTCCGCTTTGACGTCCTGAAGATCAATTGGACCGATTACGTTTTTGGCCAATGCAGGAAACTCCTCGTTCCCTTCCAAAAGCTAGCCCTCACGACCATCACTTTTTACGCCACGAAAGAGTCACCCTGGGGATACGGATACAGATCTGTTTGTACGTTCATAGAGCTCATCGGCTCAATGCCGTCGTTGGAACATATACGATGGTTCGAAAATACGCACAAAAGAAATGGAGAGACAACCATCAGAGAATACAGGGACAGATTCCACCGCGATTTCGGGCTGGATACAGATGAGTATGGACGAATAGACGGGATATGCAAGTACTCGGAGGTTGCCAGGCAGATGCGATGTTCGAGGCTCAATCCGAACACAAAGACTGCGATCGTCGACGTCAACGGCAAATGGTGCTTCGACGGAAAGAAGAACTGGGAAATAACATCACCGAGGAAAGTTCGCATAACCATTGCATCATTTGCGGAGGCGAAGGAGTTGGACAAGATGGCCATGGTGAACGCTGTGGCACCATAGGAAGGAAGGCGAGGAGTCGAGGGAAGGATGGGAAGCTGGATGGGCTGACGACCATGAGGTCGGATCCTAGAGGTGAGGCGAATTCGGAACGTAGAGCGAAGTTTGGGTGAAATCGAGTTGGGCCTATTCCTACAGATACCGATTCCATATGGATTTGAATATAGATGTGACTTCGATTCGTGTTCGCGTTTGGGACCTTCTCAGAGATATAATACCACCTGCAATACCTTATCCGGCTCCCTTTGCTTCACCACCAAAGACTGACGGGAACAACGTGCCCACCTGCACATCAACACGTTTCCATGCTCGACTTCTTTGTCTCCGCGTGCGTCTCCTCGGCATTTCCACGCTTTGCGACACCTCACATTAGCTCCCCGTGAGGAATCGCTCTGATCGCTCAGAAACATCTTCGTCATCACTCGCTTCCGCCATCGATCTCTTCCTCACAAACGCCCGCCTCCGGTCGTCGCCCATCTCTGGCTACTGGTGGTACATGCGGAAGACTCACCCGGACTTATGCTGCGCTGACTTGACTGCGCTTTTACCACCATTTGCTGTTGAGGCCGCCTCTAATTCGCTCACTTATCGCATCTTAAAACACCTTCGCAGCCATGGACGGTACCTCAGCACAAGACATGGTGCGAGAAGAACAGGAACACCCTGATGTTCCTGCCTTACCGACTGAGAGCACAGAAGGCATGGACGAAGAAGCTGTTCTCAACATGTTCGCCACCGCCAAAGATCAGGACGAGCTGGAGCGAGACATTGGTCGCCAAGCAGATCAGCTCTTAAACGAGCAAGCGGATGAGCGAGAGAAGAAGCGTGTTGGCAAGACCATCGCGAGCCAAGATCGTATAAAAGGACAGTTGCGCAAGATTGATCAACGTCTCGCGGGTCCCGGAGGCTCCGCAACGAAGTTACTCCTCCGGGATGAGAAGGCTAATTTGGAGGCACAATTGAAAAGTCTTGATACAGATCTTAAACAGATACATGCACGTATTGCTGAGCGACAAAATGAAGAAATCATACCAGAAGAGGCAGCTATCCAAGGACGAAATCCAAACGAGAGTCAACGAGACTTTCTCATTCGCACCGGAAAGATCACGCCGTTCTCGAGGATGCCACAGACTGTTCGCCAATCGTCAAATCTTGCCGACGTCATGTTAGAAGCAGAAGAAGGCGAGGACTTAGATGCTGAAGAGGCGGAAAACTCAACTGCAGGACCACAATCACATCAAGTGCTGAGGAAACCTGGTTTTGCAGAGGAGGAGTTTGATGCAAGTTCTGTGGCAGAGAGCACGGCAGACGACAATGCAAACGAGTTTCAATCCGATCGACCCATCAAACGAAGGAGAGTATCATCGCGGAAGGAAGTTCGGGCAGACTCAGAAGAGCCAGCAGATCCGGCTGCAGCCGACTCCGATGCTTCTGATGCTTTTGTCCCGAACTTGACTGACCGACAGCTTGCCACGCTTAGCGAGTCTGACGACGAATATGCCAATGATCGCATTATGGCAGCCGCCACAGCTCCCGCGCAGAAGCCCAAACGCGGAGCAAAGTCTAAGCTCAAGAAAAAGAAGATAACAAAGGAGGAGGAGGGAGAGGGAGAGATAGAGGACCTCGCGGGCTTGGACGATGGTGACGAAGAACTATACCAGGCACGATTACGGACTTGGTGCAAGAAGCGCAGCGCAGTACGTCGCAAGGCTCAACATAAAGCGCAAGGTGACGAGCCGATAGATGTGGAAGAAGACGAAGAGGAATGGTACAAGCCGCATCCAACACATGCGGATACCGACTTTGGTGATGGGTTCCGCGTGCCTGGCGATATTTTCCCATCGCTCTACGATTACCAGAAGACTGGCGTTCGATGGCTGTGGGAGCTGTACTCGCAGCAAGTAGGTGGCATTATTGGCGATGAGATGGGTCTTGGGAAGACGATTCAAGCGATCTCATTCCTGGCTGGGCTGCACTACTCGAAGATGATTACCAAACCAATTATCATTGTCTGTCCAGCAACTCTGTTGAAACAATGGGTCAACGAGTTCCACAGATGGTGGCCTCCACTTCGTGTCTCTATCCTACATACTTCTGGCAGTGGCATGATCAACCTCGGCCGTGAAGAAGCGCTCGAGGACGACCTGGAAGAGGAAGAGTATTATGAGCAACGGCCACGAAAGAGCAAAAACCACAAAGCTGCCAAGGGTATTGTGGACCGGGTCCGAAGGGATGGCCACGTTTTGGTCACCACTTATTCCGGACTTCAGTCCTACGCTGATTTGCTTACGGACGTCCCCTGGGAGTATGCGGTCCTTGACGAAGGCCATAAAATACGGAATCCGAACACTGCCATCACTATGTACTGCAAGGAACTGCAAACCGCAAACCGCATCATACTATCTGGCACACCGATGCAGAACAATCTGACAGAATTATGGTCACTATTCGACTTCGTGTTTCCAATGCGCCTTGGAACCTTGGTCAGCTTTCGCCAACAATTTGAAGCTCCCATCAAATTTGGCGGTTACGCCAACGCATCGAATCTGCAAGTGGAGACTGCGAACAAGTGTGCAGAGACTTTGAAAGAGGCCATCAGTCCGTACCTGCTTCAGCGATGGAAGGCTGATGTTGCAGCCGATTTGCCAAAGAAGACGGAGCGAGTACTGTTCTGTAAACTGACTGCTCTGCAGCGCAAGGCTTACAAGGATTTTCTCAAATCGGACGACATGATCTCCATATTGGCCGGCAAGCGCCAAGCTCTTTACGGCATCGACATTCTCCGGAAAATATGTAATCACCCAGACCTAGTCCAGCACAAGCGAGATTCGAAGAAGTTTGGCTATGGGGAGGATGCTAAATCTGGCAAGATGCAAGTCGTAAAGGCTTTGCTGGAAATGTGGAGGAAGGCTGGCCATAAGACACTTCTGTTCGCTCAGCATCGCATCATGCTTGACATCCTGCAAAACACCATTGGCCGCATGGAAAGTTTCAACATTCGTCGCATGGATGGCAACACATCCATCAAAGATCGGCAGAACATGGTGGACGAGTTCAACCGGGATCCAAATTTGCACGTTTTCCTCCTGACAACCAAGGTCGGCGGCTTGGGTGTGAATCTGACGGGTGCCAATCGGGTCATTATCTACGATCCTGATTGGAATCCCTCCACTGATGTGCAGGCTCGAGAACGTGCTTGGCGCCTAGGACAGAAACGCGAAGTTGAAATTTACCGCTTGATGACTGCAGGCACTATCGAGGAGAAGATTTACCACCGACAGGTTTTCAAGCAGATTCTTACAAACAAGGTCTTGCGAGATCCTAAGCAGCGGCAAACTTTCCAACTCAAAGAGCTTCACGATCTGTTCACACTAGGCGATGAAGTCAACTCCACGGAAACTGGGTCCTTATTCAAGGGCACTGAGATTCGTTTCGCCGACCGGAGCAAGGCTAAGGCTCTTGAACCAAGCATACCGACACCGCCACCTGACATCGAGCAGGAACAACGTACGAACTTGTCCAGTATCACAGGTCTCTCGCGAGAAGAACACTTTGAAGATGGCTCAGATAAGCCTGCTGGCGGTCAGAATGAAGAAGGCGAAGATCGCGTTCTTAGCGCGATTTTCTCCAAATCAGGTGTCCACTCTGCTCATGAGCACGATGCTATTGTCAACTCATCAACTGGAAAGCGGAAAGTCACTGCCGACCCTGAGATGATTCAACGAGAGGCGAGAAGAGTTGCTGCACAAGCAGCGAAAGAACTTCAACGGAGTGGTGAGATCGCTCGGACGATCACACCTGGCGTGCCAACCTGGACAGGCCAATTCGGATCTTCTGGACGTCCCGAAGAACGATCTATTGCCTCGATCCGTGGCGGAAATCGTGGTGGGCGTGGTGGAGGGCGGGGAGATATCTCTTCCTCTTCTGTTCTCTCCAACCTTGCTTCGAGACAAGCCGGTCCCGCTCCACCTGCATACCGAACCTCTACATCCGATCATCAACCGCGTGGGCGGGAGTTTATAGCAATGATTCGGGATTTCATCAAGGCGCAGGGTGGTAGTTGTGTTACTCAAATGCTGATTGATCATTTCAATCGGTATTGTGGGACGCCACAGCGCACGCAGGAGTTTTCAGCCATGTTGAAGGAGATTGCTACAAAGGAAACACCGCCGCAGACTAGTGGTAGCGGTAGAGGTAGACGAGGGGGTGGCAGAGCGTCGGGGACTGGGAGGGCTAAGTGGACGTTGAAGCCGGAGTATCGAGATTGAGAGTTTGACGATGAAAAGCAGACGAACGTGGTCAGGTTCGGTGATCATGTGAAACAAGTTCCCAGAATTTTACTCAGAGTGTAATATGATACCCGAGGTTGGCGAATGTTTGATTCTCCAGTCTGTATGATCAAGACTATATATTCCAGATATTGGATAAGATATCTTCGAACTTGCCCTCATGACATGTGAATTGAAAAGGAGGGTTTTCGTCTGCATCCGAAGTTCCTTTTTTGCGTTGGGCTGAACTGGGGTAGTTCTTGACCCCATCTCGTTGCTGACATTGCAATTTCACCGCAAGAGTTGTATTCGATGAAGTCTTATCTGTGAGCGATCCGAAGCTTAAAGAATAGATGGATACAGGACTGACAGTGGCAGAGAGACCATGAGAAGTCACGAACACGACTGAAAGGCTCCTTCAAAAACAAGGCTGACACTTCTATTCCTGAAATCTGAGAACAATAGCAAGCTGTCTTATTCATATCGTAGCTGTGGATAATCGAGGGGAGGACTCGATCTAGATGGGCAGTGGGCATGGCTGGAGAGGGAGGAATTATGAGTGGTGAAAGGAAAGAAGGGACGAACAATATCACAAATCTGATTGGAGAAGTCATAAGTACTTGTAACTTGAGAGAAACGATGATTCATGAGACTCAAGAGCTCGATGTCGATAGTTATAAACAAAGAGTTCTGGACCCCCATGCCACATTGGCAGCATGGCAAATTATGAGCGAACTTCCTGGCGTCTCTCTATTGTCTTGAGGTGAACATTCACCACAATCCAAAATTCTCCTGAAGCTGTCTCGAATCAGTCACGCGCCCGCCAGAATATTCATACCCACGTACCTGCGAAATCCTCTGCGTCGCCGCCAGTCCAACAGGCCTGTTCGACTCCACTGTATTCGACCTCGCCATCGGTGTACCCGTATCTCGGATCGTGGGGTGAAGGCCATGTTCATTGCTGGCACTAGCATCCCACACCATAGCCTCCTCATCATTATCATTATCAAATTCCACTGGCTCCCAGCGGCGGTCTTCCTCGGCTGCTGGGACGAACAAGCTATTTGGGTCCTCTTCCGTGGGGTGTCGAAATTGTGATGATGACCCATGTTCGTTTTGTCCGAGTTTGCGAACTGGGCGACGGGGACCAGGTTTGGATGGTGGTGGCATTTCGACTACGGTTGGTGCCCTGCTCTCTGAGGCCGTGCTTGCGGTGGACTGGGCCCTCGAGATTGGGCAAGGCAGTGCGCTTGGGATGCTGATTGGTGCTGCTGGTGGTGTTGGCGTTCCGTTGTACTCGCCTGTAGTCATGAGTGTAAATAGGCATTGGATGCCTTCTTTCAAATAATTGAATTGGAATGGACGACCTGGGGCCGAGTAGTAGGCATCGATGGCAGTGTTTTGAAGAGTATCAGCATGATTCACAATGGCCTTGAAGTCCTTGACGCTGATGATAATGTGGAGCTTTTCACGCACGTCAAAATGCTCGAAATCGGATTTGTTGACGGAGACGGCTGTTTTTAGTGGGTGTTTCAGTATCTCTGTAGCGGTTGTCAGCCTTGTCTTCGTGAAGAGCGAGATAGCAAATCACCATTCTTACTGCTCACAACCTTGTCCGTAAAGCTGAGAAATGTCACTTTGCCTTCTTCGTAGTAGATATCCAACTGCTCGGCTTTTGGTCCAAAGTAATCCGCGAACTCTTTAAGAAAAGGTGACCGCATGCTCCAGCGATTGTTAGCCGTGGTCTTATCGAACAAGGCATGCATGACATCTGTCGATTCGTAGGTCAACTTGTAGGTTTTCGTCACGCCGTGATTACATATCATTCGAATGATAAATCGACACTGCATCGCATCGGCTTGATCCTGAACGTTGACCTCGCAGCGATCAATGGCTGTCTCTCTTCCACGAGCATCGATCATTCGAGCTTTGAAGACCGAGATGAGGGCTTTGTTGGGTATGGAACAGGTGAAGCGGCCATCGCCCCTTTTGTCTGGTATGTACTCAAAGGCCGAGAAGTAGACTTTGTCTAGTGTGAAAGATGCATAGCCTGACTTTGATGAGTTCAGGGAGCTCAGACCGAGATTGTCTCTCCGGGCCTCGATTGAGACCGTGTCGCTGAATTTGGCCAAACATGTCAGAATATCGTGCAGTCTCGACGACGCTTCCGGCGTTAAAGTGAACTTGAGGACAACCATTTGGAGAAGCAGATAGCTGAAAGGAGTCAGCTTGAGAGGTAAGAATCGGGGATGGTGAATCAGACTCGTGAGAGCGCGTCGCGTTTAGGTAGTTGCTTGGCGACGAGACCTTGGTGGAGCGCGGCCTGTCGTGAAACCGATGATCTCCTATTCGAGCTCGGCCAATATCGGGTTGAACGAAGGGGAGTTTCAGCCCAGGACATGGCAGTTTCGATGAAGACCTTGTTAACACTGGTGGCAGAGACAGCAGACCTCGACGCATTCAATCAAGCCTTGCCCATCTTTGTGAGAGCCATCCATACTAGAGAGAGAAAGACAATCAAAGCCCACGGATGCGTCACTTCCGATGAGAGCTCGACACAAACATATTCACTCACACACGACACGAGAACATCTCACATCGTAACCACGCATACCATTCTCTTATACAAAGCCAGCGCTACTAAGCAGCAGCTGATACCCATTTCTCTCGCATAAAGTACAAAAAAGTCTATATGAGCTCTCGAAAAAGGCAGTAAAAACGACAGCACCCAATTTACAATCTGAATCATCATATGATGTGTGTGAGAGGGTGAAAACACGAGAAAATCTCACACCGCCACCAGTCTTGAAGTGCATACTTTTGGCCTACCATGATGAGGAAAAACGAGAAGCGTACCAGTGTTGTGTCAAACACGGTGATGGTGCATCCAATTTGATGGCGCATTCAAGACAACCTGTTGGTCCTCGCAGCAGGAAATGCTGGGTGCCTTCTTGACTGTAGCAGCCTTCTAAAAAGCAGACGCCCGAACGCCGTATATCTAGGTATCATGTCCCCACGCAAGCTGTTGATTATGGTGATGTTGAGTCTGTTCAACGGTGGTAACCTGGAAAGGATAAGCTGATGTGTTTACCAACGACTGTTGCGAACTGGTGCAGAGTTGCCGCCAGAGTAGCCGCCTGCCGTCTAAGTCAGAGACTCGTCGATTGCCGGATTGCGCTGCGATGATGCTTACCTCCACGTCCTCCGCCACCGCGGCCACGTCCTCCACCCCATCGGCCACCGCCTCCACCGCCTCCGTAGCGAGCCATCTCGGTAAGACGAGGATCGATCTGCTGCTTGGACTCAGTGAGTACTGCAACTAAGTCACGAGCCTGCTTTGAGTCTATTAAGCGTTAGTAAGAGTGGTCCCGAAGAGGTGACAGCAAGCGATGACTTACTCTCCATGGTAAACAAGGTAATGGCAGTTCCCTTGGTACCGGCACGAGCAGTACGACCAATGCGGTGAACATAGTCCTCTGAGTTGTTTGGGTAGTCATAATTGAACACGTGAGTGATGTTCTTGACATCTTGAAAAGAAAGTCAGTACGATCGGAAGGGAATGAATTTGAGCAGCGAGCAGTGAGCGACGAGCGATAAGAATCGCGAGACCCTGCAGCATGTTGCATCTGGCACTCTGTTGCACAGCAAAACAGGCATGGTCACCATGTCCAGGGAGGGCTATACGGGAGTCTTCGTATCTGAAGGGGCCCTCGGATGATTTGAATGCAGGTTAAGAAATGCCACGGCCCACGTCTGTATTGGAGCTACCCTATCGGTATAACACAGAGCGGACTGTCAGTATGCATTCTTCGTGCTGCGAACACCCAAGGATCCTAGAAGAATCGAGATTAAAAATAGTAGCCCTGGACAAGGTTATGGTAGCATGAATATGAGCGCGGGCGAGTATTTGAGAGCATAACATCATTCAGATCACGCATATATGCACAAGCGAGGCGACGAAGTGAACGGAGACGGGCAGGAATCGAAGGGATGATGCAGGTGAATAGGAGGGTGAGTGATGGGGTTCTTGCAAGCATACCAATACCGCGGGAAGCCACATCGGTGGCTACCATGATGGGGCTCTTTCCGGTCTTGAATTCGTTGAGAACCCAATCGCGTTCATTTTGTTGTTTGTCGCCGTGGATGGCTATTGAGGGTTAGCAGAAGTCTTGGAGTCGTCAAGACTATACTTACACAACGCTGGCCATCCATCTTGGCGAAGGAATCGTGTAATCTCGTCAGCAACGCGCTTGGTTCCTGTGAAGATAAGAATCTTGTTGCTCTTATCGTCCATGATGCGCTCGAGATGCTTGATCATACGATCGCGCTTCTCCATCTCCGAAACAACTTCCACAATCTGTGTAATTCGATGGTTGGCAGAAAGGTCCATGGATCCGATGTTCACTTGGATGAAGTCGTTCTGGTAGTCGTTGGCAAGTGCACGGACTTCCTTTGGCCATGTAGCAGACCACATGCAGGTTTGTCGGTCAGGTCGAATCTGTCCAATGATTTTGCGGATCTGTGGCTCAAAACCCATGTCAAGCATACGATCGGCCTCGTCAAGAACGAGATAGGTGACACGGCGGAGGTTGGTCTTTCCAGACTCCAACATATCGATCAAACGACCTGGAGTAGCGATGCAGACTTCAACACCACGAGCGAGGTCGCGAATCTGCTGTCCCTTGGGAACACCTCCGTAGACACAAGTGTTGCGAATACGGGAAGACTTGCCGAATTTGCTGATTTCCTGTTGGATTTGGACAGCCAACTCACGAGTGGGTGCAAGAATTAGCACAATTGGTCCGTCCCCTGGTCCGAGGAGTGGCTGCGCGTTGATGTGCACAATAGCGGGCAAGCAGTATGTCAATGTCTTTCCGGAACCGGTCTCAGCAATACCGACTACATCGCGACCAGACAAAGCCATGGGCCAGCCCTGAGATTGAATGGCAGTTGGTGCGGCAAAGCCTTGTGCCTTGACCTCGTTCATAACATAACCTGGGAAACCAGCCTCATCGAATGTGGTGACTGGGTTGGGGATGTTGCTACCCTGGATGGCAATCTGATGAGTTTTTCGGAACTCATCGACTTCAGCTTGGGATCGGGCGCTGACGGCAGGGTCTTCGACGTAGAAGGACTTTTCGAATTTGGGGAGGGTGGCCATATCTATGCTTCTCAGTATCCTTTGTCTAGAGACGGTTAGTAAAGTGGACTTACCCCATGCTTGTTGCTTGAGTCCGGCACCAAGCTGGGACATCTTGTCTCCACCGCCGCCGAAGCCTCCTCCACCGCCGCCATATCCGCCTCCTCCACCGCCGCCATATCCGCCTCCACCAGAGTAGCCTCCGCCAGCACCACTATAGTGACTACAGTATTAGCATTGGTTCTTTCTTTGGAGGTTGTAACGGTGATTGCGGAACCCAGTGTCTTACAGCTTGCCGTGGTCGTGGTGGATGGTCTCGTGTCAAATGCTGGTGAGATGGCCGAAGCCGAGTCCTCAGTGCAAAACACGCTTCCAAAACACCATTCGAGACGACTTCGCTGCGAACATTGTTGCGACCACCATTAGGACGAGTGATTACCTACCCATTAGAGTATCCGCTACCAGCAGTGCTGCCGTAGCCACGATCGCGATAGCCGCCGTAAGACATTGTCGGTAGAGAGAAAGGATCGGACACGTTGGGCGTGCTTGAGGATATGAGGGCTCGGGCGAGTGGTCAAGAGAGTGGGTAGAGTGAGAAGGTGAGGTGTGCTGCTCACTTGTCGTGAGAGAAAGGGAGTTGAGGGATGAAATGAGGTGATGGGGTTGATGAGAGGTTCTGGGAGGAAGGGACAGGAGGGCTGGCCGCCTTCAAAGTTTTCAAGCTGGTCAAATTTTCCACCCGTGGACTAGCGCATCAATCACGTGAAACAAGTCACAACAGCTTGAATGAACACCGCCGCTTGCAGACCCAGTTTAGCATGCTGATATTTGCGTTGACCTCCAGCAATCTATGTGCTCGGTCCTTTCCGTCTCTTCTCCAAGATCACCTTTTGCCAATCCTACATCACTCACCTAAAGACCCTATATCCCAAAATCCTGTCTCCATCTGTGGCAAAGTCAGCAAAGCTAGGAATAATGAGGCGGAAAAGGAACCCACGTTGGTAGCATGGATGAAGATCTTCGCGAGCTCTTCAATCCGGCTCGGCGACTGGTTCACAGCATGTTCTTCAATCAGTCCCGACCCAAGCTTGACAGCATTCACATAGTCGTCCGCCACATAATTTGATATCCAAATCCAGTATGGATTGCCTTCCTTGACTGTAGCTGGGTTCTCGGACAGTCTTTTGGCAATGACATAGTATCCGAGGAGACATGGGAAAAGGGCGACTTGAAGAGCGAACCAGTCTTCGCTGTTGCCAATGTCGAGAACATATCTGCGGATTTAGTCGCTTGTGATCCTTTTTGGAACCAAAATCGTCTTACCTGGTGTACGCAGTGCACGCTGGGGTTATCAGCAATATCTCATCCTCAATTCAGAGCGGCTGGCATACCTTGCTTCTCTTCATGTGCCAACATGTCGGCCTCACTGAGGCCCCATCCAGCACAATAGTTGATGTGCAACTTCACCTCTTCATATATGTGTTGCACGATATCCGCGGACTGTTAAATATTTAGAGACATTTCTTCTTCGGCAGAAGAAACAAACTCACTCTTCGCATGTCTGCAGGCAACTTGGCCTTGTATCTATGATAGATTAGCACTGACATTCAATCAAGCAATTGGAACCCTCACGATGCAAGCGCGTGGGCACGAGCGTACTGGATCTTTGTGTCTCATTAGTATTGATCTTCTCTGCCCAGCTTATTTGGTGGGTGAATTCTCCACTCACCAAATACAGATAATCCTGGATCAAATACATCTTGAATTTATTCACAGGTAAAGTCCCATCACCAATCTGTCTAACAAAATCATGTTCAGTATGCTCTTTCCAAGGTGCCGCCACGTCTTTCCTTGCTAGCAGATACTCGATGAATCTGCCACTGCGATCGATCAGCACTTTTACACGTCATTGAGGCGATGAATATGCTTACGGTGCAAATGGCAAAGAGTATGTCGAGTGAAAATGATTGATAGGTCCATTTCCCTTACCAATCGCGATGCTGGTCTTGATACCAGCCTCAACATATCGGCTTCCTGCTTTGACGGCTGCCTCGACTGTCGTGCCAGACGCAAGGTTAGAGGCGATAGCAGCTGTTCTGAGATTTAGCAAAGAAGACGCTCTTTATCACAGCGAGTTCTTACAAGCAAGCGAGCACCCAGTTCCATGCGTGTTCTTCGATTTCACATATTCACTTTCCAGCGTAATGACTCCATCTTCTTCCGCCAAAACGTCGAAGACGATATGATAATCAGCCTCATCTTTCGTGATCTTCCTATCCCTCGTCAACGGAATGTGGCCTCCCTTCAACAGCACATGCTTTGGCCCAAGCTTTTGTAAGTCTTGGGCCATTCGCACCAGATCGTCGCAAGATTGTGGTTCTGGATAGGCCCCGTGTACTTTCTGTAAAAGAAGTCTTGCTTCGGGTAAATTTGGTGTCAAAACTGTGGTGATCGGGAGCAGCCTTTTGATTAAAGTATCGATTGCATTTTCGGGAAGTAAGATTGCACCGCTGGTTGATACCATTACCTCTGGAGGGTTAGCTTGGTGGAAACGAAATATGTGATACTGTAAAGCCGAGGTACCGGGTCAATGACAGAGATGGCAACCTCGTATTTTTCTATTGCATCGGCCACGACTTTGATCGTCTCTTTCGACGCAAGCATTCCTTTCAAGTATCAATCTCATGTCTCCAAGATTTCGCTAGTGAACGAGTTACCAGTTTTGATCACATCGACTCCAATGTCGTCAATGCAAGCATCAATTTGCTTCTTCACAAATCCTGACGGAGTGTGATGGATATCTAAAACGCCCGTGGTGTTTTGAGCCGTCAAGGCTGTTGTGGCGGTCATGGCATAGCATCCATGTGCTGCGATTACTTTTTGATCGGCTTCAAGTCCACTGCGCCTCAAATTAGGAATGCCATGCGGGGTTCTGGAGAAGGTTTGCTCACGCTCCACCAGATGAGTCCGATCCTGCAACGACCAGTATACGTTTCAGAGGCATTCCGCAGCCGTGAAAAGTTGAAGTTGTGGTTGTGGTTGTAATTGAATTGAGTCAAATTGCATGGGTTAGGTTCAGTCCAACGCTCTAGTGGTGGAGGTAATGGACGTAGATCGCGCCTAATCTATCCCTGTATACCCAGATATCACCACTAAACTAGCCCTGCCTTGTGAGAGTCTGACTTTTTCATGGGTTCACGCTTGTGTGTAAGGTGCATGCAGTGGTCAATTCGCAGAAGAGTGGTCATGTGCAGATTGCTACAGCGGCGCTTTTGCAGGGGCACTGTCTTCTCTAGAAAGCCATTGTCATCCACTGTCAGGCTGGCAAAAGTACCTCAATCAGACTCTCCTTCGAAGTTCGAACTCTGATATGTTGGGATCCGCAGATTTTAATATGGCTGACGATAAGCAAGGGCAAGCTGGGGACATACCTCGCAGGAAAATGTACTCGAAGCGTCCACCAAGGCGTTTCTCACAGACGTCTGTTCTTTTGAAAGTCTGTCTTCTGGGTTTGCGTTATCGACTGTAAGCACAAGACCCTTGTTTCCGGGGCCCAACCAACCGCCCGATCAATTCTAAGAAGCCGTTCATCGTGAAGTTGGTTAGATCAAAGCACGATACACTTTGTAAATTCTTGAGGTTTGCCATGCTTTCGAGGCTGACATCGCGAAGACCAAGTCCACCTATATAAAGATGCTCAAGGTTTTCTAGTGCATTTGCAATGTCGTTGATGTGTTTGTCACTGAACTTGTTCGATACCTAGACCAATTTCAGGCTTCGTAATTGTTTGAGTTGCTCGATGGAGTGGACGAAGACGTCTCAGCTATCGCGAGTCTGCACCTCTTCACCATCAAGCAAAAGACGCTGTAGACAGGTTTGGTTGAGCAAGGCGCGTTGGAAACTGTCCTGGTCAGATTCAGGATAATTGTCGATCTATGATTCTTCCAGCTAAATCCTATCGCTGAGCAAGATGAGCGTGGCAAGTACAGCTCCGGACGTAAAATCATGCAACGTGAGTGTATGAAGGTTATGACAAGAGTGCAGCCACGACTCGATCGCCGCTATTGCATCCTGATCAGTTGCCAGGTCGATACGTCCGCTAGCATCAGTCAACTTGATTGATTCTAAAGCGGTACAATCTTTCAGCACACCGAGTTGTGGGACTACTTCGTTCTCTAATTGAAGTCCAAGAACTTTCAAAGAAGCTCCATGATTGTTCAGAGCAAGACGTATCTCGAGACCGAACTGAGTGCGGCTGGAAGTGGCGAAGCGTTCTAGGCTGTCGTGTGGTATAGCGAGATATATAGGTATAGGGACAAATTGCCCTCGCACAGTGTCCATTTCTGTTTTGAGACGTGAGTTACTCCCGGGTGTAACGTGAGCTGTTAGTAAGTAACTCGAGCTGCGGCTGAGCACTCATGAGCTCGCCCTAAGCCAACGTAAGCCGACGTGATCGGGCTTAGTTCAAGCCTAAGCTCCTCTAAACTCATACCTGATTTCATCACTGAGTAGTATGAAGAGGGTCTGAAATTAGGCCCTAATTAGATTACCGAGGAGCGAGGAGTACTAGGGAGAGATCCTTTCAGGAGAGTAGAGCTCTATAGAGAGGAGAGCTTGATAAAGAGATTCTATAAGGAGATGGAAGCTTTATAGAAAGTCTCTTTACGGAGAGAAACGCTCCGCAGAGATAATATCTTTATAGAGAGAAGTCTCCTAGAAGAGAATATTTACTAGAGAGTATTAATACTAGAAATATCTCTCTTATATAGTAGTAAGAATTTCCTAATCCTATATTCCTATTAAGGGTTAATCTCGTTTAGTTTACGAGTATTGGCATAGAACAGATGTTACGATACTGTAAGGAAAGGGATACAGGATGTTATAAACTTATTGAGAATACCGTACCAACTAAGCCAAAAAGACTAGAATATGAGCAACTGCTCATATCTTCGCGGTATTCAATATACATGCCTGACAAAGGATCAAGGAGAGAATCACGTGATACAGAAAAGACCATATGACCCACGACTATTTGTAGCCGTCGCAGCGCAGGGTAGCGGCGTCAGAGATTATCTTTGGCACAATTCTACTCTCATACTTCTCTTTTACTACTATTTAACACACTCATATACAATCAAAATACCAACAGCATTGCAAACTCTAGTTATTGCTGCAATGGTCCTTTCACATATCCCCATACTTTCCTCTCTTTATCACAGATGGAATCGATGGCATATCCGTCAAATGTCTGCGCTGTTAGCCTTACCCCTGGAAATCCTTCTCATCGTGGAGGATTTCCTCAGCAACGCCGATGGAGCGGCCTTCCGGATGACTTGCCGTCACCTATATTACCACGAGCCACCGCTGCAGTCCTTGCTGGTTGGGCCGGACAGGGCGGCATTACTCAAAACGCTCGAGCAAGATAACTCTAAGCTGTACTACTGCCATAGTTGTGAAGTCCTCCACTCATTACACAAGATCACCAGTATTTACTCGAAGGATACCATCTGACTCTTCCCTTTTGAGAGTGGAAGATGTCCAATTTATACATTTCCTTCATCCAAGTCCCGCAGAAGGCGAACTCGTGGATGAACAAAGTGATTTTGAGTTCCAAAAATTGTGACTTTCCCAGATGCTTGTTGAAAGCTGTTTGTTGAAAACAATCCGGGCAGCCCGCTCTCGATGTAGGCAACGTCTAGCGCTGGCGCAGGAACGGAAAAGGTTGGCTCAAATTCGGCGTGGTGAATGACATTGCACAGAACGATCATTGCATCAGGATCGTCGTCGGGCAATGAGACCTCGTATGGAGTCGCGCGTTACAGACATCAGAACTGTCAATACTGCCTAAAGTGTTGCGAAGTCGGGCCATACCTATTTGAGAGTTCATTGCCTTCTTTAAAAATTGTGCGAAAGAAGCATTGCTTTGAAGACCTTGGATGCTAGCGAGAGTGCTTTCGAGGAGACCTGGATAGAGACAGTCGTATCACCATGGTCTACTGCGAGAACGGAGTCGCCGTCTGGATCAATCGTAATGTGCATTCCGAAGTTGCTCTGATTTGGGCAGTTGGTAGAGTGAGGAAGATAAAAAGTTGACTTGCGACGATGTGAAAAGCCTTAGGTGGATTTACCCATCTTTTGTGGACGACGCCATGGGACAATGTCAGACGACTCGTCGGGCCAGGAATCAGGCATCAAAAGCATACTGGATCCAGCACAGCCAAATCACCAAGTCTTCGTCCATTTTCTCCTCAGGAATCCCAAGCCAGTTGTCGCTGTCGCATGTCAACTATTCAGCGCGAATCCACGACGAGAGAATTCTGGCAACACCTTATACCCATTCACGAAGCCTGTAAAAGCCCAACAACAAAGTGACTATCAGCTTCGATCCAGAATATGCAAGTGTGGCATAGACTCTTCCTCTGTCATTCAAGTTCCACGGTGCTTGTGAAATACTACCTTCCAACAGCCTCACTTGAACACAACCTCGTGCTCAAATGCCGAGAATGCACCCTGCTCGTTCTTTTCCACCTGGCGCTCCTTCCTCGGTAAAGTTTTCTTCAAGCCCCTGATCTTCTTCCTTAGCTCCCTGATCGCTTGGGTGCCCTGCTCCACGTCCTTGTTTCTCGTCTTTGCTTCCTCGACCGTCTTTCTCTGCGCCCTACTGCTCGGTGATGATCCTTTTGACACTTGCCCCAAACCTCTTGCTCTCCTGGCATGAACACTGAGTCTCATACTAGATGCCTTGACACCGCACCTTTTCATCCTCGCCTCTGATCTCTCTTGCTGCTTCTTCGCCGCAAGCCGGTCTACTTGGACTCCCGTCCGCTTGGCCGACATTCCCTGCGCAAGAACATGGTCTTCACCCTGCTCATCTTCGGTGCAGGCGATCTTCTCGAGCAGCGACTGCCATTTTTTCGCCCGAGCAGCATATTCCTCTTTTTGGTCGTCTCGCAAAAAGATACCATTCCTGAAGCGAGCGTAACCGGCCAGCATTTGCTGCAACAAAGTGACTACATGAACACGGGTCTTACTGTCTCCCGCCCTGGCAATCGCCATCAGATCGATATTCCGTGGACCCAAGCGTTCCACAGCTGCGTAAACATCTACCTCATGAGGACTCTTCAGTGCAAGTTTCATCCACGTGATACATGATCCAACATCCATCTGAGGAAGTCGAGCTTGCATGAGATCCATCAAGTCGCTAGCATCTTTCATCACAGTCGGCGAACCTGAGTTTCGTAGACAGGCGCCCAGTGCAAGACGAAATGTCTTGTGATGTGGCTCACAACCTTGCATCTCACGAACAAGCCTCAAAGCTTGGGAGCTTGCCTTGAATTTCCACAAGATACGGAGGTAGGAGTGGTAGTTTTCGTCGTCAGGTCGCATCGCTAGACCGTGAGGGCTGGTGAAGATCTTCCAGTACTCATCGGCGGCACCTTTAAGATTCAGCTTCGACGAAGCACTCAATAGCACAGACAGTGTGTTTTTGGATGGTTCGACATATTGAAGCGAAGCGCTTTTGCTCCCTCGAAGCGTAGCTCGTTTCAGGGACAAACTTTGAGGGACTGTATCGAATTCTCCGCCAGCATCCGGGCCTTCATCATCGCTAGGGATATGCGCCAATCGTGAATGAGATGGGGTTATGGCTGTCACTTCGGGGTCAGTTTTGGTGCCCGGCCGTAGATGTGGCGCTTGGCGCCATATATTTGTAGTCTGTTCAACAAGAGAGAAAACATCATCCCAGTCTTGTGGTCGAGAGCCCATGAGCAGGATCCGACCCATGGCACAGAGAAGACCCTCGTCCATCATAAGCCTGCCCTGGTACCATCTACTAGCAACGTCTTCCCATATTTGCCGTGCCTGAAACACTACTTGATCTTGTATTTCCACAACCAGTTGACTGGGCCGTAAATTTGTTGGTTGCTTCTCTGCGCTAAATCTTAGAGCATTAAAAATGGTTGTGTACGTGGTGGTATCTGCCTGCTGTGGTCCATCGTCTGGTATGGTGCCTGCAATTGCCCACATTGCGTCCAAATCTCCTTTTCGCGCGCATACTCGCAAAGCTGAATTGATGTGTACTATTCCTGGTCGAACACGAGACGTTGGTCCCTTCATGGAGTTGAATATGGAAACAGCTGTCGAGACAGCGTCGAAACCCTTGGCCTCTGAAAGACCTCTCAATATAATGGAATAGGTGAAGGCATCGGGAAATTGTGCTCGTTTTTTCATCTAGATTCCGCAATCCTATTAGCCAGGTACATATGGTAGAGAGAAGTTTCTCTTACTTCATTATAGACTTTGAGAGCCTCGTAGGACCGTCCGTGAAGCAGTAGATGCTGGATTATGCGATTCCAACATATTGGGACTTGTCCTTCCTTACTGGCCATTCGAACTAACTCCAAGGCCTTGAACTGGTTACCTTCGTCCAGCAACGCAGTAACACGGTCCAATAACTTCAACGGATCCTTCAGCCAGACTAGTTCTCTTTTCAAATGGTTGTGAACACTACTCCGTTCGAGGTCGAACGAGGGATTGGAGTTCTTCAGCGCTAATGCTGAGGATTCTGCATTTTGAGCCCGAGTTTGAGCCTGCCTTTCTCGAGAACCAGGGGTATCGAAGAAGGCACCATGAAATGAGGGTCGTCCATCGTGAGCAGAGACATTGTAGGAGCGACTCCGCAGAGCTCTGTTCGGCGGTTTGAGGTGAGAGACTGGCGTCAAGGGGACATGACGGCAGATAGCATGAAGACGACGCCAGAAGCATACATGACAGTCTATCATCGGGTCTGGAGAGCAAAAGGTGCTAACGAAGGATAGGCTCGATATTACCATGGCGTACTTGAGGTTCAAGTTTGGCCTCTCAGAAGTTTTTATGGAGCACACGTGACGCTATCAATCCGCTTCTCTATTCTCAATCACCATCGCTATACTCCCTAGAATGTCATCAACGATACCACAGCATCCGCAAATGCCATCGAAGCCAAAGGTCAATCAAGAGCAGACGGGACGTGATAGAGATCATCTGATAGACTCCTGTCTGCCGCCAGCTGCACAACCATCCGAGACAGTGGTTACAAAATCGATGCGGCGAAGACAATCGCCAGCAGACCCTGCCGCCACGTCCAGCGGCAGCGGGAACCCGCATAGCCATCGGAAGAATGTCACTGACCTCGCTCAAGCGGCACGTAGCCTTGGCTCCATGATAGAACACAATCCAGGGAACAACTCTCACCTCGATCGGTTGCCTGGTTGCCTCCACCTCCCCTAGCTCACTGCATGCCTTAGTCAAGACGCCTGACAAAGCAGCCGCGGACAAGGAGCATTTTACCGTCACAGCCAGTCGATCTTAGATAAGATCTTGACGACCGAGAGGGCTTGCTAAGACAACGGTTCAACAAGTATATAGCTGGTTCCCTCCCTTTCCGAAGATCAACATTGCTTGGTTACAGAAGCCGTTGCTCGTACCACGTTCGCTCCGGAGAACGGGTAGCACAAGAATCGGAGCTCCGTCTCCATGGCCCTTGGTTGAGACGACGTAAAGATGGCTGCCTGCCTGATGACTCCCAGACGTCCGGACGAACTATAGTTCATGCAAGCTGAGGTACTCTCGGAGACCCAAAAGGCTGTGCTACTTACATGGACCGGGATTTCTCCAAGGTCGAAGATGATGGTAGAATTCTCCTGGCTAGCAGTTGATCTTCTTCCCTCATCTTGGCAAGATTTTCCTGTAACACCCTCGCGAACCACGGATTGAGACAAGACTTGCCGTTGGTCTCATATAGGCTTGTACCCAGACGGAATTACCCACTCAATCTCGAAAAGTAGAACCGCTCCTCTGAACCATCGAGAGTCCTTCACAAAACAAACACTATCCAGAAATGCCATTCAAATAATCTTACGAATAGATGATCCACCTCAACAACCTCTAAATTCCCTATCCCATCCCACCCGCGTCCAACGTCCGACGCCTAAGCGTCCCCGCTTCCTCTGGCAGGTTACACAGCAGCAGCGCCCAAAGGAAGACACCCCAGTACTACCAGCAGCGAAAGGTCCCATGCCCATGACTGCATAAGCGAATCAAAATCCAAGCTGCAGGTTCCCATCGGTTCCTCCCACCACGCTGTGTCTCAGAAGAAAGGAGACAGCAAGAAACAACGACGACGACGACGACGACGACGACGACGACTGGAAAGGATATCAAATCTCGCACAAAAAGAAGGGTCATTCATCACATTATTCCTCCGGTGCCACCACGATCATAGCGACTCCGGTGCAGATTATGATAATGTATATGGTAAGGGAAATCTGTGTACCTGCGTTGTTGCTCGTGGATATTAGCATCAGGTATGAGTTTTGGCTGGCTGGATCCCACAAATCCAATAAGATAGTCGACGCCGGGAATAAGATTACCGCCACTCACTCGCCTTGCAAAGGTTGACAAGCGGGAGATGCAAAAAATAAAAATCAAGAACCCCATATCAGATCTCGCGCCAACTCAAGATCTGGGGAAATCCTGTGTATCAAACCAGTAGTATACAAGCAGGTTCGCACCGCGCTCCACCATAGCTCATAGCAAAAGTCCTAGCAAGAATACTGCGGAGATTTAGCACAGTGGAGCGCGGGGGCGCTCAATCTACATAGGGCTATTCAGTTGGGCCACTGGGGGCGGGCAAGCTATAGTTTAGCAGTGATTAGTGTCCATCCACCGTCTAAACCTTACAAGAAAAGACTCGACCCAAGAACCAGGTCAGGTCCCCAGAAAGCGGTTCATCGCAAATCATTCGTTCGCAAACTAAGCGACCTGACGATAACCCATGCCCACTCGACATAGTGGCATCGGGTCCGTCTAGCGCAAAACCCCGTCCATTTCCACAACTTCAAACTCAGGCTCTGCTCTGACAACAGAATACCGTCATGTGCCAAACCCAACCATGCAAGCAGGCACATCACAGTGTGATTACCGTCACCGCGTTGCCAATCTGCATCGTCCACAACACAGAAGGCACCCTGTGTGTCTTCCCACCAGGGTCGTGCAATATACGGCGCACACCGTAAAACGATTCGTGTTCCTCGACCCTCAGACGGCCCATGCAGAGGCAACAGGGCACAAGACGGGACCTTGTGACCGTCGCCGTCGCCTGTGAACGACAATCGCGTCTCTAGTTTTGCCAAACGGCAATGGGCAGCAATCCGCCACGTCGAACGTGTCGCACACTGTCAGCGTGTGAACAAGCAGTCCTCGGACTCTGCCCGTCCATTCGCCCACGGTGACGGACATCCCGCAGGACAAAGACGACTTCCGACCAGACAATGGGAACTCGCATGCTGCAATCAGCTTGTAAAGTGAAGGCATGGTATTGTACACTACATAACAGAGCAGAACGCGGGGAAATCTCAGTTACTCCTTCACTTCCCACCGGTACCCTTCAGATCGCAAGAAGAACTCGACGCATGGCGCAAACCAAGGCCTTCGCGTTGGAGGGCGACGGGAGGAGGGAAGTACTAAATTGTTGCAGGGCGCTGTACTCATGCTTTTCTAGGAGGAGCGCAACGAAGGACGAAATGAGGAAGGGGCAGTAATTAATGATTGCCAAATCCATCGGAAAGAACGCTGGACTGGTAGGACATGAAGTTGAAAAGCCCGTAGGCATGAGATAAGCCGGCCGAACCCACAAAGGAAACGGTCGTCGAATCATGATAGCGGCCGTCACCAAACCGTATTGAGTCTTCCTAACAAAAAAAAACCATGTGACTGGCTTCGTGAAGCCCCAGTCGCCCCGAAAAATGCAAGAAATGGATACCAGGCATGCAAACGACATAACCATCGTTTTCGAAATCAAGAAGAAGCCGCCGATGCCCGCTGTTTGTGAAATGATGTGGTATCTGATGTAGATCAATCTATTGCTGGAAGTTCGTGAACTTTTCTTCTTCTGTACAACCTGTCAGCTTGACCTGTCATCGGAAGGTGGGGAGGGCTGACAACGTTGTTGGTACACTTGGCTCGTCGGCGCGTACGGGGATTGGGGGTAACTGCTGCCAGTGTTATTGCCATTGGTGTATAGCTGGGTGCTGGCGGTAGCATACTGTCCCATGCCTTCCATCGCTGGGCTCGGTTGGCCATACTGCGGTTGCGACTGTCCTCCTGCTCCAGATTGATAGCCGATCGGTGGCAATTGAGGTCCCCCCATCGAGGGAGGGGGTCCCAGAGGAGTTCTCATGTTGCCATACACCGGAGTGCTTTGGTCATGCTGCTCAGGAGGTGCACGCCCTTCGGACTGACGTTGTCGTTCGTCCTCGGCTTTGCGCGCCTGTTCCTCTTCCTTCTTCTTGGCTTTCCATTCTTTTCGGATTTCTTTGAACTCTGTGGATGACAAACGTTAGCGAGACAATCCTTAGTGCCCATGTCTTCACAAGCGCCATCTGGCGTGTCGGACCAGGTTCTCAATGCTAGTTCCCGCAGCCCCCCCCCCCATAAACAAAGCCACGTCAACGCGACCATGCGATCGAGGAATAAATCCCAATCAATCGCCGGTCACGTTCAAAGGATTGCTGTTAGATTTCCAAGGCATGGAGCGATGCGCAATCGCTCATCCAAGCATTTTCTCACCTTCTGGAGTACGCTTCGACCCGTGCGACTGCATCGTGACGTGAGCATTCAAATGGTTGAGTGTTCCGTAAGCCTTTTCACAGCCGTTCCAACCACACTTGTACATCCGTTCGATCTCTTCGTATCGCCGGCGCGGACGCTTGTGCTGTTGTGCGCCTGGAATTGGGACAAATGAATAGACGGTCGACAAAGGGTGACCACCCTGCAGAGAGTCAGTAAAAACAAGGCAAAAGAAAAAACGCGTAACCAAGCCCCTACCGTCGGCGGTCGCTGGACAGGCGAAACCATGGCTGGCGTGGGCGGGCCTGTACTTGCCGAATGGCCGTAGTGTGGCATATGAGGCGATGGTTGTTGATACTGGCCTGGACTCGCCCAGTCTGGCCGGCCGTATACGCCAGGGTGAGCTGCTGGATAATGCGACATTTCGTGTTGCGGCTGGTAAGGAGAATATTGGTGTTGAGGAGGATAAGTCGGGCTCGCGGCGGCAATGGAAGGATCTATAGGAACATCGGCGTCAGACCTCATGTTATTGCCATTATGGCTATTGGCATGGCCATCGGGCCCAGATTGAGACGGACTTTGAGCTTGCGCCATACCTCCTACAGGAGCACCTTGACCTGCTGGAGTGTAGTGTTGCTGACGCTGAATGTATTCCGGAAACGAGCCTGAACGAGCAGACGAAGGCGGTATGCCGTATTCTGAGGTGGGAGTCGCCGAGGACGAAAAGTTTGCGCCTCTTGGATCTTGTCCTTGAGGATATTGAGCAGCAGACGCTTGATCTGCCGAATTGTCTTCAGAATGCTGTTCGCGGTATGCGGTGAATGGTGGGCTCAAACCTGACTGCGGATAGTCCGTCTGTCTACCGTCCATATGCTGTGTATGCCCGTTCTGCAGGTGAAAGGCGAGCTTTGCACCTGGTGAGGATGGACTGGTGGGTTGCGCAGGGACAGGAGAAGCGTAGCCAGTGGACATATCACGCTTCAGCAACAACCGCGAATAGGTGGTTCTTGTTGTAGGGCTAAGGACGTCGAGCTAAGTAGGAATGGCGGAGAACGGACCGCGGGAATCCCAGGACCAGATTCACAGATCGAGCAATCTGAATGACGGATGAGGACTTGTCAGGATCGGTAGCGCGCAGGAGGCAATTAGGGACGGGTGATGTGCGAGACGGATCCTCTCTAGATGCGTTCGTGAAAAGGACCGGCGTCGGCAGAATTGCGCCGGTCGGATCACAGGCGGATTGGCTGGACCGAAAAGAAGGGGAGAGGGCTGGGAGCGAAGTCTCGTCGGGGTCTTTTTTCTTCGAGTCAGAGTAGCGTGCGCACTCTGCTTGGTATGAAAGGTGCGAGTGCGACGAGCTCTCGAGGGTGGCACGAATAAAATTGGGCCACTTCAAAGTCAGCGAGGATCCACGGCTAGCAGCAAGTGACGGATGGGGGGCGATGATGGAATAGCGTGGCGCGCATGCCCTGGAAATAGTGGCACTGTTGTGAAGAGCGCCCAGGGACCCAGGGACCACCTGGCGAGCTCTGCGGACGAGTTGGGTAATGACGCCGACACGGCCAGATCGAGTTCGCCGAGCCGCTGCGATGGTGGAGAAGGCGCGTCGAAGGTCTATTCCGGCTTTGGGGACGGCTGGGCGAGGTTAGCGTGGAGATGCTGGGAAGCACAGATGTTGGGTGAAAGTACCAGGGTTAAGGGCTGCAAAGACTCCCTCGAGGACGAAGGGGAGTGGCGCAAAAGTCTTCTATGCGAATGGGAGACCCGCAGTTGGGACAAGCACTGACCCAATGAGCGAGCTCGGTGAGTGTCTTCCAGGATGGCAAAGGGCCGACTCCGCGCGCCTCCTGGATGCGCAGCAAATTGCACTGGGATTGGGCTTTGTGGGAGCAGACAGCGACCGAGTGAAGCTGAGATGCCGTTGGACGGGAAAGGGGCGATGTCCGCGGCTTGGTCAGCCGATTGCTCTGCCGACAGCTCTGGTCTGTAGTCTCTGGTCTTGGAAGCCTCACTGCCCTCTGCGAAGCTCGATCTTGGAAGCCTCGCTGCCCTCTGCAAGGCTCGAACGCACACGACAGGCTGGTCGTCTCTGATATTCTCCTTTTTTGCAGATGACGCTGATCGCAGCAGGCGGAGGTGGAGGGGTTGATGTTAGCTGCGGCGGGTGCGCGATTCTGCTCAGCGTAGTGCCGGGTAAGGGAGAGGCGAGATAATGGTTCGCGGTAGTGTTGTGTATCAGGACTGACAAAGTTCCTGCGCGTATTCGGGCCTTGTTGGAGACAGTAGCAGCAGTGAGATGCAACTGCACAGCGAGGACGGCCGGGCACGTGTTTGTCAGCCGAGGAAGTCCGAGGAAGCAGTGGGAGGTGGGAGGTGGGAGGTAGGAGGCGTGCTGGTGAGACGCGTCTTGGACGTTTCAGGCGCAGGACAAGAGCTGGCTTGGACGAGGTTGAAGTCAAGAGGCTGGTGAGGTGGCAAGTCGACGCGGGAGATTAGATCACTACGATTGGCAGTCGTCCTCTGTCAGAATTTTCTCAGTCGCAGTCGCAGTCGCGGTGCTGCGAGTGCTGGGATGCCGCACGTTTTGACGGTTACCCTCCGCTGTCTGCTGGGTGAGGCACGTCGTACAGACTACAGACGGTCTTCGCAGAGGGCTAGTGTTGAGGCCGCAATGCGATTGTGAGGTTTGGGCACTCGAGACGGTGACCAGGCCAGCACGAGTTAGCGACCGCAGACTAGAGGCGCGCTTGTGCTTGAAGCAGCAAAGTCAAACTCCAGAGATCCGGGGACGTCGGTGGTGAGGCTGAGATTTAGTGCGCGCAGCGATGAGATGCCGCTAAAAAGCGAGCCAGCGGATCTGAGCTTGTAACCTTTCTCCAACGTCGGCTTCGAGGGAGAGCAGCTTTGAAGAGGAGGTGCAGAGGGAGTGCAGAGGGAGTGCAGAGGGAGTGCAGAGAGAGTGCAGAGGGTGTGCAGAGGGTGTGCAGAGGGTGTGCAGAGGGAGAGAGGGCGGCAGACACGGCGATGGGCGCGGATGCACAGGCAGGAGAGAGAAAGGCCGAGATTCAGCCAGGATGGACCAAAGAGGAGCTGAGTGGTGATGCGCGTGCAAAGAGAAGCTGATTGCGAGCGGGCCGAATAGCTGGAGGGTGTGGGACGGGGACTGTGGGTGGTGAATAATGCAACGAGGACGAGGGTTCACCATCACGATGCTCCCCCCAGTACCTGATTATTCTGGCTTTCGCAGGGCAGTGGCAGTCCTGAAGAAGCATTGCAGCATTGCAGCATTGCAGCATTGCAGCATTCCCGAGGTCCTTGAAGATATCGACTATCGACTATCGACTATCGACTATCATCTATCAACTATCGACTGCCTACAGAGACTCCCCGATCCGATCCCTCGCCTGTGAAGCGACATTGCGATTCTTCACCCTTATTGTGACCCTATCGTTTCCCTCCACCGCCTGCCCGCATAGAGGAGTACAATGGGCCCGCGGCCAACGACACGTCGACCTCAACCATCAACATCATTGCTTCGGGAACGTCTGAAACTCTGAGAATCCTGAGCCTATTCTTGCAGCAAATACGAGACAGTTTGACCCAAGCACACCGCTGTCTGCGGTGTGCTGTCTGGGCTGACTGAGGGACTGAGGGACTGAGGGACTGCACTTGCTTCCAAACAGAATCATGCATCCTCGCTACCAAGGGTCCATCCCGTGGCGAAGTCAGGATGAATCAAGAATGAAGACATCTTTCAGCGACTTTGCGCGGCTTTCTGTACCCATCTTTCGTCATGCACATCCACAGCGCATCGTTATTTCGCGTCCTCTTGCCCACAGTGAGTAGCCACAGTGAATGGCCAAAGTGATTGCCCACAGTGAATGGCCACAGTGATTGCCCACAGTGATTGCCCACAGTGATTGCCCACAGTGATTGCCCACAGTGATTGCCCACAGTGAATGCCTAGGGTGATACTTTGACCGGCTTGTTTGACGGTGACGGGAAGAACAAACAGCACAGCACCCCGCGGCAAGTCAGGCTGCTGGAAAATGGGAAATGGAAAAGGGAAAAGGGAAGATGGAAACTGGACGGGGAAGGGCAGAGGCTGGGCGAATGGGAGAGAGTCAAGGCATGGGCGTGAGCGGGGCGTGTCCTTGGATGTCCAACTCGCTGACGCGTTCCCATTGGGACTAGGATCCGACCCACGCTGCATGCCGTTTGTGGCAGGTCCGTGGTATCCGTACGGAGTATGCCCATTGCCCATTGCCCATTGCCCATTGCCCATTGCCCAAGACTCCAGACTTATCATCGACGAGTGACAGCAGCGCTCCAAGTTTGAGAATCTGCCTGCGTGCGCTCCACCTCGACTTCCATCCCCATCGCTTCAACTTGCTTTTCCCACGATGCTGGCTGGCTGGAGCCTGGAGCAACGCTGCTGCTGCGGCGTATTCGCCGCCCAGCTGCTTGTCCGCAAAGCACAAATCGTGCGCCACGCTGTATCACCCAGGATATCTTTCTAGAACACCTCCAGGATGTGCCGTCGTACTCAGCCCGCGAGTCGTGATTTGACGAATCATGGCAGCCTGTCATGGAGTCAATTCCGCGCCTTTGTCTTGACCGTGAACTTCGCACTCGTTCATCTGTTGCTGACTGCGCCGCTGCCGCCGCTGCTGCTCAGCTTCCTATTCCTGACTCAATAACTCATGGCGCTCTTCGTCTCCAGAGGTGTTTCAGAATTGCCATCAACAATTGGTTGGTTCAGACAATGACGCTCTCAGAAGGCACCATCCCGAGGTTGCATAAGGCCGAGCACCTTGGAATCAGATTATCAGATGTACCCTATCGTCAATCATTGCAACGCACATCCTTTTCTTTTTCCCATTATTGGTCCATGTTTTAGGTCTAGCTCTGTCCAGCGATACGCAGTTCCCCTGAAGAAGCGAAGATTGTGTTTCATTCGAGGCCGGGCACAACTGCATCGTAATCGTGAGCTGCTTTCTGACCAATGACCCACCACAGCCATTTCTACTCCGTACTGCCGCGGGCATCCAATGTTCTCGCCCGAATCATGCAGATCCTCGTGGGCGACACAGGGATGCCTGTCCATGAACGGGTCTGCAGATACGAGATGGACAGGCAAGTGAGCATCAATGAAGTCTTGATATCCGACACTTCCGAAATGATAATCCTCTGCGGAAATCAATCATTGCTGTGTTGTCGTAAAACGATGAAGTGGAAGGGCAGCTCCGCATGCAATCCATGCATGCTACCTAGCCCTCGTTCGAGCCTCGCTGGCGATCCTCGAGACCACCATTCGGGCCGTCTGAGATGATTACCAGCATCGGACTCGCACACTTCGATTCAGCATCCATCCTAGGGCCGATCTTGTCATCAGCATCATGTTGTCCTCGTTTTGGAAAATCCCAATTGCATGCATGTCCATAACATGTCTGCATATCGACTCGGAAACCTGACTATAACATGTCTGCATATCGACTCGGGAACCTGGCTGACCATTCACAACCATGATCTGACCCGACTCGCCGTCCCTTTGTCAGCAGCCCATGCATTCAATCTTGGTCCTTTGCAGACCATGTCGACGTTCTAGAAGCTCAGATCCAGTTTCCCGGATGGGCAAATGCTTTGACGACGACCGGCCCCGGTCGTGACCTCAAACCTGAAGCGCTGCACAGTGCACACAGTCCAGATTCATTTGCCGCTGCAGCCTCATGGGAAGAAGCAACGAATGGGCGCAGACACAATTTCCATGAAATAATGCTCACGACTCTCACATGCCACCTGCATCCATCGACGGTCCAAGTACCAGACTTTGGCAGCATCGCAACGTTGGACCTATACTTGTGTGATTTGATATATCAAGCCTCGCCTCGCCTCAAGAAGGAAATGCCACTTGCCGAGAGAGTCCTAGCTCGTTTGCGTCTCCTCAATCAGTACGGAGCATGCAGGTGGAAAAGTAAAGCGGGCGATCAAAGCATTCACGACTCCCAAGACCCAGATTGCCGGATGCGTCTAACACGCACACGCCTCCTTTTCCATGGTGATCCTGCTCCTGATCCTGATCCTGTCTCGCCAGTCCTCCATCTCCATTCAGTGACCCGCCACCGCCAGTCCTCCATCTCCATTCAGTGACCTGCCACCGCCAGTCCTCCATCTCCATTCAGTAACCCGCCTCCGCCAGCACCCACGCCCAGCGGCCCTGTCTCCTGTCTCTCCACTCCGTACCGTGACCCAACCCTCCAGCAGCGCTGTCTCTCCACTCCGTACCGTGACACAACCCTCCCGCGGCCTTGTCGCTCTACCCCCTACTCCGTACCGAGTACCCACCCTCCACCGGCCCTGTCGCTCTGCCCAACANCCTTCTCGATCGCTAGCTGCATCCAAACCAAGCAAGCACTCATCCCCCACCGACGACGGGAACTACACCTAGATCCCGTAAATAGAACATTCTTAATCATCCTTCAATACTTCCGCACGGTAGCGTCTCATGATCACATCCAAGCTCCGCGCTACTGTGTACCGAGTACTCTCACCCCCAGGCCAGAATGGTCGAGGTCAGGCGTCAGGCCTCTCCCCCCGTCGGCATGCCGCTGCCCCATCCTTTTTCCGACTCGAGCACCACCACGACTCAACACACCCTCCCAAAATACCTCATCTCATCGCGACCGCCCCAGCTTGCGTCTCTCGCCATTGTCATCGGTCCTTCTCCGCCTCATCACGCCCGCCCATCGCTACCTCTACCACTCTTGCGGCACAGCACAGCCGCTCCATCATGTCGACACAACCGTACTCATGCAGGAAACACAAATCTCGGGAGCGCAATGTTTCCGCGGCCGGGTCAGCGCCTGCTTCCTCCATTCCGTGACTTGAGGCGACATCATATCTCTCCTGCGTCTAGAGTCTGAGACTTTTCTTTCCAAGGGGAGAGTTGCGTGACTGGCTGCAGTACGCTGGATATCGCTATGCCCTGCCCTGCAACACATCAGTGCCTGGGATGCAACGTGGGAACGCTCAGCTCTCACCGCTATGAATGATAATGCGACCTTGACTGCTCCTCCTCTGTGAGGCGCCGACTCTCGGATTGGAGAATGTCCGCTCGTATGTTGCGCTTGCGAACATCCGAAAGCAACCCATCACCTATGAATCAGGGGTCTGTATAATCGGCATACCCGCTCAGCTTCACGAAGCGACGTCTTCCAGCCGGCGCCGGGCGGCTTTCTTGGGTATGCTGTGGGACACGCTGGTGGGTAAGCAATGAACATTCAAGTTTGACTTCGCTTCGCTCGCTTTTCCTTTCACCACTCCAGTCATCCGAGAATCCGTCCATGGAATGCAACTCTGAACAAGACCCAAGAGACTGGGCTGAACCGGTGCTACCCTATCCATCCCCCTCCTCCAATTTCCCAACGCGAACACTCGCCAGACCCCGTACGTCGGTGTCAATCCCGTCCAAGGCACATACTTGAACCAGGACTAGGACCAGGCCACGTGGGTGGCCTGATTTCGGTCAACGGACCGTCCCGCGATTGTCGTGCGAGAGGTATGGATCCAGTGTGTATTGCGGCACTGTACGGAGTATGTGCTTCTCTCTGCTTTGTCTTAGTAGTTTGTAGTGCCCGCTTGGTCGTTTAGGTTGCGTTGGGTTGTCTAGTCTAGAGTGGTGCGGCTGCGGCGTGGATCTGTCTTTTGTTCAGCCTTGCGCTAGTTTAGTTGTGCCGTGGCACTTGTGTTAGTGCTTTGCTTTGGAGAGATGGGAAGGAATGGTATGGATTTCGAAGTACTCGGGATTTCACGTTCTTGGAGACTCATTGGGTGAGAATCTGTCTTCTCGGCAGGCGTCCATCAATCAGATTACCCGAATCATCAGATTGACAGGGATTCGTACAAAGAGCCAACACTGTTGTCTCCTTCCTCTATATCTCCTTTCCTCCACATCCTCGAAATCGAGACCAGCACCTGAACCTCCTGTCATCCCTATGCATTGGTAAACTTCCTCCCATGCGATTCGTCCGTCGGTCAGCCTAGAGAGATGATTCCACGTGCCACTTTTTTCATGTGCGAGGAGTTGAGTACACAACGCTGTTGAGCGCATCGTAAGGCAATAGGAAGGGGTGTCCAAGTCATATAAATTTCATCCCTTGAATGAGTGTCACTAGCTGTTCAGATGAAGTACCAAGTTGCAACTCCATCAGCACACTCTTCCAATTGGTAATTCTCCATATTCGCCCTCCTAAACCCTTTTACCCTCACATTATCACAATTACCCAAGCTAAAAAGCATCACTTCCCATCTACTCGCTGACATGACTCCTCCTCCTCCTCCTCCTCCTCCCATCCCTCGCCTCACGCGCTTCTTCCAAAAATGCGGGAGCGCCTCGTGGGTATAAATTCCCATCTTCCTCTCTCCTCCGACCTCCTCCTATCAAGCGGCGGTGGAAATGGGAAACCGTCCAGCGTTTCGTTCAATGCCGCGCTACTCTGCGTATGCGCCGATTTCCGACTTTGGTTGTCCGGCGACCTCCCCCTCCGATCGAGCGGATGTGCAGGTATCGGTCCCTCCAAGGACCCATTCAACGCTCCACTGCTTTCGGTGAACGTGGCACATGTGCTCTTCACCCGTGGTGGGTTGCTGATTTTTGGTGTCGAGAAGAGGGAGGGATTGATATCGTCTTGCGGGATATTCGGACATGGAGGTAATGTTGGGAGCGGCGGTGGAGGCGAGGTAGGAAGCCGTGATAACGCTTTCATGGGTACATGGCTAGGCGACGGTGGGATACCACCATTAGGATCGTTGTAAGAATTTCTTCGACTGGGCGGTCTTGAAAGTGTGGTACGGCTGTTCGTTCTGGATGGGTGTCTGCTCGATCTTTGCGAGTTGGTTGGAGAGATGGAGGCGGGTATATATCCTGCCGGTGGATACTGCAGACTTCCTCGATATCGGAAGTGGACGGCTGGACTTGAATTTCTGGGTGCGCGGCGGCGGCGGCGGCGGCCTATTGTCAGAATGTCGTCCATGCTCCTTCTGCGCAGATTTGGCTGGCTCAAGCCTGCACTGTCGGCGTTGCTTGGCTTTCTGGTGTCTTCGGTGTCTGGGTACTGACTGTGACGAAGAGTCTGGATCGGATTCTTGAAGATGTAGTACCAAGTAGTGAGGGTAGATGTATGGGTCGTGAGGATGAAGCACTCAATTCCGGCAACCTAAAGTCATCAGCAAGGTACCGATGAAGATGAAGATGGAGACTCGACTTACGGCAGCAATGGTCAAACCCGCCAGAATCGTGGTCTGTGCTGCTGCAAGTACAGCCTTTTGATTGAGGCATCGCTGATCGTCCAATCCGTATTTCAGAAAACATGCGGTCAGCCTCTTCGTCCTGGAGTACGTCCTGGATTTGATAAAGTGAACCACAAAAGGAGCACTCTGGCCTGCAAACGCGATGCTAAGCGACGCAATTCTCCACTGCGATGAAATCACTGCTTTAATTTGGTTCCAACGCTGCCTCAAAGCTGATATATTCAAAGCATCCGCCTGCAAGTGCGCACCGCTTCTGATTTGCAACCCTAGTGCTGCCAACATCGAGGCTCGTCCTATGCGCTTCTCCCTTGCCTTTGTATTAGTGATGCTTGAAGTTTCGTAATTGCCAATCGTTCGTTGGCCTCTGAGGAAAACGAGGAAGCAGTAACCGCTAGTAAAAGTTTGTAGCAAGAAAGAGCCGATGGCTAGAGTTATTGTCCAGGCCCAGAACACAGGAAAGCTGTGCTCATGATTGATGATGCACATTTTACCAGATGTGCGATAGGAGAACCCGGAAACGTTGAAGGCGACCGCCAGCAGTATTGCCGGAAGAAGAATGCCAAAACTGAGGGCGAAGATCATGAAGGCTTTGCCTGGCGTGTGAAGCCAGTACACCTTTAGGTGCAACCATAATACACGAAGAAAGGCTATTATTTACTGTTAGAGACGCTATCGATCGGCAATGTGGAAGATGCTCACACCATGCGCCTGTGCCAGAACAGCCCAGGACGAAGAAAGCGCCCGTGACGGCACAAGATTTGCTGTTGTTATTGTCCACGGGTGTGATGTAATCAAAGCATTCCTTTGGTTTGGTTGAGACGGGTATTACGAAAGAAAGCTGTATGCTTTAATCAGCCGATGGTGATACTCAATGGATACAGACTACGCACTGAAAGGAATCCGACTGACGACACCAGACCAAGGTGCAGGTAGTGTCTCTTGGTCCTTGACTTTGGCAGAACTATCCAGGAAAAAAGCAGGAAGACACACAGTAGGACTGAGGGAATGGCAACGTATCCGAGGTTGTCAAGGTGGCGCAAGAAGTCTAACATATCACTAGGTCAGCGCAAAAAAACACCAGGACAGTCAAGGTGGCATGTTGTACCATCATCGTACACAAATTTATCCATGGGACATGGAAGGCAGCATGTAACATTTCCGATTTGGGAACAAAAGCGTCCCAATGTGTCTGATTTGTTTGTTAATGCCAGTGCCACCAGGCTTGAGTCTCTGACGTTACTTACATCCACCACTTTTGGCGAACAGCAGCTCTTCAAGGAAGGGATCTTGGCAGATGCCGCCAATGTTCGGGGACATCGCTCGTTTTGCACGAGCTTGCACCCACGCACGGTGGCATTGACGATACTGAGAAGATGCAGAAGAGCGAACGCACCTACAAAGTCAAAAGTCCCAAGGTCAGCATCTTCAAGGCATGTTGCGTCTATTCGACCATACATTCCTCGGTTTCTAAGGTCCGGCATCGTGCAAGGCATGGACTTGACGCATGCAAGGAAGTACCAACATCGACGCAAGGAACGCCTTTTTGGAGCCACGCACGAGGCTTGCCAGCCACGAAAATGCGAATGTGGATCTAACCGGCTTAATCTTCTAGCCTTAGCCACCTCAAAGTAAGCCGGCAGACCCGGCCGGTGCCCAGATACTTGGAGTGTGAATTTTAGATATTTGGAAGCGCCCAATCTTTCTTATGCTCCAATCATCGCAAAGTGAGTTGCGGAAAAGCCATGAATATAGTTTCCATCAGCGCGTCTGCCCAACTGTCACGGCATCCCACAAAAATGATAACGAGGTAACAAGGCGGGTCGAAAGGAATTTAGATGTGGGAACAATATCGGGTGCTTGCATTGGAGGCTCTAGCACCTTTTGATCTCGGCTATCGTCTGTTCTCGTTGCCAGTGAACCTGTAAGAACATTTACACTCTCTTGAGCGTGTCCAATTGCTATAGATTATGTCATGAATGGATATCAATATCGTGATCTGCTTGACCGCATCCCGCTTACAAGCGCCTTCCTCGTGCCTGATGTTTCCAATAATGTTAGCCACCGCGAATATAAAGTCACTTAGGACCAATTAGGCCCAAGTCCCGGCGTTTGGAGCACAGAATTTGTCGCAGTCGTCAGTTCTTGTTCCCTCAAACCGGGAAGCCTAGAAAACCAATTCTCAAAGTGCCACGCGCACCATCCTCAACCTCGCTCTTCCATTTTGTTTTCCACTGTTTTTCTTGATCTTTGGCCGCCTCTAGCGCTTGTCTACAGTCAAGTGGAAGCTCGGCGAAAATATCATCGGTAAGATCTGGAAGGCCGTTGGGACCCACATCGACAGCGTCACCATCTGGACCAGGGATACCCAAACCTGAGATAGGAGGCGACTCAAATTTTGTGTCCACGACGAGGAAGTTGCGCGTAATGATGGACGGAAGCGAAGAGAATATTCCGTCGCTTTCTTTCAGTGCTGTGCCATAGAGGTCGACATCATGAATGCCATTCGTGAGTGCTGAAATGCCATTTGTCAGTCCATGGGGGGCCTTGTGAGGGAGCTCCTCATCAACCTCTTCCCATTTCACGTGTGTGGGTTGCGTAATTTTCGGGTAATGCATGATATTGGTGTGAGGTTCGTAAATGCCATTGAGATTGCTGCGTCGAGTCTTTGCAATGTGCGAGTTGAAAAGACTTGAAGTTTTAAGTTAGCAAGGAGGAGCGCGGGTCTCAAGCTGGAAACTAACCTCGCTGCACGAGCATGCTCGAACTGCCAGTTTGTGGAAGTAATGTTGATCTTACGCTTCCCGGTTATGGCCTTGCCTGCGGTGGGGACAGTCGGAACGCCTGTGTGATACACAGCACTTGCGCCGTGCCATGCCACGTACTGATTCTTGTTGTATTCTTTGCCTTCAGGGGGAAGCTGGTCGTGAGGGTCTGCAAGCTCTCCCTCCACGTAGCCCACTGCTTTCGCTTCTTCGACATAATAATCGTCAATAATCCGCTTGCCTCCGATGATGATTTTGGCGCCAAACTCTCGGAACACAGATCGCGCGGTACACACACCAATAGAGCGACCTTTGTAAGAATGCGGGATTATACCACGATCAATCAGATCGCGCTTTTCGTCGTCCTCTACGATGACTTTGTGAAGTTTCAAGTGCTTTGTGAAGAAGAGATAGCTGTCGCGGAAACCACAACATCGTGCAGGCTCAGTGGACAGCATGTATAGACGGTCGCCGCGGTTCTTGACGGTGAAAACGCGTACGCGATAGTCTCTGTTGCCTGATAGGTTTCCGTCTTTGTCAACCTTCTTTTCCCCCTCCTCGTCCTCGGGCAAGTCAGCCTCATCGTTGATTACATCAACCATCGTTCCCTCTTTATCGATTTTGGCCTGGCGATTACCCTCGAACACGTTGCTTTGTCGTGGCCGTCCTCTCCATCCTCCAGCAGATGCTCCTCCTGCTGGTCGTCCGCGCTTTCGTTTCTGTGGCGTTCCTGTCTCAGATCCCCGTTCTTCGTCGGCGACTGGTGTATCCCACCCTGCAGCTTTGTTCTTGGGAGGCCGACCTAGTCGTCGTTTGCGCTCAGGGAAGTTCTGGAATTTGGGAGGAGTTGAGGGTTCTGAGGGTATTTGAGGAATATCGGAATCTGCGCCCGGTGTACCAGCTGCTTCAGGATCGCCCTCCTCGTCCTCCGCCTCCAGATCTTCTTCAATCTGCGGCGTTCCTTGGTCGTCAACATCCATGTCGTCGTCTGAAAGTTGTGCAGGTGTAGGAGTTCCTGGCGATGTTAGCGGCACGTTATCGCGATGCGCCAGATAATTGTACGACATACTGGTTTGCGCACTAGAAGTCCGTACTCTTCCTCTTGCTCTGCCGCGCGCCATTGTAAGAGAGTGTTTTGAGAGATGGGGTCGAGTATCTTGCGACGTCTTGCAGGTGTGTTGTTTTCTCAATGGAAGACGGAATGGACTACGCGATCAAAAGTGGGTCGTATCACGTGCTTGGCTTCCATTCCACCATACTAGTATCACAGTACCGTCGTCCAACATCATCGATCTATGCTGTGACCCGGTGCTCGCAGCCTCAAATTTCTCAAAACCTGCTTCTGCTCACCCATCGCCACATCTCAACGTCTAGGCAATAAGATCGTCACGCTTTGGGGTTGGAAGATTTGAGCATGCAACCTACTGTTGCAACTGGTAGTTCTTCGAGACTTAGACGCTGACCTAACAGGCAACGTGATTGTGAGATTGGGAGACATCAAGGCGATTCTCGATCGAATTTCCAGGTCGGAGACCGTTCACCACCGTCATTCCCGTCTGCTACAATTTCGAGACAGCATTCTTCTGGAGTGTTTGAACTCGAGGTCGGAGTCCATCTGGAGTTGAACCTTTTCATCTTCAAAACTGATTTGTCACAATTGTATCGGTCGCAATGAGTAGTTTGTGTGGATCTCAGCTCGAACAAGAAATACTGGACCGATCGCCGCGGGGCCCATAATGCCATGACTATAATGTGAGTATGGAGGGAAGTCGTATGGAGGTAGAAAGAGAAAGAGGTCGACTTGCCCTAGTGTCCGTATTACTCCAGGATATCAACGCCAAGGCTATATCATCACTTTCCAATAACAAAGTGGGCAACGACGTCAGGCAATATCAACATCCAGGATACCATCCGACTGAGTACTCATCCCTTGTTCTGGGAGGATTCTCGATGATCCCAAACTGGTCTGATTGATGTAATAGCCAATTCGTGTCAAGATTCGAATGATGCAAGTTTCGATGTTCCACAGCTTCATGGCTTGTCTCCCTGTGCCTTGCTTTCAGTAAAGTGGATGGCCGAAGTCACCGAAGAAGTCATCGTCGACCCTTGCGGAAAAAGACGTGCTCCCCACCTGCACGCCACTTCTGCGTTCTTGAGTTCTCGTACATAGAAGCGCGGTAAAGGATGCAAACCTGAAGAGCCTGCTGGTCTTTGATGATCACGAATCACCACATGGCATCGTCTCTGCATAACCATCCCAACAGATGAGCTCAACGAGCCCACCACCTTGGCGCATCACCAGCAAACCCTTGCAATACAATCACAGAGCACCGAAAGAGGCAAGTCTAGCAGTTGGACCAGGCTTAAATGGGGCAAGGAGAAAAGAAGCTGCCAGTTGGCCAATCAGAAGGCCACAGTAGTAAATTTTCCTCACGACTGCTGGGGTTCATCGCGGAGGATGCAGGATTTGCAGCGATAACCAGATGCACAGTGTCAAAACTGTGGACAAGATCGGGACGGATGTATGCACTGGATTTGCGCAGAAAGTACGACTTCGAGGTCAGTAGATAGAGCGCCTGCCGAAGCTGCATCAATCAATACCTCCAGCTCCTGACTATAAACCGAACCTTCATTTGAGCCAACAGCCCTTCTTCGTCTGCCAACGTACGTCGTACCCCCTGATTACCTCCGCCCTACCTCCGCCGGGTATCTGATTCCATCTCGCGGCATTGTTGCCGCCCCCAGCCCTGAGAGGCCCTGATTCCATCCAGCCTTGCCTTTGCAGTCGACCGAATCATATCGCTGGTCTGAGGTCTAGTCCTAGTCAAAGCAGGCAGCGCGAAGACGGCGACGGCGACGGCCACGATGACGATGACGACAAAAGAAGACGGCAGTGGTGAAGGCAAGCAGGAGGCGTTGTCGCCTCAAAGTCAAGGTGAGTCTATCACGTCGCAAAGCCACAGCGGGGTTCAGCGTTCTTCAAGCTCCAGGTCCAGGTCCAGCTCCAAAACCGTGACCCAGAAGATACTTCCAAGCTACATCTACTCAACTCTTTGTACTTCCTCTGCAGAACTCCCCAGTCGCCCCAGTCGCCCCAGTCGCCCCAGTCGCCCCAGTCGCCCCAAATCAACCTCTCCAACGAGCTGCAGCCTGCCCACACGGACCAAAGCACTGCTCTCACGAAGAAACTCGCTCGCTTCCACGCCGACCATCACGACGGCCTCGACCATTTCCATCGGCCACCCCACCCAAGTCTCGGTCCGAAGTGCACACTCGAGACAGTCCAGCATGGCGGCAGACCTCTCTACTGCGTCGGAGCTGCTCAAGAGAGCGATAGACCAGAGCCAGAGGTAAGCACTCGTCTCTCGTCCTTCCAACTCGCGTTCTAGCCATTTCTCGGCCTTCACCGCACCACCGGCCTGGTTGTTTGGACCCTACCGGGCTTCACCCACCCAGAAGCGAGGCTGTGTTTTCCCAGCCATCAGCTGGCGGCCACCGACGCTCATATGAGCGGAGGGGGTGCGCAACAATACCTCCCGTCGTACTGTCGAGCTCCGGCGGTCGGTACCCTCTCACATGCTCGGCGGTGTTCAGTCTCGACGTCAGATGACCGGTAACATGGAACCTGCAACCTGTGCAAGCTTTGCCTTGCCTGCACAAGTAACACAAAAATTCCTGAATTAGCCTCACCAGCAGCACGCACCGCCAATCTCACCCCAGACTCCTCCGTCTTTGCCATCTCAAGCCAGTCTACACTTTGATCGCCACCGACAATCTTCATGCTCCACACTCGTCACCAAACACAACACCACCACAGTCATGTCTTCGTCTTTGCTTGCAATCGCTAACGCCCATGGCATTCGCAGTCAGAGAGGGAGCGACGAGCTCGACCACGATCAGATCGGCTCCAACAGCTCCACACCGCCAGGAGCGCACACTCCGCGGCCGGACCTAGTCGACAAGCGCTTGCCCGGCATACTGAACAGCTACTTTGGTCAGGTTCGTGATTCCTTCCGCACCCGTCCAAAGTCTGTGAATAGTCTTAGCACGAGTGTCCCACCTACAAACACAAGCACAGATACAGATACAGTCGAGGAGAGCAAGAGGAAACGCATGTCGTTAGACCTCAAGAGTGTGGTTGACGCTTCGCTTCCAACAGCGCCTGCATCGCCCACTGAAGGAGGAACAGAAGCACAAGACCTTCCTACCCACACTCGCACTTCTCAGTCAGAATCCTCTATTCCCTACCCGACACCACCGCCTTCTTCACAATCTTCTGTACACAGATCTAGCAGAGGCGAGAATGGCGGAAGCACTGAGAAGCGGATTCAGTCATTCCACGACGATCCCAAAGAGCAAGACTCTGTACCGGAGAGGATGCGGAGGCAGACCTTCACCACTGCAAGCCCTCTCTCCAACGTCACTGTCGCTCCCACAGTCACTGCCTCCCATATCTCAAATCCTGCGACTGAAGTCTCTGCCTCACACATATCTAAGCCTCTCATTACACAATTATCTGCACCCAGACGTCCCTCTGCACCACTACCCACCCAGGAAAGCAGTGGGCTAACTCAAGGCGTTTTGACGCCGCCACAACTTCAGAGCACACCTTCACAAACCCCTCCGCAAACTCCACGAAATCGATCGCAGGAAGGAAGAAGGAGGGGAACTGGGTCTGGCACAGGGGCAGCTACGCCGAGTAAGAGAGGTGATCTAAATGGAGCAACTATGGGCCCAGTGCTCGGCAAGCTAGCGGTGGAAATCTCGGAAGGAAGAGGTTTACGCACGAGCTTAGATCCATATATTGTTTGCCAGTTTCAGTGCGCCGAATACATATCCGAGGGACCGAAGAATACCGACACCGACGTGAGTGCTGGCAGAGGACCGGGCGGCATAGCTATCTCCAGGAATCCAAGCGAACGAGGTTCGGCGCAGGCTATCCCGATGAGAAGCAGGCAAAGCAGCCGTACCGGACGAGATGTGTCTCGCAGTTTCCACGAGACAACCGATCCCCAGTGGGAGCACAAGGCAGTTTTGTAAGTATGATGTCGTATCGCAAAGTTTGAACCTAACAAATGTCTAGCGACGTTGTCGGCGAGCAGTCCGAACTCGACGTCTCCGTATACGATCGATCAAACCAGGAAGCTTTTTTGGGTCATGTCAGATTCTGTCCACGACTGGTGGCCTCGGACCGCCCGCTAGAAGGCTGGTTCAGGCTTGAGCCACGAGATGGAGAGCCCGCGGACCAGATTCGAGGCGAGATTCACCTGCGCCTGGACTTTACCAAAACCGACAAGAAGCACTACGGGCCAGAAGACTTCCAAATTCTCAAATTGATCGGAAAGGGCACATTCGGGCAGGTCTTCCAAGTGCGGAAGAAGGACACTGGGCGGATATATGCTATGAAGGTGCTCTCCAAAAAGGTCATCGTTCAAAAAAAGGAAGTAATACACACAATTGGGGAGAGGAATATCTTGGTCCGGACGGCAACGACCGAATCGCCGTTCATTGTGGGACTCAAGTTCTCGTTTCAGACTCCCACCGATCTCTATCTTGTCACAGATTACATGTCAGGCGGCGAGCTTTTCTGGCACCTGCAGAAGGAAGGCCGATTCGACGAGCGACGAGCCAAATTTTACATTGCTGAACTCATTCTAGCGCTGGAGCATCTTCACAACTACGACATCGTCTACCGAGATCTGAAGCCAGAGAATATACTGCTTGATGCTAATGGACATATTGCGCTATGCGATTTTGGTCTCTCTAAGGCAAATCTGAAGGGTGAAGCCACGACGAATACGTTTTGTGGAACGACGGAATATCTTGCTCCGGAAGTCCTCCTTGACGAAGCCGGATACACTAAGATGGTGGACTTCTGGTCATTAGGCGTGCTGGTGTTCGAAATGTGTTGCGGATGGAGTCCGTTCTACGCCGAGGATACCCAGCAAATGTACAAGAACATTGCGTTTGGTAAGGTTCGCTTTCCGCGCGATGCGCTCAGCACCGAAGGTCGCAATTTTGTCAAGGGATTGCTCAATCGCAACCCCAGACACCGTCTCGGGTGTGCGGGTGATGCGAAAGAGCTGAAAAGCCACCCGTTCTTCGCCGATGTGGACTGGGAACAGCTGACCAAGAAAAATGTTGTTCCACCATTCAAGCCTAAGCTCAAAGGAGAGCTCGACGTCTCGAACTTCGATCCCGAATTTACCACCGCGCTTAACAATCCTGCCGGATCACTTAATGCAAGAGCAGCAGCGCTTGCGTCCGGGGTCAATCCTGCTTCAACACCTCTCTCGCCAACTGTCCAGGCCAACTTCAAGGGCTTCACGTACGTCGATGAGAGCAACATGGAGAGTCACTTCCGAGGCCAGGACAATGATCTCGATCAGATGGACGAAGACGACCACGAAGACGACGATTGGGAGAAGGTGTATTCGGACAAGAAGGGTGACCGAATGAGTGGCGTGGTCTCCAACAACGAGAATGATGATGGCATACTAGGTGGATTCGACGTATGAAAATACTCAGTGCCCTTTGTCATCTCCTATATTCCTATGTTCATGAACAAAAGTTTGCGTTCGCTCGGCTGACACTGTACAAAAAGCGTTTGCTCTGGCAGTCTGCATGCGCCTGGAATGGGGTTTGAATGGACGCGGATACCCCTGGAAGGAGGGAGTTATGGTCTAAGACCCGTTCTATTACGACGGGAAATGACTACGATGATAATGAAGCGCAGGTTTGGTATGGCAGGCTGATATGGAAAGCCGGCTGGCCCCCACTTGTGAGTATCGCGATGAAACACTTCAAGTCTCAATCTTAAATGTCACAACCTTTACGACTACTGTGGTGCTTTCATGTTCCGGCGTCTTCGCACTCGCATTTGGATTTGGTGTCTGGGCGGCGATGGGCATGGCATGGGATCAGCTATCATCTCATTTGCATGGGTGGAGCCAATGGAATGTTTAATAGTACATGATTCCGTAATCGGTCTGACTCCATTCCCACAAGGTCTTGACGGACACAATCAATTACATACTTTAAAGAATCAGTGGAGCTCACGCCAGATCCTGGTGGCCGAGCTAATCTCATCTTCTAGTCATTGGTAAATTGCCTCGGTAATGATGGGAACTATGGTGAATACCGGTTTTTGAATCTCGTAAACTACTTTCTTCTTCTGCGCAAACTGACTTGCAATCACAGAGCCAGACTTTTCTTTTACTGCAGTGGTTTTTGAGGCGGTGAGGGCGATATCAAGGGCGCAAGAGACGTCGACGAAGGTAAGACCATGACCTTTTTTGAGGCCTTTCTTCAGGAAGGAAGAAGGAAGAAAAGGGTCAAGTGTTCTATGTGCTGGAAGAAGCATGAGAACGTTTTCGGAGGAGAGCCGCGAGGAGATGATGGTGCAACATTTTTTCCATGCAGCTAGGAAGTGGAAAAACAGTAGATGAAACCCCAATACGGTCGGTATAGACCACCGGCAGCATCGTGACAATGGTCGCTCAGCACAGCTCTTTCCGTAGTACCATCACCACTATTATGAGTAAACTAAATTCCATTTTATAGCACAAACATTTCCCAATCGCACCCGTCGTTCTCCGAACGCGGAATGTAAGATGGGGCTACGTCCCGGCGCCCGAAAGCCGATTGCCGTCACGCTGCATGAGGAAAAAGTGCACCGCTAGATACGAATATCGCTAAAATGGCGTTGCTAGACACAACGTTATTATCCTACATTCCGCATTGCAAGGCCAAATATGATGATTGGATCGCCGGTTGGTGTATGTAGCACCCGCATTGTAGGAGCTCGCCACCCGATCTTTGACCAATGTCCGGGACTTCCGCGAGCGAGGCTCGGTTTCCGCTGCCGAGATATGTAAATGCGCTTGGAACATGATATCAAAGACGGTTATTGAAGATTCGATGGGGCGTTTGCTGCCATAGTTTCAACGCCAGTTCTCGAGTCGTTTGTGAACTTGAAGCAATACGACGCCCACCAACAACAACCGGCCAATACTATATTCCGCAAGAAACAATGACTACGGGAATTCAAGAAAAGATGGAGCCTCGCGTTGGACATTTCTCTGCCGAGAACACACCATGGCGATACATGGGACAATGTGAGATGACCGTACCCGGTGAAGACAGAAAGCGCAATGAACTGAAGATGTCTAGACGCGTACAGAATTGTAGAGGACGGCACGAAGACGCAGAATCGCATCTCAGCCATTGAGTCGAAAGTTCCGCCGCACAGTACAGGGCCCGTCTTTCACTTCCACGAAATGCACGATGAATGCTTTTACGTGACGGTAAGTGCAAGTCCCCTTTCGAATGCCTCATCAGCTTTCTGATCCAGCGCAAAGAAAGGAGTTGTCCGTTTCCACATTCCCGGAAAGCACATCGATGCCAAAGTCGGTGACTTCCTTACAATCCCAATTGGCCTGATCCATAAATTTTCCAACCCATTTGACGAGGAAGGTCGGTTCCTGAACACCAACACCCCGGGATATTATGTCCAGTACTTTGCGTTGCTGGAGAAGATGGTTGGAGAAGGCAAGAAGTTGACGCCTGAGGTTAATAAAGCCGCGATGATGAGGTTCGCAACTGTGCCGCTGACGCCAGAGGAGTTGGACGAAATGGAGGAGAAGTTCAGGGAAAAGACGAGTAAGGACAGCGTTGCAGAACCGGTGGTTGAGGCTGAGAACGTGGGAGCAATGATGAATGGTGTTGCTCCGCCTGTTAAGGAAGCCGAGAAGGTCCAGGCTGGGCTTGAAAGCGAAGCGGCTGCTATTGCAGTTTAGTTATTGCATGACATCGTAACTACCTTGAAGAGTTTGTGTTCTTCCAGCTGCTGGTGAGCGGTGTCCTCGGAGTCCATCTTTTCCTAAATGGCAATATGTATAGATGAATACTTTGTTCACACCAATTGTTTGGCCCTATGCAGAGCAGGAAGGCATTGTTTCGACGGGTGGAAGCATTGAGTAGCGATGGTTTGTAAGGCGCGGGGGATCCTTTCAGCAGGTCTGTTGAGAAGGAGCTCGCCCGGTTCGTTAACTTCAATTTTGCTTAGTCATGGCACCTCACAAACTGAGCAGGCCCAGCCTCGCCTTGTCCATCTATCAAATAATCTGCTATTGAAGGGACATCCAGGGAACAACTACAGTCAGAGATATTCGACACTTAGTCTTCAGTAGAACGATGCAAAGAAGCTGATCAAAGAGGAATAGCGCGCTTGATTGACCTTCCATTCACTAAGAGAACAATGACTTTGTTGTTGTCAGTGAAGCAGTCAATAGGATTGCCCGCATGATACACTGTTGGTAGACTTTGAGAATTTGGCGATCTGATTACCCTCTGCCACATGTCCTTCGTCCTTCGCAAGCTAAACATTTTCCTGGCGAAACCATGGCACCGAATAGTACTTTACCGCAAAGCCCTAGCGAATACCCCTGCCTCATCTGCGCCCATCAGTCAACCTTTCCTCACGCTGCCATTCCCCCTAAAATCGGAAAGGTAAGCATAGAAAGGCACACTCTAACCCTCAGAACCCACGAATACGACTACGCATCAACAGCCCGCTGCCCAACGTGCACCTCGGAATTCACCACGATAATAACCGACCGAACAACCGACTCGCAAATCTACGAACGCTGGCGTTGGGCCGTCCAGACTTTTGGGAATTGTCAGTATGTTTTCGAGTACGCGACTCCATGGGGGACGGCGGGTAAATGGCGGTACGCGCTGTTTGCAGATATCCTTCAGTACGTGGGTGATGAGTCGGATGAGGATGATTGGCCTGGATATCCCGAAAGCATCTCGCTATGGGAGCCTGATGAGGACCAAGAAGACGCCGTTTGCAGTATTCCAAAGACTTCGACCGTGGAAGGACTTGAGGCCGCCAAAGAAGCGCGGTTAGCCACGTTGGCGTTAAAGTTGTGGGAGGCTGATAAGGCGGAGGGAAAGTTGATGGAAGAGGCGGAATTGGCTAGGGAGAAGAAGGAGTGGAAACCGCGGGAACTCGCTTGGGAGGAGAAGCAAAGACAGAGACGGCAGGACAGGAAGAATGCGGAGGAAGAACGGCTGTTCATCCAGAGATATGAGGCCCTAGAAAAGCAAGGAGTCGACCACGAGAAGATACTCGGTATTGTCAAGGGGTTTGCTCCAAAGGGGCAGGAGAGAGACTCGAGAGCAAAGAGGAGAAAACAAAAAGCTAGCAACGCTGCGGAGAGTCCGGATGGCGAAGGAGCGGAAAAGGTTCCCGACAACAAGTTGAGGAAAGACGGTGAGACGGATGTAAAATTCGAAAGGAGAGGGAGCAAAGCGGAAAAGACCGCTACGACCAAGGCCACCAAGAAGATGGAGAGGGAAGTCCTGGAGCAACGAACAGCTGCGCCTTTAGGCCAAGGACCTCCTCAAGACGGGGCCGCTGAATCGACACAGGCACAACTAGACAGTATAGATACTGCTGGCCAGAAAGTTTCGCCAAAGAAGAAGCAGCCAGCCACAAAAGAGCCGAAGAGAAAAGGAGGCGAGACGGACAAGCAGTATGACGCCAGAATGGCCAAAGTAGAAAGAACTGCAGCAGCGAAAGAACGTATGAAAGCAGCCAAGATACGAGCTACAGGTCAAGCAGGTCGAGTACCGGCTCAGGACGCAAGCGGGCCATCGCAGGCAGCGGATAACACCCAACCAAGCCAGGTAAAGACAATCCAGAAAGAGAAGAATGCGCGGCCAAAGAAATGCGCGGCGAAGAGGAAAAGAGTGGATGATGCAGAAGAGGTGGAAGGGGATCCTCCTGAGGATGCCGTAGTTGCTGGGGCAGGTCCGGGTGGCCCCTCGAAGAAGAGAAAGAGAGGACCGAGGAAGGCCAAAAAGAAAGCTGGAGATCCCATCGGTTTTCATTGATATTGAGTAGCCATTTCAAAATGTACTTCGATAGGGTTCCGTCCACGATTCCCTGTTTGGTGTCTTTCCCACACGTCTTTACTCTTTACCACCCGTGATGGACGGACTTGACGTAAGCATCAACAGCAGTAGCCGAAGCAGGCCCGATTATCTCCATATCAACACCAGGAGCAGACAGGATTAATTTGTTGCTTCGGTCGCGATCCCTCCCTGCTATCCGGGAGAGGTTGTGCTTCGTTCATGGGTGTTTCCAAGATGGATACAGCTGTGGCGTCTCACTCGGCAGAGCTCTCGGGCAGATCTGCGCGGATGTCACGAAGACTGTGAATATCCAAAGACCGACGAGAGGATGACTCGATGAGTTCTCTGATCTGAAGGAAGTGCGAGGCCATGTACAATGCATTGAGTTGCAGTGGTTGATTAACGAATGGACGGTGGGCGACATCAGCGACACCGGTTTGCCTAGTGACAGGACGTGTTGAAATGTGACTATCTTAGGGACGACTTGAAAGACAGCTTTGATCAATTCATAAGCTGTCAAATAACCACACAGAAGGACAGATCAGAGATTTGTCTTGTTGGCTACATGTATTACGATCAAGTCATGTGACCGAATAACCACGTGATACCAACATACTTATATCACAACAGGACGGCCTCGTATAGGCACGGATCAATCTTACAAGACGTTGCAATTGTTACAGCCTTGGCTTTGACCAGCCTTGCCTTGCCAACGAGAGCTCCTCAGGGATCGATTCTCGTTGTCCAGTTTGGAACTCGTTGGTCATTGCACTAAAGTGGTCACCAATATGCATCCGATGGATCGCAAACACAGGAAGCGGAGACGGACTGCAGACTCGCGATAGCAAGAAGCGAATCCTTGATTTATCCCTGCCAGTCGTGTTCTCTTGCGACTTTACTGCCAAGCACATCTTGTCGTGTTTTGGCTTCCCGTGTGAACTGGTTCAAGGGTTGCAGCGATGGAAGCGCCTGCACCATGTGTATGACGAGTTCGCACCGCTTGCCCTGTGAGGCAAAGCTTGAGCCTGAGGCGCCAAAGACTGAGCCTGAGCCTGAGCCTGAGCCTGAGCCTGAGCCTGAGCCTGAGCCTGAGCGTGAACGGACCGATAGTCACAGTGACGCAGGACTGGACCCGGGTTCTGGGGAGCAGCCTGGAGAGAGCGGTTCCAATCTCCACAGGGGTCTCCCATGATCACAGTCAGCCGCGTGAACTCTCCTGGGACCCAAAAGGGGTGGTTCGGCGTGTTTGTAAAGCCCGCGCGCTGCTCGGTGCGGGCGTGCGAAGGTCCCGCCTGTATGCGACGACCTCGAGGGAAATACTCGTACTCGGTACCTCCTAGACGAGGGAAATACTCGTACTCGGTAGACAAGGGAAATGTCACCCAGTACTCGGTAGGGAAGAGGCTGACGTGACGTGTGGCGTTCCTTACTCAGCGAGTGATTGCCCCCGCCGCCTGCGCCACCTGCACCTGCACCTGCAGCGCCATAATTTCAGCCACGACGATCTCGCCATATGTTATCGCGCTAGTAGTTGTTCCCGGCCTAGCTCTCCTTTGTGTTCGCCCTTGCTCTTAAGACTATCTATCGCGCCCCCTCCCTCTGAAGCCTCACTTCCACTCCACACTCCACGGCGTCTACGCTCGAAACCGATGGGAAAAACTTCCAATACTTCAGAGACCAAGCAGAACCGTTTTGGATGGGTTCAATCATTCGTCGCCAGGGATTCCACCAAGAAGCATCCAGTGCTCCCTCTCGCCAGCCATAACAAGGCTGCAGACTCGACCCACACTCCTCACATCTCCCACACGAGCAGCGATGATGCTGACGCCCTCGAATCTCTCGACGTTGCCGACAATACATCCACCGCTCTTCCTCAAGCCGCACCACCTCCCGACGAGAACCACACCGAGGGAGAGAAATCTACCACCGTAGATGGCACTGCCGAGCAGAAACCGAAAACTCCTCTCACTGAACGTGCAAAGGCCGGAACCATACGTTTTGTTAGCCACACCAAGGGCGCTATCTTGCACAGTTGGATCAATGTACTTCTTATATTCGTACCATTGGGCATTGCCGTCAAGGTCGCCGGCTTGAGCCCATCCATCGTCTTTGCCATGAACGCCGTTGCAGTCATCCCTCTTGCTGGATTACTTGCCCACGCAACAGAGAGTGTTGCTGGCAGGCTTGGGGACACTCTAGGAGCACTGCTCAATGTATCCTTTGGCAATGCTGTGGAATTGATTATCTTGTAAGCACCATTGCTGTTGTCTTGCCATCGTCCATGTACTGACAGTCTTTCAGCATGTATGTGAAGCCTTTCAGGCCTCAAGCAGAATGCGTGCTTCAAAGCCGCGCCTCTTCTAGCCCAAAGCTCCCCTCTGTTAGCATCCGCTGTGATCCCTTTCTTTTGCCCAAGACTAGTGTTAACTTCTTTTCTTACTGATAACAGTATTGCACTCGTGAAGGTAAGCGACTTCTATGGTTGGTCTGCATTCCTGCTAAGCATCGCAGAATGAAATTCGAATTGTCCAAGCGTCTCTCCTCGGCTCCCTCCTGGCTAACCTGCTACTCATTTTGGGCATGGCTTTTACTGCGGGCGGACTTCGATATCGAGAACAAGTAATATCAGCACTTTCTACCCCATGGTGTCATTCACTGATCCCCCTTAGATCTACAACAGCACTGTTACTCAAATGAGCGCAGTTATGCTCAGTTTAAGCGTCATGAGCTTGCTACTGCCTGTACGTCAAAGGTACAACATTCTCGTGCAAAATATATACTGATGAGCGTATAGACCGCCTTCCACGCATCCTTTGCCGACCTCGACGTCGCCGACAGGTACACTGTCAAGATTAGTCGTGGCACCAGTGTCGTAAGTATTTTTCCTGAAGTAATCTGCAGCTGTCACTCACGACTTTAGATCCTCTTACTTGTCTACATCTTGTACCTGCTGTTTCAATTGAAATCCCATGCATATCTATACACCAGTATGCCGCAAGAAAAGATCGATGAAGAGTCTCATCCTGGTATACTTCACGATCTCATGGACACTTCAAGTTCATCGAGCTCCTCCGATTCCAGCACCACAGATAGCGATACTACTTCGGGATCTGTTAACACGGCAAAGAAGATCAAGCGCTACTTCAAGAAAGGTCGAAGAAAGTCTAGCGCTAGTTCCGTCGACACTCGTTCGCTACCCTCCCATGTCAGCTCTCCTACCGTCGAACCGGCACATTCGTACTTCGACTCCACTTCTCGACGTCCCAGCGTCATTCTTCGTGATATCTTGAGCGGAGATGAGGGTGACAATGAAGCGGGAATGCCTGTGGGTCGCGATTTCGGCAATCCTATGTCTGGACATACATCCCCATCTGAAGCGAAACCAAGGAAAAAGACTCGCAAGGAGAAGCATAAGGAGAAGAAACGCAGCAAGAAAGCTAAGAGATCCGAAGCAATTGAAATGTCGGAGAAGATTCCCATCGAAGCAGAAAGCTCAAAGGCCAATGCTGAATCTCCGTCCCGGACTGTTGGCTTCGTTGAAGATATATCTGCTCAGACAGCTCCCGCAACTACGCCCAAGGGCACTCAATTGCCTCCTATGAAGCATTTCCCTAGGCCTGTTCTTCCCAAACTGCTTTCACAAAACGTATTTGTGGATCCTCAACCTAAATACAACGACCTTCTTCCTTCCCGCTCTCGTCCCCAATCCAACGGCCTTCGACGCACCAGTTCTCTGCCAGAACGCATCAACGAGACTGGCAAGCAAATTCCCGGTGGTACTAGAGCATGGCCACCACGTCCTGGGCTATTCGCCGATCCAAAACCCAAGCGCCCAATCACCGATCCTGCAGTCGAGTTGGAAGAGGACGAGGAAGCGCCTGATATGTCTCGCACCGCTGCCGTTATGATGCTTTTGATCAGCACTGGTCTCGTTGCAGTCTGCGCTGAATTTCTCGTCGATGCTATCCCAGGTATGGTCGAACACTCTTCTGTCAGCCAAGCCTTCATCGGGCTCATCATTTTGCCTATCGTTGGAAACGCTGCTGAGCATGTCACTGCTGTCACCGTGGCCGCGAAGAACAAGATGGATCTCGCCATCGGTGTTGCAGTCGGGTCCAGTATCCAGATTGCCTTATTCATTACCCCCGTCGTTGTCATCTTGGGCTGGTGCATGAATAAAGGCATGAGTCTTTACTTCAACCTGTTCGAGACTGTTTCACTCTTCGTTGCGGTTTTCGTCGTCAACTTTTTGGTATTGGACGGACGTAGCAATTACCTTGAAGGTGTCTTGCTCATGGCAGCATACATTATCATTGCGTAAGTAACCAGCATCCTCCTTTTAAACTTTCAACTAACTTGTTCAGCGTCTGCGCCTTCTTCTATCCCAACGAGGCTAGTCAGAGTTCGCTGGGTGGTGCAGAGAACAAGAACATCACTCAAGCCGCAGTTGTGGTCGGTCGTGCATTGACGAATCTTGGTGGACATCTCTGATTGCGTACGACGCTTATGCTTTGGGCGTCAACCTTGCCAACTGGTTTAGTTATTGCGCCGCCGATCATTACTGTTTAGAAGTTCTTGTTTTCATCGGTTTTACGAGCAACTTAGATGTTTCATGGGCCTCACTCGCTCTGTCGGTGAATGCAAATGGAAGGAGAACTGAAGAATCGCATTGATATATAGCAATCATTATGCAATACGCGCACCATGAGCCTTCCAGTCTACCACAGTAGTCACTATGTTCCACCCTTGTCGCAAGTTTCAGCCTCGGCGCATTCCACATGTCCATAACTGTCTCTTGCAGCAACATGCATTGCAATTTGTCTTCGAAGAAGTGAGAGACCGAGGATGTGACGACGCCATGATATGTGATAGCGGGACAGACTTGAAGATGCTGGGTTTTATGGTCAGTGACAACTACTAGGAGGTACCTCCGTACCACAAGCGGCCATCGTCAGTTGCCGCGTTTCGGCCGCTACTAGTAACAGTTCGCAGAAGACAGTCAGGGGCCTGAGAGCGACGTCTCAAGCACAAGAGCCATACATGACAGTATATATTTTACTCTGGCCCCAGCTACCTCCTAGACTCCTTGCTTCTTCAGCTTTTCAGCCCATAACATCCCGCTAGGCCACCAATCAGCGGCACGAACAGCGAATGAGCTCCTGAAGATTGGTTGCACTGCGCCTCATCCAGCCCGATGTAAGTAAGCGAGCTTCGTGCTGGCTGCCTCAGCCTCAGCTTCGGTTCCCCAGGACTGACCGTCGAACAGATCTTGAGCTCCACGCTTTCCTGGTGACTGCCTTCTCTATTGACAACCACCATGGCCACGCAATCGCCGCTCGAACCCGAGGATACCTTCTACGCCGGAGCGTTGAAACGGACGGGAACCATTCTCGGTGACGCAAGAGAAGGCATTACGAAGTCGACTGCCACCCTCTCGGAGAATGCAAGCTTTGGACTCAAGCGGAGCGGAACCATCATCCAGAATGCGCGGACAAATGCGTGGGAGAGTCTGCAGAAGAGCGGCACTGTGCTAGGGAGCGCACGGCAAGGACTCCTGAAACGCTCTGGCACGCTTTCGCAGAGCGCGTGGGAGAAGTTACAGAACACCGGACTAGTTGGGAAAGAAGGCGAGGCTGGGAAAGAGGAGGAGAGTACTAAGGGAAAGGGATCGTGGTCGCAATGGGCCTCTTCATATACCAAGAGCTACTACAACCCGGAACGGACCATCAAAGCCTCGTTCAGAGAGATCGCTGGAGTCACCTTGTCCCGCTCAAACCACTCCATTTCCGTCATCAATGGACGCGCTTACATCTTTGGAGGAGATTTGCCCTCCGGTCAGCTCGCGAACAACGACATGCACCTTGTCATTCTGCCTTCGTCCTCCGTTCTCGAAGCCGATTACAAGAGCATCCCCGCGCGACCATATATCAAGGACGGTCCGGTTCCAGCACCGAGGAGAGGACACACAGCTGTTGTGGTGGAGAACGAGATATACATATTCGGCGGACAAACAACATCAAAGTCACCCGAAGAAGTCGGTCGCGTCTGGGTGTACGATGTCATTTCTGCCAAATGGTCGTTTCATGACCCAAAAGCTGACGCGCCATATCCTCCTCTACGGTACATGCACTCAGCAGTCTCGTCAGATGAACCTGGACCAGCCCACCCATCAGAAAACACGATTGATCTTCAGAAGCAAGAGGTCGATGCCAGCAAGACTGTACCTGTACCACCACCATCGGATTCATGGGGTACGATGTTTATCTACGGCGGCAAGTCCATCGACGGAGAGACAATCCTAAATGACGTCTGGGGCTTCGATATCACAGCCAGAGTATGGTATCCCCTCCCCCCTGCTCCTTCCCCAGCCAGACTCGACGCCAGCTTCGTCCTCGCAGACGACGTCCTCTACCGCATTGGCGGCGAGATCCAAGAAGGCAAACCCCCCAGAATCGACTTCCTAGAAGTGGGCGGCCTCCTCAAAGTCAGGGAACGGGGCGAGGCGTTCTACAAAGTCGCACTCCCGGCTCTCCTACGAGAATGGACGACCGCACCCCTGACAGCCCCCGTCAACGCATCAGTTATCCTCCATGTCGACTCCGGAACCGGCAAGAAACTCCTCCTTCCCATTTCAGCGGGGACAAAAACGCTGAAAGCCGTGGATGTTACGCCGACTGTTAATGCAAGAATGGCCGGTGTCGATTTCCCCGAACAATCTTCTGACCCGAAGACGGTCGTTGATGTCTCGGTGCGGTACCTTGATATTTACGAGGATGTGGTCAAGGAGGAGGAGAGTGCCAGGTGTGCTTTCAGAGCTGTCGAGGGCTTTGCGGTCAGTTCTGGGACTGAGGTTGACGCGGCGGATTTGGTTATCTGGGGCGGTAGGGACGAGGCTGGGAAACCTGTTAACAAGGGGTTTTTGGTCACGGTGGGGTCCTGAGCTGCTAGCTAGATTGTGGGATTTGGAGTTTGCCGATGGGGAGGGTGAGGGGCATGGTGGGAATGGGAATGAGGAGCGAGTCTGTTTGTGATTGAACGATGGTCGCTAGTTTCTTGCAGCGTGGTGATGGTATGACATCCTTTGTTAACTATGAATGATGAGACAATATATTGGGTATCTTTCTTTCCTGTGGGTATCCCTCTACTTTCGCACTTTGTCTGTTCCATTTGTTTCGATGCCATAGTCTCGCGAACTCATTCGCCGTCCTTTTGGTTGACTAGGCCCAGAATCAAGATTGGCCTAGTGTCTACTATCCCCTATTTTCCTCCACGCCTTCGTTCTTCTCATTCCCTTTATACCACAAATAAAAGCGCTAGATTCCCCGTGGGGTCTCTCCTGTCGAACGCTCGTTCTCAGGAGGGTATGTCGCGTCGAATCCTTCCAGGACGTGTGTATTAGAGCTGTACCCCTCCATTGCTGATCATTGGCACAGCAGGCAGGGTGAAGAACAGATCAAGTGTTCAACCTTGCCCTGCCCTGCCCTGCCCTGCCTCGCCCGAAACGACGCACCAGAAGCCACAACCTGGGCCTCTCCAAGCGCGAAATCCCAGCGACAGAAACGCACCAAATCTCGTTTTTCTCCCTTTGCCTTCCTGTCCGTCCTTTATTCACACTGCTTGGGACGCTTTCTTGATTCGCCGCCGGCACATGGGCTAGAAGATGAGGCTTCCAGGATCTTTGGTTTGCGATTTTTGGAGGCCGATTAGAACGAGCCTCCGGTGACTTCGCTCCGCGCCTTTCTACGTTTTTATCGTCGAGCGGTATCTGGGAGGAACGAGATTCCCGGGCATGCAAGTACCAAGCAGCAGGGAAAGTCTGGCTCTTGGGTGTCTGCGCATGACCTTGGCCGCCACCTTCTCTTTGTGGAGTGATGCTCGCGCGTTTTGTCTTTTCATGGGTCGGGTTGCTCGTAAGGATGTGGATGTAACTAACTACCGCAATCCCGGTCACCGTGATGTGCTGGACAAATAGTCTTCGAAACGTGTTGCTGGATGACTAGGGCCGTCTTCAGTCTGGCTTTGAAGCTGATCCATGAGCTAGTTTCTCCTGATTGCAAAGATGCTGGTCGTTCGGGGATTGGCTGCTTCAGTGATGGAATGTGCCTGTCTGCTCCTTCTGGCATCCTCAAAGACGAAGTTGAGACCCGAGGCTGCAGAGTCTTTGCTGCTACTTCCTGTATGGTTGACACGGCAGACAAGGGCTACTCTGGGCTGCCTATTTTGGTCCTGTGTCGTGGAAAATTCGGGGTCTGTAAGGAGCACCCTCCAGTCCTGGTTTCTATGGCGATCCAGCCAAAATCTGTTCAATTCATCTGTCTTTGATATTGTCGAAATATCCATCTCCGTCGTCTTCATGGTGGAGCTCGATCGTTCGCGAATCCTGGTCTTGTCAAATCTTCAGCTCCCACTCGCAATCCCCGAGGCGGAATTGTCTCCGACCTTCTCCAAACGTCATACGACTTTGCTGGCGGCGCTCTTTCCCCGGTGTAGCTCCGTGCGGTCGAACCCCCAGGTGATCTTATAGCTGGATTCAACGTCTCAGGCAACGACATGGTTGGAGGGGAAGCAGGTATTGGTGGCATGTCTCCAAACGAGCCCAGCTCTGGGCTGTCTGGTAGTGGGGTTGGAATCCTCTCTGTAACCGGAGTGAACTCTGATACTGGTCTTGTTGTGGTCGCTGCCATCTGGACTCCAGAGATTCGTGACCTTGAGCGTGAAGAAGAAAGCCTTCTTGAGTCTACTGTCGCAAGAACTGGCGATGCCTCTAATATCCAATCATCTGGGGCTGTTCCATTCGATGATGTATTTCCCTCCCACGACGGACCTTCTCTTAACGTTCCTTGCGTCTGTAAATCCTCCGCGCGTCTTTCAACGCTACTCGGGGATGCGTCCAGTTCGAACATTTCAACCACTTGGTTGATCATCGTAGCTCGCCTGGTGTTCAACTCGAATTGTGTCGGCGCGTCCGTTTCGATCGGGGGAGATGGCGTGTCTGGTTGGCTCACGCTTACAACTGAATCTTTGTGGATTGCCGATCTTGAATCATCCAATTTGTCCATCTCAAAGACACCTCTCTTTCGGTCTCGATAGCGCTCCGAGGGCCTTGCTCTCCATAGCCAGAAGCAGCATCCAAGGACGAGAATTGCCATAAGAACCGCCAGTCCAATGCCCACTCCAATAATAGTGCTTCGAGCATAAGCAGTAGATTGTCTTGCGTCTTCTTGCGGCGTGGCTGTATGTGTCGGAGCTGTTACCGACGGATGAGTCGGATGTGCAGTGTGATTAGGGATTATGTTGATGATCTCGGGGCTTCCAAGTGCGTATACCAGTGTGCTGTTGGTGCAGCAATCGTAGTCGCGTTTACAGCAGTAAGTGCCCAATTCTAGAGAGCAAACTTGCATTCCTTGTCCAGCTTGAGGGTTGTCATCCGCTGTACACGGACGTCAGCCAGGATCTGTGTTTGTACTGCGCTGCCTTCCACTCACCACCAATGCAGAAATGCGGACAAGCCGGATCTTGGAACGTGGGGTCGGTACATGCTGATCTGTACAAAGTGAATTTGTATGGAGTGTCGATCAAAGGCGAGATCTGGCAAAGACCATTATCGAGACATTCGAATCCAGGACCGCAGCAGACGCTGTTCTTCGCATTCGGACGGCACGGTTTTCCTGGACTGATGACTCCGGATGGATAGTAACAACTGTGGTTAGTATTGTTGAGCTGTGCAACGGCCTCGGTCATGAGGAAGGAGAAGAGTAAGAGGTCTACAGGCCAACGCCATGGCCGGCGAAGCCATTTGTGTTGGAGAGACATCATGAGCAACCTTGCGGTGCCCGGCTGTCAACATTTCTCAAATGAGGTGATAGCACGAGGCTCTAAGATATCCCTCCAGCCTTCTAGGACTCGGGAGAAGTCATCGCTGGAAGACCGAACCTAGCCCTGGCTGGCATACTATGGTATGGATACATGGAAGCTCGCCGAAACCATCTGCAAGTCCCAGACATTGATTCGCCCGTCTCCGTCGTGAAAGTGTCGTAAAAGGTTCGTTTCACGAAAATCGGATGCTGATTTGCTCGCTTCTTTGTTTGAACACCGAGCGTTGCTAGGATGGCATGTGGAAAACCCTATCGTTCAAACAGGGTGAATTTAGCAACCCTGTGAGGCAAAGGTTTGGAAATCGGCGTCGGTTCTGGCCTTTCGCCTGAATGTAGAAATCTGCTCACATATTACTTTGGCTTTGGGGGAGATCGCTGCTGAATCGCATCTCTCTCTAGTCGCTCAGCGAGCCTCCGTCTCTGCGAACGCTCTCTTCAGGACATTTTTCGACATCTTCGACCCCAAAACTCTTGACGTAAGTCGAAATTCACCTCCCCGGCTCTACTGCGTTGTACGGAAGCCTTATTTCCAGCTCTTCGGCGCGAACATGATGAGAATCGTCGGCTTCTCACTTCTCACCCCTTTCTTTTAATCTATAGTCCTCTATTTTTTCTCTAAGATCGGGCGGAGGGCAATCATGTGTTCCCTGTCACTTGATTCAGTACTGTTTACAGCTGTTTCTGTCCAATTTGCTCCCGGGACCCTGCCCGCTAGACAGCATGGTGATCCGTGATAGCTTTCCAAATGTCAAAGATGCCGCTAAGAATCACTCGATCTCCCTAGACGGTGTACGGCATGCTGGACAGCTCTAACAGTACTTGAATTCGATTGTTACTGTAGTGTGAAGTTCGAATAACATCCCGGACAGTTTCGCTCTCAAAGCATTTCGGTCCAGCAGTTGCAGACGGGGCAAGGCGACGATCTCTGTCATTCGAAGGGCACCAAGCGATACTTCGGCGCCATCTCTACGGATGTAACCGGAGTGAGCTGCGCCGAAGCGGACGATGTGCGTGTGAGGTGTATTTGGATGATAGTACTACTATGGGTGTGTTGCTGCGACCTGGACCACAAGATGCCAGCCTGAGGCAGTAGATCCTTCCCAGCTGAGTCAGCACAGCTCTACTCCGTGCGTGATAGTCTCGGCTTTCTCCTTAGTACCCCGTCCGACTTCCCGGCTATTACAGTCGTGTCCAAGATCATCCACAGCAAGCTATGGAGCAGCTCAAAGCACACCCTGTTCAACGGTGCTTACCCCGACGAGCCAGGAACTACTGTGGGAATGTCCATTCTCCCTCACCGACACCCTGTTACCCCGTCAGTACCTTCAGCTTAACATGTCCGCTCAAGAATCTCTAGCAAACTGAACTTCGAGTATTTCTAGCTAGAAAACCTATAGATATCCATCTCGGGATAAGGGACTTCATCGCCAACGCCATCTTCACTTACGGGATACCCAAAGAAAGCGTACCGAAGCGAGGAATCCGCGTCGAGCTGTTGTACCAAAATAGCAAGGCTTCAACACCAATGTCCCCACAGAAAGAGGCTGAGTGTAAGCTTCCGTCATTGCGTACTGTCAATCCCCGGCAACAATGAATAAATGTTACAAAACCATCCTCACCGTCCTCGATAAACTCTCTCCCACCTCAATACAGAATCTCACAATGTACCATCTGAGAAGGATATTTTCTCAGCTACTACTGCTATGCACACACACAATCGCAACAGGATGTGACAAGGCGTTACCCGTCAAACCCGGCTCAGCAACCAAAATCCCAATCACGAGTGGAGGAATCAATAGAGAATACCTCATTCATGTACCCACCACATACGATGCGACGAAAGAAGTTCCCTTGATCTTTTCTTTCCATGGGAGGGGCAAAAACGCGTCGAGTCAAATGGAACTTTCGCAGTTTGCCAATCCTGATTTCAATCCCGATGCTATCTCGGTATATCCCAATGGCGTGAAAGTAAGTTACTATTTCAATATTCATCCCTACCCACGTATATTAACGATACCCATTAGACAGACGGCACACGCCAATGGACAGGCGACCCCTCCCAACCAAGCACAATAGACGACATCCAATTCACCCTCGACATGATCGCCCAAATAACAGAAACCTACTGCATCTCCCCCTCCAAGATCTACGCCAGCGGAAAATCAAACGGTGCCGGTTTAACAGCCCTCCTAGCCTGCGATACCAAAGCCTCCGCCCTCATCGCCGCCTTCGCACCCGTTGCAGCAGCGAATTATGTCCTGCCCAACGGCGACGAGCCAGACTGTAACCCGGCCAGAACTCCCATCCCCATGCTCGAATTTCACGGGTGGGAGGATGAAACGATTCTGTATGCTGGTGGTGAGAATACAAGGGGGAATGGTGTTACGCGGCCGGTACCCGAGTGGATTGATGATTGGGCGAGGAGGGATGGATGTACCGTTTCTGCGAACCATACGATGACGCTGTGTACTCCCGAGAAACCGGTTGTGAAGCATTATTCGTGGGATTGTCTTGGGGTTGAGGGGATAGTTCAACATTACAACATTTCTAATTTGGCGCATAATTGGCCCAGTGTTGCGCCTGGCAACTCGGAGACGAAGAAGAGTACCTGTTTCAACGCAACGGCGTTGATTATGAAGTTTTTTGGGGAGCATGAGTTGCCTTTATGATTTGATGGCAATGAGCAGGTAGATATCCAATAACAATGTCATAGATCACTCTAAAGATTGAAGTCAACAACCATCATTCCCGCCATTTTCCCAGCTCGCAGACGAGCAACCGCTACTGGCAATTGGTCAATGGGCAATACCTCCGCGATCTGCTTGAGGAGACCTTGGCAAAGTCGAACACTTTAAGGGCATGTGCCTGTGTAACGACAATCGAGTCTCTAATGGTCAGCCCTCTCGTGATACAATGTTCAGGCTTCGCACCGAGAATGAACTCGCTATCTTTCACCGGAAGCTAAATCCAATCAGCCATGATTCACAGAAAAAGGGTCATGGACATCACTCACCCCGATGCACCAAAAGATCCCATGCTTCCTACCCCGAATGCAATCAATAGCATTCGGATAAGCAGGAACTTCTGAAACGAAAATACCATGCGCCCCGATACCCCCGGCAACAGCCTTGACCCCCACCGCAACATTCTGGCTGGTCTTGAAATCGACAAACGCCTCTGCCCCCATTTCGAGCGATTATATTTTTCTTGCCGTCGCCCGTGTCGACGACAATAGCATATCAGCCTTTCAGTTGCACAGTGAACCATAAGAACCAGTCATTCGTGATACGTACAACAGCGCTTTGATGATTTGGCAGCAGCACAGAAGCACAGGATGTGTAATGGCATGGCATTAGACGATGGCCAACAAAGAGTGCGCTGGAGTTGTTGGTTTGCCCCATAGTTATCGGACCGTGTCCGCTTGGAGTAGTTCCTGATCGACCCTTGAATGCCGTGTTGGGTCTGGAATAGAGTACCTCCTACCTCGGGAAGGTGTCAAGGCGATACTTGGCATGCATTTTTACGCCTGGGTGTTGCCAAAGTCGTTCAGTTGTGGAGCTCCAAATCACAATGGATTTGATTCCAAGCTGAGGATTTGTGGGTCCCGAGGTATGACAATACAGGAGCCGCCAGAAACCAAGCATAGTATATGTCCGAGATAGCCATACACAGGCATTATTTGCTGCTGGTCGAATTGTGCACACACTCACCAAACTCCCACACCGACTCAACTTCCAGGCTCGTCGATCCATTCTCTGAGATGCAATCATTTAGCACCGCAAGGTCTGCATCCGTACCAGGCTGCAGCGAGCCCTTGCTGTCTTCCACACCTAGCATTTTCGCTGGTGTGCTCGTGACTTCGCTCGAGATTTTTGGCTCCATAGCAGGCAGCGAGATCTTGGAGTCCATTTTCAGGTCGTTGCAGAACAAATATTGGGTGGATGCCGTTCATGTCAGTATTGATGAACGGGCCCTCGATATGGGCACCTAAGCTCTCAGCTCCATCTTCAGGCAAACGCCGAGACCCGGAAGGTCCAAGATAAGGCAGCACCTACAAAGGGCAAATTGTGTGAGAGCGGTTCATCCGAACAGGCAGCTTTGTAGGTGTCCCACCTTTCGATATACGTCTGCTTTCTGACTGGTGACTGTGGGAGTAAAAGACGTGACACCACTCTTTATTAGATTTCTGCAGGCACGCAACAAGCCTTCTGGGTATTGGGCGGTATCCTCAGGTGCGACTGAGAAATCGAAAGCAAATGCTCCATTTAGTTGAACATCGATAAGTCCCGGAGATAGAGTTTCCCCTCCCAGATCAATGGCCTTGTCGGGAGCGGCCTTGTGCTTGAAGAAGACTTCCTCGCCATCAAGGATGCGGCCGGTTCGCGGGCTGATCCAGACGTCTTGATGACCAAGTCCTTGTTTTTGACGACGCGACGGTTGGTGAATTTTGTGATATCTGTCCCGGGCGGGCTAGGAGTGTGACTTGGACTTGCTGATGGATGACATGGTAAAGCGAACTTTGATAGTCTATGGATTTTTGAAGTGTAGATGAGGATCCTGCCGGCAGGGGGGACTGAGGCCATCTTCTAAGTGCAGAGCCGCAAATCGCAGGCGGCAAGATACACGTGGTCGAACTGCCCCATCTGAGAAGTGCAGTGGAGTTTGGCTATGCCCGGCATCAAGTCCCATCGCTCAGCTCGGTGGTTACTAATCCACGTCCATGAGTTGGGTCCAAAGGATTGCAGGTGGAGTTCAAGGTTGAAGCCTTGACGCCTTGACGCCTTGACGCCTTGACGCCTTGACGCCTTGACGCCTTGAAGCCAGCCCGGCCCCGGCCCTGACATCCGCCTCAGATCATCACTCATCCAGCACACAACCTTTCGCGCTAACCGAATCTGTATTATACAGTATTCGTTTACGTGGTGCGACGCTAGGTATCCCGCTGCGTTGCACCCTTAGATTGCGACGTACTGCTTCACTGCTACATACTCGGTATACCTGGCACTCGGCTCGATTCGTTGCTGTTGCATGGCCTACGTACCAGCCAGTGGGCCGTCTTGAATGAGGATTCAAGTTTGCATCAAGTTGAACCCACCGATCCGGTCGCCATGGGCAAGGAGAAGCTTGGTCCGGTGTGGGATGACCTCGATAGAACATTGGTATGTTTGTGCCATACATCTTCCCTGTCGTCCTGAAGCTAAGTCCGCAAAGGGCCAACTGTTGATGGTGGGGTTCGATGGGACAAATGTAACGCCACAGATACGCCAGCTTATCCAACAATATCACGTTGGGTCCATCCTTTTGACTGCGAAAAACCTGAAATGTGAGTGTTCATACTATTGGAAAATGAGGGTGGCATGACCTGCGCTGATAAGAAAACAGCTGCTGAGGAGTGCACTGCACTTGTTTTCGAATTGCAAAAGACAGCTCATGATGCGGGCCATCCCGTCCCTCTCCTCATTGGAGTGGACCAAGAAAATGGAGGTGTCAACAGTTTGTTCGATGACTTGATGATACGTCAGTATCCGAGTGCCATGGGCATAGCAGCAACCGGATCAAAAGAACTTGCGTTTCAGGTCGCGAAGCAGACTGCCGAAGAAGTGGCAGCTACTGGTATCAATTTGCTCCTAGGTCCTTGTCTTGATGTTCTTACGAATGCTCGGAATCAGCCTCTGGGTGTAAGGTCGTTCTGCGACGATCCTATGGAGGTTTCGGAATATGGTATTGCGTCCATGAAAGGCTATCAAGAAGCCGGTCTTGCGACCATGGGAAAGCATTTTCCCTCCTATGGGAACCTGGAATTTCTAGGTTCTGCTCTGGACGTCCCTATCATCACTGAATCGCTGGAACAGCTCAGCCTTAGTGCTCTTGTTCCTTTCAAGCGTGCGATTAATGCTGGTCTCGACTCTATGATGGTAGGTGGTTGTGCGATGTCATGTGAGTGACTCTCCTCATTGCTACTACCGTGCGCTGACCGAAGTAGCGGCTGGTCTTGATGTCATGCACGCTTGCTTGTCTGAGCAAGTTGTCGACGGTTTGCTTCGGAAAGACCTCAAATTTGATGGCGTCGTAATCTCCGAGTGCTTAGAGATGGAGGCTCTGAGCCACAACATAGGAGTAGGTGGAGGTACTGTGATGGCAGTGAATGCTGGCTGTGATCTTGTCTTGCTCTGCAGATCGTTTGCCGCCCAGAAGGACGCCATCTTAGGTCTTAAGTCTGGCATTGAAAGTTCGATGATCACCATGGACAGGATCCACCAGTCTCTCAAAAGAGTTGTGCACATGAAGTCAAAATGTGCCTTCTGGGAGAGGGCTCTCAATCCGCCAGGCATCTCACTCCTATCGTCGATGCAGCCGTCACACACTGCACTTTCGACAAGGGCGTACAACAGCTCGATCACGGTGGTGCGAGATCGGAATCACCTACTTCCACTGGCCAATACTATTGAACCTGAAGAAGAATTGGTTTTGCTGACACCTCTAGTCAAGCCTTTGGCAGCATCAGCTGCTGCAAGAGCTGTTCTAGAATCTATGGAGGCACACTCTCCAGAGCCAGCCGCTTGGGAACGTTCTGCAAGCGTGATGAGTGGCGAAAGAGTGTTTCGCGAGTTTGGACGTTCACTGGCTAGACAGAGAAATGGCCGCGTCCTCCACACATCATATACGCCGAATGGCGTTCGGCCTGTACACGAAGATTTGATCAACCGTGCCAGTGCCGTGATCGTCTTGACAGCCGATGCCAACAGGAACGTCTACCAGCAAGGTTTTACTAAACACGTGTCGATGATATGCAATATGCAATACTCAGTAGGAGGTGAGAAGAAAGAGAAGCCATTAATCGTGGTCGCTGTCAGCAGTCCCTATGACTTTGCAATGGATTCGACAATTGGGACTTACATATGCACCTATGATTTCACAGAGACGGCTCTCAATTCTTTAGTAAAGGTACATCTTACAATGAGCATATCCGATGTCTTGTTACTTACTTTTGTCACAAGGTCTTGTACGGCGATATAACACCGACTGGTTCACTGCCGGGCTCCATCAGCCAGAATCAAAAGCTCCATCCGGCTCGCCAACATTGGCTTGTCGAAGCCTATAACGAAGAGCGCGATGCACACATGCTCGACAGATTGATCGACGACATTGTCATGGACAGCACGCCTAACCAAAGATCTGAACTGGCTGGTGCCACTTCAAGCGCAATAACTTTACATCATCCTGAAATTCTGGAATCACATTTTGTGGTTCGCAACAGTAGTACGCAAGCACTTTATGGGTTCTGTTCAACATACTTCTTCACTGCCACCGGGACGGGATGTATTGGCTCTCTTTTTGTTGATCCATCCCGCCGAAAGCTCTCCATTGGACGGTCGCTACACAATCGGGCGATACGAACGCTTCTGCAAAGAGATGGCGCAAAACGATTTCAGCTCGGTTCGAGACTGCCAAGCATCTTTCTAGGCATTCCAACCGGCCATAACATTGATAGGAAGCGGCTCAGGAGCTGGTTTGCAAACATGGGTTGGAATACCACGCTATCTAGACCTGTTTGTAGCATGGTGGCTCGCAGTCTAGTGGACTGGTCTCCACCTGAGGGCATGGCCAAGAGTCTGCAGAGTGCAGGAGCAGAGTTCGACCTGGTGTCCGGCTGGGAATACGCTGGTCCGATACTGGACCATATCAAGACAAGTAATCGACAAGGCTTGGCTGAGGTGTACAAGATGGCGTTGAATGACCCAGCAGCGTGTGGCATCATAAGGGCTAAACGCGGCGAGGATCAGACCATCATAGGGAGTATAGTACTGGTAAGCACCGTGAAAGACAATCGCGGGCCATGCCAAGCTAATGCCCGCTCAAGTACAATCCCCATTCTACGTTGGCGCAATTCATCCCAGCTATAGATGAGCAAACTGGAGGCATTTCATCGCCAGTCATTTCACCTTCCGCGGCAGATTACGGCGCCGTCTTGTCTGGCCTCTTGCTTCTCGGCGTCAAACGAATCAAACAACAAGGCTATAATGCCTGCATCCTGGATTATGTTGATGGTGACGGTAATTTCGATGGCCTAACAGCCATGGGATTTTCTCTGGGGCACGGTTTTGATGAAGGTGACAAGCATGAAATCAGAAAGGATCTCGATCGGATTGCAGGCTAACGTGACACAGTTGGATCTGATGCCTTCACTTTTGCTCAAGTGGCTGTCAGTTGAGACTCAGTTGAGACTGGGACCACCCAAGAGGCACAGTGTGCATCGGTTTTGCCCGCTACTGTAACAACGAGGGTGAGACTATGTTCAGTATTCTTTGCTCCAAATTTGAAATTGACGATCGGCCAACAGCCTTGTCTTCCACCTCGCCATGACCACCGATTCCAGGTGCAGCTCCGCCCATCAATATAGGAGATTTCGGCCATCAGGGGGACAGCCTGACCTGGCCACCGGCAATCTGTGGGACCACTGCACAAAGCGCACATGCCAGCTTTGTGCCAGTCATATCGTTTGTTCCAGAGACCTTCTGTACAATATGTTTTCTTTTTATCTGTCCTGAAACAACAGGCTTCGAGAAGCAAGGACGGGGATGGATATGAACAGTGATTGGATATGTCCAACTGGTCGTAAATTTTGTCCAGGATGAGACTGTTGTCCGTTATGATCGGCCGCAGATTGGCGCAGATGATTTGTCTCCGGGGTCATGGTTGGAGCGCATAAGACATGGTCCGTCTACTTTTCATCCATCATATACCTAGGACCAGTAAGAATGGGCCAGACTTGACCTTGGACAGAGCCCAAAAAGGCAGCTTACCGACGGGGCCGTTGACTGCGGCTGAGGCTCATAGGGCCGTTGGAATCTGCGAAACTTGACGCCATCTGGACGGGCAGCCCCGCGTGCAATGGTGGCGGATGACCTGGCCCTGGCCAACTACTCCGTACTATGAAATGCCCGGCGTCTTCTCCCGTTGATCCATGCGCCTTCTGTGCTTCTCGAAGAGTGCCTACCACAGTATTACACAGTACCTACTGCCCCCCCCCCCCGCCCGGCTGTCTTGGTGCCGTGCTTCTGGAAGAGTGCCTATTACTGAGGTGCCTGGGTGCACACAGCCCGGCTGTCTGGGGGCCCTGCTCCCCCGCGCTCAGCCAGTGTCCCTGTCCTGCCAGTGGCCCTCTCTAGCCATTGTCCCTGTCCACCCCGTGCCATTTGCTGTCTGCCATGCTGTGGTCTCTCCTCTCGTGCATGTCCTTCGCCTCATCCCACTCGTCGCTGTGCCCTTCGTCTCGAGGCCATCCCGCTCGTCGCTGTGCCCTTGATCGCCCTGTACCATTTCGCTTTCCGAGTGAGCCCGAGTGAGCCAGGAGAAAGCCATCGCCCGAGTCCAGTGAGCTTGGAGAGAGCCATCGCCCGAGTCCAGTGAGCCAGAGGAGAGCCATCGCCAGTGAGCCAGGAGAGAGCCATCGCCCGAGTGAGTCGGAAGATAGCCATCGCCCGAGTGAGCCGGAAGATAGCCATCGCCGGACGCTGCATCGCCCACCTCACATACATGCACAGCTCCTGTCAGGCCGGCCTGGACATACGCAGCTTCACCACCGTCGTTGCTCTTGTGCGACTGGCAGGCTAGGACAGACGGACACTGGACCGACTCGCTCTCGACTCTAATATTAGCCCTCACTAGAACCAATCCTGCTCAGACTTGACTACAACCTACTCCCCGGCACTACTTTTGCGAGCTGCCATACTAGCACTTCGTATCTCTGACCACCGCAGTATACCGGCCTACTCGTCCGTCTGGATACACCTCCCCCTACCTGGACAACAAGAACTCGAGATACGCATGTCCGAGCCTCCTCCACCTCACTCAGTGCTCCACTCGTCACTCCGCGCAAAATGGAGGGTTTCGACACCATGACCATGTCCTATCTCCAGGCGGGAAACCAGATGTCTGGCATGTCTAACGTCCCGGCCGTGGACGCTTTGCTCCCACTCGATCTCACTCTCGACAACCTGGATCACCACTCGAACTTCGATGCTGAGACCTACGCTGGGTATGCGCCCAGAATAGAACTCAGGAGTACATCCAAGCGCTAACAATTTCTTAGCAGTGAGACTGCGACGCAATACGGCCACCATTCCGTACACCACGGCACTCCTTCCCTCAAACGCAATGCGACCGCCTACGAAGACCCGTTTTCGGACCACATGAGCAATTATGATTCTACAGTCCTCCAGGAACAGCCCACGTTCGAGACACCCTCGTCAATCGAAAGAGACAACAAGCTCCTAAGCTTCTCAAATCCCACATTCGCGTATACACTGCTCGATTACGCTTCACGGCCAATCTCAATCTCCACAAATGCTCAGCTTCATGGCATGTTCTTTTTGGCCGAGTCGCCCTGGGCAGTACCTGGAGAAACAGCAGCCGTGCCGACTGAGCTCACATGCTATCGCCGGAACCTCTTTCAGATTACTGGAAACCTGACTGTTCCGCGAGGCATGCGCTATATTCTCACTGACCAAGGAGAGCAAATTCCGATACTCGGTCAGGAGCTGGTAGTTTCGGCCACCGAGTCCGTCGAAGGGAACCCTGTGAAAATCATCTCTGTGCCTTGGAAAACTCCAGCCACCAGCGGGCCTGTCACAGAGGACAAAACGGAGAAAGAGCCGTCAACGATGCCTCTGGACCTAATGAGCGGTCGAGAAACAGGATCTGAATATGTTAGCTTTCCCATATCGTGGAAGCGACTCCAATTCAGGATCGCAACCGCCAACAATGGCCGCAGAAAAGAACTCCAACAGCACTTTGTTCTTAGCTTGAAAGTCATGGCGACACTCGCCACAGGTGTCGTTATTCCATTGTGTGAAGCTCAGTCAGGGGCCATTATCGTCCGCGGCAGAAGTCCTAGGAATTTCCAGTCACGCAAGGACTTCCCTATCAGCAGTGCAACAGCCAGAAAAGCCGTGAACATGCCTTCCAGGACTTCCACTGGAGAATCGCTACCGAAACACGCGAAGCACGAGAGTCGTGGAAGCACCAGTGCAATCGATATACCACAAATATCGTTCCCTTACAATACCAACGATATTCAAGTTTCGCCAGATTTTTTTGAGTGGAAAATTCCTACAAGCCAGCCCGGTGCAATGACTGCTCTACCAATGGACCCGCCAGCTTTCCATGTGCAGACACCACCAAACGCATACGCCCAATCAAGTCCTGACCTTACACGATACCCACATAACCATAGGTCGCTAAGCACCGCTCCCATACTCCTGTCCTTGACGGATGAAGAACCGCGAAAGTCAAGCTCGCCCATGGACAGCTCCCGGAAACAGACTCGCATGTCTCAAATCGCACCTCGCACCCCTTCATTCTCAATCAACCTGATCAACAGTCCCGACGAGAGTGCAGATCTGCTTTACGAGTACTTCCCGCTCAGCTTAGATGACTGGAGCACACCCTGCGATGCGGTCTATCGACCTGTGAGTCTAATCGAATCTCATTTTGGAATTTTATTTCCAAACCATCTCGTGCTAATTTTCAACAGCATGTTGTTCACCACAGTGGTCTTCCTACTGATCCGAAAGCGCTGGCTGTCAAAAACCGCTCTAAACGATACTTTTCGGAGGACCAACATTGAAGGACTGTAAGTCAAGTTGCTCTCGACCAAAGTGCAACAAGTTCTCGATCTCTCATTGGGTTTGGCAATGACACCACTCGACAAGAATCGGAGGCCAGTCCGCATGACAGAATGCGATCACTGCACGCGCCGTCCCCTATTCACACCGCACAGACGGAATCATGCACCCGACCATTGCGAGGAGCAACCACTTCCAGATTGGGTGTATAGCACGCCTGCACTACGCGGGGCAAGGTTGTGCTCTCCGACTAGTAAAGGTCATCGTTACACACAACGGTGGGTTCCAGCAGCTTAGCAGCACGTATTGTCTTCCAGGATCTCAATTGTCGGATCCTGCAAGATATTGCAAACCAGATGAGACTCGGGTTTCAAGCATGGTCTGGGACTAGGCAGAAGACTGGCGTGAGCGTGAGCGTGAGCGTGAACCGTCGATACCATCACGATCAGATTTACGAGTTTCCGTTATGCATTTTACTTCAGCATCATACCCCTTCCTGCATCTCAGATACAAAGTATAATTTTGGGCTTTTGGCCAGCTGCTGAGCAGCTGGGCATATGGGAGATGGTTATGATTTGGAATTTATGGCTGTATACTGATACCCGACTTTGCGGGAATGGGGCACTACAAGCAGGTGGAGCGGCATTCTTGGAGCACAAGCTTCAGACGGGACAGATCAAGTCACGCGATATATGCGAGTATTGATTGTCTCACACAATAAGGAATGGAGACGTTTGTATGGTTGTATGTATCACCACCGTCATCCCATCTGTTAGGAAAAATAATTCCAGTTCGATATGACTGTCTTCTTACTTTCTTTCTTGTGAAGACGTTGAGTTGACCTGCTGGGCTGACCCGAATTGACCTGATTCGCTGCGTGGACAGTACTCACCTCCCTGATACGACGACGTCTCTGAAGGGCCGAAGCGCTTGAATGAATGAACCGTGGTTCCACGGCAGGGCGGCCCTTGCGAAATGAGCAAGGCTGGGCTGGGCTTGAGACAATGGCAACCGTGTGCCTGTTGAGACATTATCTTACGGTAGAGTCAGTGGTTGATTTGGTGAGCGGCCATCATCGGGATCTCCTTTGTTGACGGGTCCCAAGTGACGTGGGCATGGGCGTGGGATACCGGACAAATTTCGGTGTATCGTTGTTTAGGTTCCGATTTAAGAGTGTTGCGTGGTTTATGAGGCGGAAGACGTGAACGGTGAATTCGAGATTTTGGCGCAGGCCATGGTATCATCATCTTGTGTAGTGTGTAGATAGTATGCTGTGCCGTTTGAGGGTTCGTATGAACCTTTAACATTTCAATCAAGGAAAAACGATTCCCAAGGCTGAGTGATCATTCTAAGAGTAGTTTTACCTCCAACAAGTCCTCTTCTTAGCAGCCCAAAGAAAGCTAGCTATATATCAGCTGTATCATTCGGTATCCCCTTACCTCTGAGGAATCACGACATCGTCCTTCAGAAGGAATCTTTCCTGGATCATATCAAGGATTCGACAAAGCCTATCACGGTCGATGTGGAGCGCTGGTATCATCTCAACCCCCGATACCAATTTCACCATCAAAGCCTACCCAAAGACTTCGGGGGCGGCGCAAGCGGATTTTCTTCAGTCTAGGCTCTGAGCATCACAACCACGAAGTTAACAAGCAAGTACACCGTCGCCTTCACACGTAGACAGAGTCTATACCACTGTCCAGTATGTCATAGAGTAGAAAATTACATCTCTACTCTACAATGCTACGGAGGCAGCATTTGCTTATCCAACGCTCTATGCTATATTCTGCCTGGCATCAACTCTGTACAAAAATGCCAATAGCATCATGGGGAAACTTGCTGCCCCAAACTCCATTTATCTCCCTGCCTCATCGAGAAGCAGGGGCCCGCTCTTCCGTCTGAAATCAGTAATAAATATGTACAAGAATGATGCTGTCAGCGCCCGATGATAAATCGTCGAGCTTCAAAACTTAACGGGTATGCCACGGGAAAACTGTCGGTCTATGCAAATGGTGAGCTCAAGGGGAGGTTCCAGTCCCCGGTAAGTTGTAGATCTCGCGATGTTGGCGTCGATAATCTCAGCCTATAACAGGCCCTTTGCACCTGCAATTGACGCTGCTGCCACAGCAGCACCAAAAATGGCAGCTTCATCAGCTGTTTCAAGAACAATGGATTGCCCTTGTCCACCGGAGAATTCGACCAGATTATCCAAATGTTTTTGAACCAGTTCTCTAAAGCCAGGATAATGTTGAATGACCGAACCATTGCATCCGATGGAAAGATGCCCGGCTTTCTGAGCCGATAGACCCTCTGCGGACGCCCCCATCACCCAAAGAGCATGCGCTGCGACGGCCAGATACGCAGCTGCTCTTCGTGATACCAATTGGCAGATTTGCTGTACAAAAAGCAGATCGTTCACCGAGGGCACGACTGCCATCGGATGTTGCTTCTGAAGAGCTGTCGCAGCTTTGGAGAGGCGTGAGGAATCCACGCTGCATGTTGTTAGATTTGAACATGCATAAAATCAGATAATGACTCACTCTTCAAATGCAGCCATGGTCGAAGTCTCCAACGAGTACGGCTCCAGAAAGCGTTCCGGGTACTGTCCATCAAATAGCTTCGTTGAGCGGATCGCATCGACCAAAATCAATCGCACAATCTCACCTTGATACCGACCCCCAATGAAGTACTCCAATGGCTGAAAATTGGGCATCGCGTGAGCATTGTTCAAAGCATCGTCCCACCTCGTCGCTGGAAATATTTGCTTTCCAAACATACTCATTTCAGTGTTCACGAGGACGTGCTCGGCATTGTCAAACCACACGTGCGACCTTTTTCCAAATTTTTCTTTTCCGAAAGCTTTGACCGGAAGGACCATGGACATATTGGTACCGGTTCCTAAGATCAAGCCAAAGCAGGTCGCATCATCTTGATAAGCTCTTGTCAACAGAGTTGCTTGACCGTCGTTTATAATAGCATCGAGGCGAACATTCAGCTTCTGCGCAAATGTTAGCACAGAATCTAGCGTCGCCAATGGTTCGCAAACCTTGTCCTGACATGCCAGCATGATCAGGCTGCCGATGTCTTTGCCAGCCACGCCATTGCCAGCCTTGAAGCCCTTGCCCATGTCTAGTAATATGCCCGTGCCAGGCGATGTTGTTCTGTTGTCTGTCAGTCGTGGCGTGGCCATATACTCGAATGCCCGAGCCGTACTCAATCGGGAAAGACCATGCTAGACCCATGACGAGTGTCTCCGTCCCATGAACTTCAACCACCACAGGATCATCCAACGTCTCTTGAATCTTGTCCGCCATCCAATCGAAGAACTGGTGACCCTCTAATGCCTTGACCAAATTGCAGATCTTATAGGTACACATCTTCACTATGCGCATGCTCTCTTTCTCCTTCTCCCTGCCGCTCAATTCCACGAATGCCACTCTGAACGTCGAGCCACCCACGTCTAGCGCCAGATATGACCCCCGCTCTTGACCCGTCGGCAATGTATATATGTAGGAAGGCAGCATGCTGATCTTGCTCGATTGTAACTTTTGCTTGAACTCGTCTTGCAACGCGCCTGACATGGCTAGCATGTTCTTCGCGGTGATTGGCGACTGGAACAGCCGCCTCGCCTCATGAAGGAAGTCGTCCATGGTGCTATCGTATTCCGTGATTACATGGTGATGTATGTACTTTGTTGATATGCGGGGAGAAGGGAGAGATTGTACGACCCAAGGTAGCATAGCGAGTGAGCGTATAGGAGAAACGAGTAATTCCCAGATGTCGAACATGAGCACGCTGGCAGGAGCTGAAGTTACGTGTATCGTGCCTGTCTACGTGGCTGTGTGGGAGTGCCTCCAAGTGGGCGTGATAAGCTGACTTGGAGAAGCAAGTTACTATGATAGTATGAGAGCGGCGGACCAAGGCGGGCCTAGGCTTCCCGAGTGGAAAGGTTGAGGTACCGCTGCTGTGAGCCGGCCTGGAGGTATGTTGAGGTTGGCAGGCTCGCAGTTGATGACCGATATCGCATAGTGACAGTGACAGTGACGGTGCGGGTGAAGAGTGAAATCTTAGTTGCAGTCGCAGTCACGTCGCAGTGGCGGTCGTCTGGACCGAAGGTAGTATTCTTGTTTCTCCACGGCCTGTGTTGCCGTGAGGGTGTGAGCGGGCTTCTTAGGCAGAAGGAAGGGACATTGGGCGCGATGGGCCGAGACAGACTAGACGAATTGCATGCGGCGATAGCTTCGAAGACAGTCCGAGTCCATTCAGCTGGAGCCAGTACGAGGTAGGAGGTACGAGGTACGAGATGCAACGGGTTGGAGGTATTACGGAGGTATTACGGAGGTAGTAGGCGGATTTCGTCCATGTTACATTGGCCCTATGCCGGTTCAGGACAATTCATTTATACTGTGGTATGGTTGAAACGGAGCCGCTACGGAGTAGAAGACATGATTGCGTCTCCGCGACCTACCTAGTCGCCGCCGCGTGATGACCAAGACACGCAAACCATATCCATATTGAATAGCCGGAGCACCCCTTTCCTTCAGCCTTTCTTTTCCTGCCGCACATCCCCACCCACCCACACGTCCTCGTCCTCGTCCTACCTTACCCGCCTACCGGCCTCCTTGCTCGTTATCACCTCCTACCAGCTTCCGATCGTTATCACCTCCTCCCAGCTTCCGATGGAGATGACGCTCTCCAAATGGATGCTTTTACCCTGTACAGATCATGCGCCCATCAGTAGGAGGTAGCAGTGAGTTCGAGCATGTCTCGTTACACACAGACCTTGCACTACAGGTTTTCAAACAGCCTCGGGCCAGTGTCAACGGTACAAGTTCAGGACGCCAGGCAAAATCACATGCAGCAACCCAGACTCAGAGAGCGCATCGGACATGAACAAGGATTGAATACCCGATTTGCCATTGCCTGAGACCGCTGATTCAAGTCATACTTGATCGAACCCGTCCAACTATCCTAACTGCAAAACTTGATTTGTGGGTGAAGGAAACTCAAGACCAGAATGCCAAGATCGCAATTCCAGCCTCACCAAACCCATCAAACCTTCTCACTGACCGGACCAACACCGCCCTGATGGCTCACGCTTCCCGTCGGAACAACGTCCTCCAACGTCTCATCGGAAAACTTAAGATCCTCCTCGATGGGAACATGGTCCTTGATCTTAGTAAGGATCAGCGGCAACGCGAAAATGAGTCCTCCAGCCAGAAGACCCCAGCAGGAAGCGAACAAGTTCATATACGGGACTTTGTTGCTGTCAAGGCGCCAGATCACGGCTGAGCCAGCGGATTGCTACAATGTCTGTTAGTACAAATGCAGTTTCACCCAAACAGTCGCAAAACTCACGATGCCCTTGTAGAAACCGGCGAAATTGGCGAGTTTCCTGCTGTTATTGGTCATGGCACCCATAAACCAATACACGCATGTCTGGAAAGCAGCATCGTAGAAACCATAGAACATGTAGAGAACCAAAGGTCCGCCGTATCCCGAGTCAGACCAGTCCAGAGCCTTGACTATAGCCTCTGTTCCATCTTCTGGGATAGCAACATCTGCTCTTTTGTATGTCTTCTGGAAAGCATATCCACCACCCCAGATCGCAAAGGTGAGAACGAAGATGGCGACCCATGCCGCCTTTGCACGAACGGTGCGTCGAAACTTCGGTGTGTCCAACGCGTAACCGAAAACGTATGCGCCAATGATCTGCATAATGTAGTAGATGACTCCGTTCAGTGCCTTCGTTCGTGTATTGAAACGAGCGCCATTCACGCCGTTGAAGTGGTAGGCGTAGAACCAGTTGGACGCAAAGAACATGGGGAACATAAATAGGATGTAGGGATCGGTCTTGAAGGTCTCGACGAGACCCATAAGCTCCGATTTCCAGGTAGGGTTCTTTTGCACAATGACTCGCGAACCGTCGTTTCGAATGACATCGTTGGCGTTCGTCAACGTCAGTGCCAGTGCCGCACCGAGTAGGGTCAGAACGAGGAAGCCAATGTATGTTCCATCGGACACGGTTGCCTTTGTCGTAACGTGAATGTTCTCTCCAAGTGGAATCTGCGGTAATCAGCTAGTTGCGCGATTGCCAGGCTCATTTGCCATACCAAGGATCCAATAACCGCTCCAAGATTGAAGATCATCCAGAACCACGAAATGTACTTTCCCTTTGATTTCTCTGGTGGATAGCTCATCATGATGGCTCCCTGAGCGCACCACAGGATTCCAGCGCAGATTCCCAAATAGGTTCCGGCAAAGACGGCAAATCCATAGTTGTGGTTGTGAGCGTAGGAGAGGAAGGATGCAACGTAGATGGCGTATCCTGAAGAATTGTGTGAGCCAGAGCTGCAGAACCGTAATGTCGTTCGGATATCATGCAAGATCTTACCAGTTCCTCCAAACGCCAGCGCCAACTTGATACCAATCTTGTTCGTGAAGGTTCCAGCAAAGAAGCCAACAACAGAGAAAGTCGCATAGAGCGCCATATTCGCGTCATCCGCAGGCTTCGGATCCAAGTTGCCAGCACCTCCCAGACCACTCAGCGCGTTGAACATTCCCGGACATAGGAAGCAAACGAATGCCACGATGAGCAACTGAACTTGTGGAGAGGCATAGTATGGGAATTTGTAGGAGCCGATGCTGAGCTGACGGTATTTCCAGCTTTTCGGTAGCTCGAGAGTGGCGGCCTCGTGGTGGGCTGGGTATGGAGGGGGTGAATGCCCATGGTCATTTGGCGAGACGGACGCGTCAACGCCCTTCTCGTTAAGCTCTGGCATTGTCGGGGCAAGAGTGGACAGTCGGCGATGGAGAGAGCTATCGCCTTGCTGCGTCGAGGCTGCTATCTGTCGAGGCTGTTATCTTGCGAGGTGACGGTGCAATTGATTGCAGGCGATCTGGGCATACCGGGGATTAGTACTACTTACTATATAGCAGTGACACTGCAGGTGCTCGGTGAGAACCAGGGTCCTAATCGGTCGCCGGGTCGCACGAGTACACGAGCGCGAGCAAAGACAAAGAGCTTATAATTGGACGAATTGGATACGGCAATTGGAACGCTAGAGAGACACAAGAACCAATTCCTGTGGCGTGGTCGCCCAGTCATTCCGTCGAAACCACGCCGCTGGGAATCTACCTCTATCAAATTGACGACGTCTTGCGCGATGAACGACTCCTTGCTTATCCCTTTCCAATGCCGCAGGGAACTCTGCAGCCTCGCTTATAACAACGGCAGCGGCTGATACTTATCTTCCATCCCACCTTGCAGTGGAGACGCCGGGAGGGACGCCCGGACGGGTCAGCACAAGCACACGATGTAACGTTTCCAAACGGCATTCTAAACGTCCATCATGCCCCTGCTCCACCACCTTACCTATACATTCTCGCACGCGACCACGCAGGATAACACCGTCGCAGTGAAGGAGAGAGAGGGACGAACGGTTGCTGCGATGCGGTGGGAATCACTTCCATTTCCATGGCGGCATCTCAAGCTCCTCGGTTGTGTCCATGGCCTGTTCGTGCAAGGTGGTGGAGGTAAGCTGGAGCAAGGTGAGTACGAGTACGAGTACGACCTGAGCTCCACGATGGAAGTTGGTGTCCAAGTCATGCTTTGCGAGATCCGCGAGCTGGAGTGTGCCAGGACGTCGTCGCAGTGGAGAGGATCCGATGCTCAAGGTACGTAGTTGGATGGTCAGGAGGGAAAGACCAAGATGAGTGACGTGACTCTCCTTCTGCTAGATAGATGCGTGGCCTGGAGGGGCATGGAATATGGTAGACGAGAAGAAACTGTTCTCTTGTTGTCAAGTAGGTGATAGTGATACAACATCTATGTTTACATCTGATGCTTGAGCGGTAAGCGTTTCCCAAACCCCTTTTCATCTGCCATCAATCACAACCCTAACATCATCAAGGACGAATACGTCGATCTTCCTTCATCACATCCTCAATCCTACCGCGCATTCGTGTACCACCACTTCTTCTCCCACATCGACATCAAGCCCTCCAACGTCCACCTCCTCGACGGCATGGCTCCAGACCTCGGAGCTAGGTGCCTAGCCTACGAAGAGAAGATACTCCGTGCCGGGGGCATTGAATTATTCATGTCCGGTATAGGACCAGACGGACACATCGCTTTCAACGAACCCGGCTCCAGTCTCGCCTCTCGCACACGTGTCAAAACTCTGGCCTACGACACCTCCCAGGCCAACTCCCGATTCTTCAATGGCGATGTTGATGCTCTGCCTAAAATGGCGCTTACAGTTGGCGTTCAAACAATCTTGGATGCGAGGGAAGTTGTGGGTATCATTACTGGACCGCACAAGAGTCTTGCGTTGCAGAAGTGCATCGAGGAGGGTGTTTCACACAAGTGGACCCTTTCTTCTCTTCAGCTCCACGCTCACGCCCTTATCGTATGCGACGAAGCAGCAACGCAAGATCTGAAAGCGAAGACGGTGTTTTACTTTCAGCAAATTGAGTCTGTCATCGCTTCCTCCCGCGATGCATTCACTCAGAACCTTCCGCCGGCCGAACTTGTCGTTAAGAAACGAGACTATGTGAAAGAGAATCTCAACTCGCCGGTTGACTCTTTCTTTGGCAAGGAATTCGAAGAAATTGCCGTAGCCAAAACAGATGGGACGCATGAAGTAGAGATGTTGAAAGGGCAGGATATACCGATTGCCCGGTGCCCTACCCCTGAGTTGAGACTGGATCCAATGTCATCACGGATTGAGAAGAGAAACGCCTTCGAGCAGGCCTTGGCTGGGCTCGAGCCGGCTGAGATTGGTTTCGAAAGAATGGGGGCTAGAATTTCTGCCGATTGAGGCAAGTCGAGAGCCATTAAGACAGGTTGGAAGCTTTTGAATTAGTGCGGCCAGGTTTTCTCGAGAGGTTGTTTGTTAAGTTTTAACACTCGTCCTAGAGTTTTGCCAAAGTTTGGAATTGTGTCAGAAATACCTTAGATGTCCAATGTCATGGAATCGCGTGCGATCTGTGTTGACGTGGATATATGTGCGTGTACACACACATGTATGCCAAGATATGCCATGATCTATAGGTCGACCCTTCCCATCATTGAAGGCAGCAAATCCTCACGATCAGCCCAACGCTTGTTCTGCCACAATGCTCCAGACACCTCATCGCGCCCGCGATCAAACGCTTGCCGCCCAATATATACCGTTTCCAGCTTTTCAAAGACACAGAAGTATCCCTGCGCCTCATTCTCCACTTTCTCATCCCTCATCTGTTGTAGAAGTCTCGATAAAGAGGAGCGCTCGATCCCCGAGCCGTTAACACTGAACGGCCGTCGCGACGTAGCCGCAAAGTCCCAGCCGATGCCTGCCTCAAACGCGTCACCCTCGCTTTCATGATCGACATGCTCATTCTGCTGCTCTGCATTGTGTTGTATCGTGTGTGCTGCATCTTGCACTGGACCGGGAGCCAGCATCGTGCCGTGGGCCACTGCGGCTATGATGGCGTCCAGGTCAGTGTTCGGGTTGTCGTCAAAGTTCATGGAAGATGTGTCGCCATCTGAATCTGACGAGGACGCGTCGTCTTCGTCCTCGTAAGATGATACGGATGCTGTGGTTCTGATGTCTCGCGAAAAGAGTAAAGTCTTGAGTTGGGTCAGGGTGGACAGATGCCGGCGAACGGCTTCATGATCCACGACCCATTGGAATGAATACTCCTGGTCGCCTGCACTGAGGTGCAAATGCTCCAAGTTGCGAATTCTCCCAATCAAATCAAGAGTAGACTCTTCGAAGATATTGCCCGCGGCTACCAAGAGTAAAGATGTCAGGCTGTCAAAATGTGACCCCAATAAGATCAACAGTCTTGTGTCCAAAGTATGAGTTGAAAGGGGTTTTCGAAGATAAAGCTCTTTGAGGTGGGTATGACTTTGAAGATAAGACAGAATATTATCATCTGTCTCGTCGGGCTGTGGGAGCCAGGTCAGACTTTCCAGTGCGGTGAGCGTATCACACCGCGACAGATAGTGTCCAACATAGGTCTCCTGAATACCAAGCCACCGTAATCGGGAATCAGGACTGACCAGCGACTCAAATACTGAGTCGTGTGGGAAGCCTAGTCCTGCAAGGTGCAGTCTTCTCAAAGCAGGGAACGCTGCGCACTGTACTGCAGATCCGAAATTCTTGCTGTGACCGTGGACTGTAGTCCATATCAAGGACTCGAGATATGGAGCGCAGGGGCGAATGATTGCATTCCATATTGATTCTGCCTGGCTTTCAGACGAGTCAGACGAGGCCTCAGAGACACCGAGATTCAGAGTACGTAGAGACCACCCAGTCTTGCAAGCATGATTGTCGATTCTGATATTACTATCGACCTCACTCAAAATCAAATGCCGTGCACGCGACTCAAAGAGAGCCTGGTAGGTGGCATCGTCAAGGGACAATCGATCTTTCCATATGATAGTATCGATGTTGGGCAGCAAGTTTGCTAGGACAAGCTGAATGGTGCGGATGTAACGTTGATATCTTTCTTCAATCTCTTTCAACTTTTCATTTCCGATAGCTCGAGGCTCCCATGTCGATATCTTATGGTATTGTTCCATATATTCTTTCGCTGAACGAATGGTGATCTGTCGTACCGCTGGACCGATGGAGGGTACGTGTATACGCCGGCTTTCCGAAACATGGCCTGGATTTCCCTCAGCGAGGAGACTGTGTGCAAGGGACCAGGAGTTTGGAGAGTAGTCCAGTGTCACATTGGCGAATTGGCGACCGCGAGCCAGTCGGCAGCAATCTATGGAACACAGCGCGAAAAAGGGAAGTGAGCGATTGGGAATATATCTGAAGACCTGATCCAAGATATCAAATGGCAGACTTAATAAGCGGGACTGCGATTTGAACCCGGTTCCAGTGATGAGACGCTCGAATGGCAGCGGTATTGTCGACGACTTCGAGGGCTCCGGAGTCTTCTGTTCCAAGAGAAGCAGGAAGCAGTTTTCCTCGTAGCTCCGAGTCCCGGCCTGCATGGTGGATTTTGATGGGACGGGAGATGTTTGGAGACGGCTGTGGTCAACCAAGTGGTCAAGAGTATCTCACAAGCTCCCAGCAGACGGCGGCGGTGGCCAACCCTTGCATCTCTGGATCAGTCACATGATCTTTCATCATGCCGGACACCAAAGACCAAAGCTCATTGGATCGATAGACACGTACACCACGTACATGGATTCCGTCAAGTCATCCTACCACTCATCGCATTCGTCGCGAGCGGATAGATGCAATCACGAGCTGGGCATAGAAACTTCAGCGTTGCGTGAAGCACCACAGCTGCGACCAATCTTCACCGGCGGGGTGGCCATGGAAACAATCCTTCGACTCACCGAGCCTCCAGCTGGCAATACCATCACTCACCATCGATTTCTTCGGCGTCGACTCTCTGGCCGAGCCAGGTCTTTCGTCTCTCGCTTCCATTCTCTCCATTGCAAAGCTACCTCCATCAAGACCATCAAGACCATCAAGACCATCAAGACCATCAAGACCATCAAATGCGACCGGATCCCGACCCGGACATGATAGCCCCGCCGCCGAAGATGTTGCTAGATTTGCCCCCCGAAATCCTGGAACATATTCTCCTTCGATTGGATGCTTCTAGCTTCTCCGTCACTCTCATGACATGCAAGACTATCAGGTCTACCGTGCAGTCCTCATCAAAACTCATACACAGCCAGCTGCTGCGTCTGCCGGGTCTTCGCGTGCAGCCTGACCATGGCCCCGGCGAACGGGAGGACATGCTCTTGAAATTCTGTGCGAGAGCCAAGCAACATGCGTTCAACGGGGTAGATGTCTTCTGTGACTCGATAATCTACACGCCGGTCGGAAAGGACTGGCCGACCTCGAACTCACCACACCGAAAAGTCTCATCATACTCGCGTTTATGGACCTCTCCAAAACTCAGCTTGCTTCAGTCGACTGACAATGGGCTCTTCTCTGCCTTGGTCGACCCTGATGCAAACATTCATATTTACAAGATCGTTGAAGGACAGCTTTCTCCAAAAGGGACCCTTCTTGCCAGTCTGGTGGACATAGACGCTGGGTGTCCGTCGAATCAAGGAAACGTGTTCTTCAGCATTGTAGCCTTGGCTTTCCAGAAATGCTACTGTTCAACTGCCCAGCCTCCTCATATCGTTGCTCTTTACAAGTATCACATTACCCCAGCACCTGCGGGCCACAACCAAAAGTTCGTTCAAAACGCGATCGACACGGCCAAAAAAAGATTGAAATTGGTGGTGTGGAGGATATGTCAAGGAGACTTCAAAGTCAGTGCAGTTCGAGATGTGGACCTCGGAAATATGGACCCTGCAGACGAGCACTTGAAATCCAACTCTTGGACTGATCAGTCCGTCACTCTTGTCACGTCTGATTATCCTTTACGAAGAACGCAATCACCACCAATTTCGCTCATCTTCCGATGTGGCAGCGGCCGTGCCGTCGGATGCCATATGCGTACATGCTTTTACGACCGCGACATTGGTAAGATAGCTGACATGAGCACTCCAGTATACTGGCCAGTCAGGGGTCAATATGCTAACCATTGAGGCGCAGACGGGACCGCGCTAGTAGGACCCATAAAGCGTGCAGACGGTTTTGCAAATGCCGATGTCTCCCAGCATCTCGACTTTACAAAGCCATTTTATAAAGTAGAAGGGCGATTTGGCAAAGAACTTCTTTTCTACACTGAAGATGTTGTTCCGAGCCATCGAATCGCAGACTGCACATCTAACGCCAGAGGCGCAGATTTAGTTGAAGCCATACCACAGAGGGTTAGTGGTGACATTCTGAACCCAATCGTTGGGATATATCGAGGAATCCCCATCGCTATAACTCACCATCACCACTGCGGAAAATTGAGCGACGGAAGCAAATATTGCATCAATTCGGTAAGTCCTTCTTCGAACTGGCGTCGTTGTCACAGAAATCTGCTAAAGAATTGAAAGCTGCTACAGATAGTATTTCCAAGGAACGGCACAAAAGGTGCTTACCTCTTGAAAGGTGTCGAAACAACGGATCCTTGCCGGCAACGCAATTTGGATAGCGACTTCACGCCTATGGAGCATGTTTTCGTAGCAAAGCTTATTGGTCTCGACTCACCGTCGACATCCCCGCTAAAGCGAATCGTAGCATTATCCAGATGTAAACGACGGATTGCTATAGCAGATTGGGATGTCGTGAAGCTGTATGCGGTCGAGCCTGATGCCTTCTTACATAAAGCAATCGGTTCTCTCCAACCTGGCACCAGATCCACGGGCGTATCAAATAGCTATAAAGCTTTCAAAGCAGAGGAACCAGCGGACGATGATGAAGCATACACCGTCCGTACTGCCCATGGTTACTACCACTCGTATCTACGCATACAAGGACATGAAAAGCGTCTTGTAGTCTTGGAACCTACCCAACTTCCAAGCCGAGGCGTGGTATACTCGTTGGAGTTCCGAGGTGATAGTGAGTTGTGGGCTCTCACCGACATGGGTCTCGTGAAATGGTTTTGGGGCGAAGGAAGGACTGGGAATAGGGGGAGCCGTTGTCTAGGACCAGATCATCCTCAACCAGACCTTTGAGCTAGAATCTGGGTTTGCGATGAGATCGAACTGTTGTTTGAGTCGAGGTGTGAGAGGTCTCAAGGATTTCTGGGCCTTTAGTGAGCATAAAGGAAACTTTGCACAAAACGATTCGAGGCATTTTCGCGCTTTTGTAGTTACTTGAAGACTACAGCAACTCGAGCCCAACTGAAGTTGGGCTCTAAAACAGCACAAATACCCAACAAGCGATCAAAGTGATAGGCTGGTAGGCATACCCGGACCTGAATGTATGTCATGTTCTCAGCTTTTCCTGAACAATTTATCTTGTCCCTACCTCACCTCCATCCCCATCAAACTAATTAATCGCCGTAGCCTTTTCACCACTGCCTCACCCGAGCTGATCCAACTCTCACATCCTCACCTCCTTCAACACCAAAGGAAAAGACACCACCATGGCCAACATGCAAAACCAAGTCCCCACTTTCACAATCCGCCACTCAGACGATGCCACAGGACCCCAATCCCTCCCCTCAGGCATCTCCCAATACACAATCGACTCATCAATAAGTAAAGCCCCCGCCCTCACTTCTCTCCCTCTTCCCTCCCCCCTCCCTCCACAAACGACCCACCCATTGACCGACCGCCAGCCCAAGCAACACGCTACAACTACCCCCGCTCCACCCTCTACCTCCGCTTCTACGATGGTCCACGCCCCCACACTACCGTCGTGCTCGGCTGCAGGAAGAAACCTCTACATATTCATGTCGTTGATGGAAAGGAAAAGTATGCGGAGGTCATGGCCGTTATGGAGAGGAGTGTGAAGAGTGGATGGTATAGACAGGTTGAGGTTGAGAGGGAGGAGGGTGGTGGGGAGGTCTTTGTGAAGAAGTGGGTTTGTTTGAGGGATGGGAGGGGGATTATCGTTGGGGAGTGGGAGAGGCCGCCTGTGGAGGACGGGTGGTGAGACAGTGAGAATGTGGTGGAAGGGCTGGTGGGATGGGGAGGATTGATGAAGATGGAGATGGAGAGGCGTTTGGAGAATGGTGTTGCGGTTGGTGAGGGCTTGGAGATGGTTAAAGTATATTGGAAAAAGAATTCGAAGTCAGCCAGGGGCCCTGATCATTGTCCTGTGTGTTCGGATCAACTACTCAGACACCTGATCATAGCACTTGGTGGGTTTGCAGGGAAAGCGTGCTCCGGCTATTCAAAAAGCTCAATGGATTTGATGATAATCACGACGCTGCTGACTTTTTCAACACAGATCAAATCTCAGATCTTGGACAAACTTCAATGCATGAACACGTCAGGACACAGTGGATCAACTCACAACTTTCAGCCTTCTTCAACATCCTGCTCCCCTCTCCCTCGTCTCTTATGACCTGTACCATGACCTTTCCTGTCCTTCCCGTTTCCTCTCCCAACGCCACCTTTCTTGCTACCCTTCTCTTGAGCATCCTTTAACTCTCTCTTCGCAACCGTCTGCGCCTCATTTACCCGATCCGAAAGCACCAGCACTTCTTCTGTGACGGGGTTGATCTTATCAAGCTGCTTGCCAAGCGCAAACTCAATTCGCTGCCATACATCTGCATCATACTGCGTCACGAAGCTGATGGCGCGACCAGATTTTCCAGCACGTGCTGTTCGGCCGACTCTGTGAACATAGGTCTATGCATCATTTTAGCATATTACGCGGGAAAATAGCAGATAATACGTAGCACACAACGAACCTTGGAGTCGTCCGGCAAATCGAAGTTTAATACGGCATCGACCGAGGGAATGTCGAGACCACGTGCGGCGACGTCTGTTGCGACCAAGATATTTCGTGATCTTGCCCTGAACTTTCCTAGCGCCCCCATTCGAGTTGACTGTGACATGCCTGAAAAAGGTCAGAAGCCGAAACGAAAATTGTTCAAGTTGTCTAACCTCCATGTATAGGTATCGCATCTAGACCGAGACTGCGTAGTAAGAAAGTTAAACGCTGAGTCTCTGCTTGTGTTCGCTGCGCACAATTCATTAGTCATAGTACGAAATCTTATTCTCGTCTGAACCTACCGTGAAGACGATGGTCATTTGTCCGTTGAACATATCACTAAGAAAATAAACCAAGTATAGATCCTTATCTTTGTGTGGGCACAGGATCCACTGCTGCACCAGTGTTTTCACTGTATCATGGGATGTTGCGCTGATGGAAACTCGAACCGGAGAGTGCAGGGATGCTCTTTGCAGAGATTCTACCTTAGATGACATAGTAGCAGAGAAAAGGTAGGTGTAACGATTGCCTGATCCTCCGGAAGGTAAATTCTGATACTGGATTAGCGTGGTCGTTGATTTCTGCCAGATTAATGCATACTTTCAGGATCTTATCCAAGACAGGTCCGAAGTCGAGGTCGAGTAGTCTGTCAGCCTCATCGAGAACGAGATATTTTATCGAGCGAAGGCTGAAGCCCTTGGTCTGCTTGTGTTTTAGTTTTGCGAGCAGTTTACTGTTATTAATTGCGAATACGAACCGTTTCCAAATGATCCAAAAGTCGTCCTGGGGTCGCCACGATGATGTGCGGTTTTTTTGACACTTGGGCCTCGTGAGTATTTGTTCCTCAATGGCAGGGATAGAACTAACGAGCGATGCTCTGAGCGACCATGTCCATTCCTCCGACGATAGTCGCACATCTTACATTGATTATGCTTCCCAACGCCTCGAACTGTTGTGAAATCTGATACGCAAGTTCTCTTGTCGGAGCCAGAACCAGAGCGAAATTGGGTGACGGGTTAGCAAGAAGGGCTTGCAGTATAGGTAAGCCGAACGCCGCCGTCTTGCCCGAGCCTGTCTCTGCCAACCCAATTACATCTTTGCCAGCGAGCGCCAACGGTATTGATTGTGCTTGGATAGGTGTCGGTGCTTTGTATCCCATCCTTGCGCATGCCTCAGCCAATTCTGGAATAATTCCTAGTTCGTCGAAAGACTGTGCCTGTGGCGCATCTGCAGTTGTTTTCTGCACGTCTTCATCCTCGTTTTCCGGAGCTTCTCTTGCCTGTTCTTCTGTGCCTTCAGCTCTATTCCCTTCTATTCTCTTGGCCTTCTTCGTTGGGCTGGCTCCGCTGTCTTCGATCGTAGACTTGCGCTTATTTAGGGACGACATCGTATAGCCGGTGTGTAGGAATCAATTTCAAGGCTTTTCCTTGGGTACTAATCTAGTTGGGGTTCGTTGTCTCGTGTCTTGTTACTGTGCGATAGGAGGGAGGAAAGATCGGTCTCTATTCAGAACTGTTCTCGTCATCGAACAGTAGAAAATGAAATGGAGTTGCGACTTGCCTCAAATGCAAGCGATAGAAATCTTGGTCTGCTACTAAAATGCAGCTCTTGGCATGCGGAGCTCCCGCAGCTCCGATTGGCTCCTGTATATCCCAGAAAAAAAGACAATCTTTAAGTGCCCATGGTGCATCGACATCAACCACCAGATTCACATATTATGGCCCGCAGACGAGTGAAGAAAAGAACACATGTTGGCGCTTCCAATGGCGCCAACCCCACTGCGAGGGGAAAGCCCCTGGAGAAGACACCAAAGAGCATGGTCATTCGCATTGGAGCTGGAGAGATCGGTCCCAGTGTCAGTCAATTGGTGAAAGATCTGAGGCTGATTATGGAGCCTGGCACTGCCAGTCGCTTAAAGGTCCGCCTTCCATTCTTCTTCTCAGTCTTGCCCTCGGGAGACACTACTGAGTTCGAAACGTTGTACTGACGATTCTTAGGAGCGCAAGTCGAATAAGCTTCGAGACTACACGACTATGTGCGGTCCTTTAGGAGTTTCACATTTGATCCTCTTCTCAAGATCGGACTCTGGAAACACGAATATGCGACTGGCTATAACACCAAGGGGACCGACATTACATTTCCGCGTGGAAAATTATTCGCTGTGCAAAGATATCATGAAAGCGCAACGGAGACCTAAATATGCGAAACAGCTTTACATGAACGCTCCTCTGGTACTTCTATCTCTCTCGCACATGCCTTCTATCTTCACTAATCATCGTGCTATAGCTAGTAATGAACAACTTCTCCACCCAACCAAAACCAGATGACAAAACTCCTCCTCCCGTTCCTAAACATCTCGAGTCCCTTGTAACGACCATATTTCAGTCCTTGATACCACCTCTTAATCCCCAAACCACACCTCTCGGCTCCGTCAAACGAGTCCTCCTTCTCAATCGCGAGCCACCAACCGATCCTGCCAACAACGCCTACACAGTGACACTAAGACACTATACAATCTCCTCAAAAGTAACAGGCATTCCAAAACCACTCAAACGACTTAACCAAGCCGAGGGTGGCGAGAAAAAAGAGCGAAGAGGCAGAAGTCTTCCCAACTTAGGAAGATTAGAAGACGTATCACAATTCCTCCTCGAGGGAGATGCAGACATGGGCAACTACACTTCCGCATCCGAATCCGAAGCAGAAACAGACGCCGAAGTCGAGGTCCTGGCGAATACAACCCGCAAAGTCCTAAACAGATCGAAACACCAAAAAGAAATGGCCAAAGCCGCAAAGAACGAGAAAAGCGGTAATAGACCCGGTGTCGAAAAACGTGCCGTCAAACTTACAGAGTTGGGACCCAGGATGCGTATGAGGCTGATTAAGGTGGAAGAGGGTCTTTGTGGTGGCAAGATCATGTGGCATGATCACGTTCAGAAGAGTGCTGCTGAGCAGAAGGAGCTAGAGGAAAAGTGGGAGGAGAGGAATAAAGAAAAGGAAGAAAGAAGAAGAACACAGAAGGAGAACGTGGAGCGGAAGAAGAAGGAGAGAGGCGCAAGTAAGGATGAGAAGGACGAAGAGGAGGATGAAGAGGATGAAGATGGGGAGAATGGCGGGGACTACGATATTGATGATGATGAGTATTGGGACAGCGATGTCAGTGCCGAGCAAGAATGTGCGGAAGATGAGGATGAGAAGATGGAGGACGGTGGTTGAGCGCTCTTCTCACTGGGGTAGTAGCTTGTGCCCGCAGCGCACTGGTGACTCCTCACTCCAAGTTGTTGTGGCTTCGACTGGACGAATTTGAACCTCATATTTCTGCCCAAATATTGAGATTCCCCTGGAGTTTGGAGGTAGCTTGTCGAATGAGTAGTAGCCCATGGCAACCAAGGATCGAAAGGCTATTCTTTGTCAACATCACCACGCCATGAAAGTCTAAGTAATCCGCACATTCGCAGCAAATCGAAAATGGTAAAGCGTGAGTGTAGCTCGAGCACTGAGAATTCAGCGTTATTTCCTAGATTCCTGTTGAGCTGATGCATCTAGACAAGTGCTATAATGCTCAGTGTATATCTAGTTAATGGTCACACCATCTATCGAAGCTTGGCAGGCCGTAATTTTGTAGAGGCCTTCGCTTGCTTCCTGTGACGATCTTGTACTACTTCATGCTTGAACGGGTCCTTGCTTGTGAGATATTACTTGCTTCTCTCACCCTATTCGTTTCCACCTCCTTCTCCAGCTTCATCCAACCTTCGGCCTTCTTATAACCACCATATCTCCCTCTGTCAACTCCCATCCTACCCCACCCTTCACAAACTCAGCCCATTCCCTATCACCACTTTTCTCCACAAATGCCTTCTCAACCGAGAAGTACGTCTTAGCTAAACACTTCAAAGCATGCAATCTAACCCCCTCTTCCGCAAACGCCAATAGCGCACGTTGATGCCCATCAATCCTCCTCCTAACTCTCCAAAAACTAACCCAATCATCCCTAACCAGACTCTTCAGGACAGCATCGACCCTCCTATCCCTCGTCCCATACTGATGCCTTACACAGAAGGCGGCATGATAATCTCCCAGCCTGCATGCCAAATCCAGAACATGGTAATTCACAAACTCGTTCAGTTCCGGGACCGACAGGGGCGTTTTGGGATGGATCTCTTCCAACAGATAATGTAGAGCGGGCACATAACTTTCCCACGCCTGCACTAGTAACGCCGCGTGGATTATGAACATATAGGCGCGTTGGGCGAAATTGTCAAGGCGACGGGTAGCTACGATGGCTTCGCGAAGTTTTCGCATGGCGGAGAGGACGAGTTGGAGTTCCGCGCTTGGGGGTTTGGATGTTGGAACCGGTAATGCCGTGACTTCATTCCCATTTCCGTTTCCATCGCCCGCTACGATTTCACTCTCTTTAGTCGTCCTTTTGCCTAGGATTGTAGATTGCCGGCCATTGGAGACGGAGAGGGCGGCGAATTGAGCCGTTAATGCGTCGCCGCTTGCGCCGCAGAATTTCATGTATCGTTCGACGATTTTGTTGTAGAAGGTTTCTTGGGTTTTGGAGTCATTGAGGCTGAGTCTTGTTCAGCATCTCCGTCTCAACAAGTGAGGAGGATCATGTACCGCGTTTCTCCCTTGGAGGGGAGGCCGTAGGTTTGGAGGGGATCGGAGGGTGCTGGCTTGAGACGGGATTTGGCTGTGTTCCAGGCTCCTGAAGCGCCGCGGCGGGCTGGAGGGCGGTAAGGTTGTGACATTGTTCGTTTTGCCGTGTACCAAGCCTTTTCTCGCAGTAGTATGGATATCTTCAACCAAGTTGAGTTGGGGTGATGCGGCTGTTGGATGTTGGTAAACAACCAGGAGCAGGAGACGACCCCGGGCAATCACATGCTGGATCTTATTTCCTTTTTGAGCTCCTGCCTACTCAACCAAATCCTCCGCCCTACAGCCCGTACAGAACTACATTTCTGCCCACCTTCAACATTGATTGTTATTCTTTGGTACCTGTAGTTGCGAGACCATGGGTGAATCAACAAAAGAGTCTGGCACGAGGAGAAGATCTTCCTTCAAAGATACTGTCCGTCAAGCTGGACAAGCCGTCTCAAACTTTGAACAGAGAATTGAAAACAAGTTGACGGTCTTGTGGCACGAGGTTGAAGAATGGCAGAGAGACAATCATTACATTGAGAGTGGGTATAGGCCGCAATCAAATTCCTACTTGGCGTCTTTGGGAAGGTATATCTCCTTTGTATAGGTAAGCCATAGGTATCAAGAGTAGGGGCTAATTTCTGAGCAGCATAGGATATCTCCACAATGAATCCGTAAACATCTGGACTCACGGAATCGGTGCCATCATTGCATTCGTTTCGGGAGTGTGGCTTCATAATGTGCTTCGACCACGTTATGACACTGCTTCTCAGGAAGATGTCTTCGCTTTTTCCTGTTACTTTTTGGGAGCAACCTGCTGTCTAGGCATGAGTGCCACATACCACGCCATTAGTAACCACTCGCCTGAAGTGTCACGCTTCGGAAACCAGCTCGACTATCTAGGCATCGTCTCTTTGATCTGGGGAAGTTTTGTTCCAAGCATATATTATGGATTCCAGGGTGATGTATTCTGGGTCAGGACATACTGGTCTATGGTATGTCTCCTCTCTCATCTGATCTTGCAGTCTTTGCTAATGATTGAACAAGATTACAGCAATAGGCGCCGGCTGCGCAATGGTCTCCATAAACCCCAAATTTCGAACTCCAAAATGGCGTCCCTTCCGCGCAGGGATGTTTACAGCCATGGGGTTTTCAGCAGTTATCCCCGTTCTCCACGGAATCATTCTTTTCGGCATCCCGGAAATGAACAGATCCATCAGTCTCCCTCACGTCCTTACTCAAGGCATCCTATACGTCATTGGAGCTGGCCTCTACGCCAGCCGAATTCCCGAAAGATTCAGCCCGGGGACATTCGATATTTGGGGGTCGAGCCATCAAATTTTCCATGTTTTGATTTTGATCGCTGCCGCGACACATTTGGTGGGTCTGCTTCATGCATTTGATTATAAGCATGCGGGACCTGGTGTTCGATTGTGGTAAATGAGAGATGATAGTTTGTAAATAGAAATACCCTCGTGAGGTGTATGGGAGACTAGGTGCGTATACCCTATATTGCGAAAGATAGACTATAGACTGCGTATTCAAAGCGAGCTCTGATTGCAAAACTCAACTGCATATTGATTTCGTGCATGCTTCTCCAGGTCTTGAGCCTTCGGTTGAAGGTTGGAAGAAGGATGGAAGTCAGGACATTGCGCGTATAAATTGATAGGCGGTAGAAGAGCGAGCCCGAGCGTCCTCGCCAAGCTTTCAACCACCTCGTGATAGGCTTTTTACGTACAGAATAGTGCCAACCTCGTAACCACAAAACTACTTCACATAGACACCTCGACCCTCAATTGGACATCTACAGTCACCCAGGACCGTTCGAGCACATCCTTTTTTTCTGTTCATCTCCTTATAACCGAGCTTTTGGGTGTTAAGATCCAGCAGACCTGGACAGGATTCACAACCAGATCACGTGTCAACATTTTGGAAGCCGGGTTGACTGGTCACCAAAACAATACAGACATCTGCTACCATGTATCCTCCTTCTCAGTCGCTGAATCTCGACGTCGAGGCACTGAGTGGGATATGTGGATCAGTCTCGATCGCTTGTTGGATCGTGGTATTCTCGCCACAAATCGCCGAAAATTTTCGTACTCGAGCCGAGGGCCTCTCAGTCACTTTCATTGTGATTTGGACGCTGGGTGACATATTCAATGCCCTTGGCGGAGTGATTCAAGGCGTTTTGCCAACGATGGTCTGTCCTGTCTTGGGATGGCCTAAAATACACGAACTAATATCTTCCAGATTATATTGGCCATCTACTATCTTTTGGTAGACGTCGTTCTCGTCAGCCAATGCTTCTATTATAAAGGATTCACCATGACGGATAGGTTCCACCCGAAACCAGAACCTGCGAATGGAAACAACGACGGCGAGATTGCCGCTCCAACCGAAGGCACCCGTCTTCTCAATGAGAACAATTTGGAAAGACATCCAGGAACCGACAATCTCAAGCGAACAGAATCTCAGAGATCTATCACTCAACGGCTGTTCCCAGTGGATGCAACACATCTTTCACCAGCCAATCCTGTTCATTCGGACCCAAAACGAAGCGAGCCAGAAACATTAGCTACCTCGGTATCAACGATCCAGCAATTGATCATCAACGCCCTTCTAGTCGTGATGGTCATAGCGGCCGGCATCATAGGCTGGTGGTTTCAGAACCGAAACAGGAAGCCTACCAAAGGCGATCGTGCCCAAGACCCCCCGGAATTCAACATACTGGGCCAGATATTCGGCTACATCTGTTCATTACTTTACCTCGGGTCCCGAATTCCGCAACTTCTCCTCAATCACCGCCGACGAACGACAGAGGGAATTTCAATGATGTTTTTCCTTTTTGCCTGCATCGGAAATCTAACCTACAACTTTAGCATCTTTGCGTACTCGCCTCAAGCTGCCTGCGAAGTCCCAATGAAGTGTTCAAACGGTGAAGCGCAAAACATTTATGCAAAGTATATCGCTATCAATTTGCCTTGGATTCTGGGATCGCTCGGGACTCTGTGTCTGGATCTGGGCGTGTTCGTACAGTATTTCATGTACCGGGGGGGGTGATGATGTAAGCGATCACGACGAAGAGCCTTCTCCTGTTGAAGATGCTGTGGAAACGCCTGTTGGTCGACGAAGAGAGGGGAGAGGTCGCAACGTCGCATTTGCTGAGGAGGAAAATGTTGCAGATAATTAGGTTAACGTGTACCAATATTTGCATGGACAATTTGCATAGCTTGTCGGCTTCTAAAGAGCCTGGGTCATACTGGTCAATGGGAACGTGTTTTGGTGTTGTCTCTCAGCAGACTCCTCGGTGCGATTCTCATGGGATAGCATATTAGCAAGGTTGTATTCAATATGCTTGTTGTACATTACAACTTTACGGCGATCTGTTGGCAACTTGGTCTGCTGGGCTAGGCGAAAAGGTTATCACCAGACTCTATGCCTTCCACAAACTGCTCAGCCTTGGAGTCGGCTCCGTGCAGTTTGTTGAGCCTGCTTACACCGAAATTTCCAATTTTATGAGACCTCGGGGTTCGTTTACTTCGGCTTCTGGTCCTGTATATGTTTCTTGAGACTGGCTCGACTCCCACTTCATCTCTGATTATCTGCGTCAGCAACACTCGGAATACGTTCGACCCTCATCAGTCGCCACTTGCCTCCACTCTAGTTCCTTACTGAGATGGGTAGATATTTTCCACGTATCCGTTCCTCATCGAACAAGGCACCAGAAGACTAGGGTGCAGCTTCATCTCTCGTCAAAATTCATAACGATTCCGCTACTAAAACCCCGGCGTCATCTCCATCTCATAGACTTACTGGATCGCGAGATTGCCATACTTGAACAAGGTTTCACTTCAACAATCACAACCGGCTCGTCTTCTCGAGTGGAGTTGCAAAAGAAGACAACCAGTCTCTCAATAGGCAAGACAAGAAAGCAATCTCTATCTCTAAACCCCACTAACAGCCCCATCACCAACCGAATTCTATCCTTCTACCTTCCAGATCGTAGATCCCAAAGTCTTTCCCCTGTCTTTATAGCTTCAGATGTGAGCATAATTATGCTTTTGAAAAGAAAGAGAGGCAGGGAGCGACGAGCTTTATCTTGAAAAGGTAAGCGGTGCCGTCCATGTTCAGGACGGGGGCTTAGGTGTCAAGGTGACACGCTTTCTCTCCTTCCATACTTAAGCTGGTGGAGCTAAGGAAGAATCTTTGGTGGCACTAATTTCCATGGCCGATAGAATCAGGTACGGAAGGGTAGTAAGTCTGTGTTTGGAAGGCTGTTTCTAAAGGCATAGTTCGTGCGGGGCTCAGCCTCCTCGATTATTGGCTCTACTGCTTACTACCCAACTCCAGATCTGGGTCGCAGAGCCGTGGTGAACGAGGTTTGCGAGAGTTCTCCAACGACAGCTCTTTCTGCATCGGTGACTTGTGAGCTTGTGATCAGTACTGATTTTCGGTCGCTCATTTGACCTTCACCGAGTTGATCAGCTGTCCTGCGTACGCAAAGTTCCTTTTTTTCGAGATAGGACTGCCCAAACAACTTTTAAGGATACTGTGTGAAATGAATGTTGCTTGTAATTAGCTTTTTCACTTCGTCGTCCATCTGTAAATAAGTGTCCGGCAATATAAAGCCAAATCGTGAAGACATAGTCCTGAAGCCAAGATAAATGCATATAAAAGTAGTAATAGCTTTCAACTCAAGGTGGATAAATTAAGGGGATCAAGATTGCCAATTTTGGGTTGTGGGAGCATAGCAAAGAGCATCCAGGAAACTGCAAAGACCAAGAAAGCAAACTCAGCATACTCTCGCTCCTCACATTGTCTCTTCATCGGAGGTGTCAGGAGTTTCTTCACACTCATCACCAGATTCCGGTCCAGTATACTTCAGCCAGCTCGTTGGAATCTGAGTGTCGTTCGGGTAAATGAAAGGCTCACCACCATCAATCCTCCTATGCGGCGCAAAAAGCTCTAAAGCCTCAGAGGTCTTAATTCTACCCCAACCTAAGCATTGCGAGAAACCGAGAAGAGATTGGGAAAGAACTTACGGTGGACTATCATGACGTCCAATAACCTGGTCGATTCGGAACGACTTGAACTCCTGCATCCCAAATATCTTTTCATCGACCGTCCCTCTGTAACGAAGCCGAACGAATTCGAGACCCGTCTTGGAGCGCTGACCTATTCGACAAATGCGAGAGAAGGCTTGTTGCTCGGTGGCGTCATTCCACCATGGTTCCATGAGGAGAACACGATTAGCTGCGGTGAGGTTTAAACCTACGCCACCGACTTGTACCGATGCCAGAAGAACTCGAATATCTGGCTGTCCGCCAAATTCTTCGATGAATCGAGCGCGGGATTCTAGGCTTGTGTCACCGTGTATCTGTAATCTTTTAGCGAGTGGATCGAGAGTACATGAAGATAGCCTACCTGTCGGCATTCCCAACCTTCAATTTCGCAGACCTTCTTCATGATGTTCTGTCTGGGAAAGAATTAGCACTGCTCTCAATTCTCGTCCTCCAAAACTTACGTGTCCCGATAGTTGGTGAAAATGATGATCTTGCAGTCTGGGTCTTTCATGATCCAGTCAAGGATCACGACCTTTGCAGCGAGACATTTCTTCGATGAGAGGATTCCATCTGCCTTGAGGTCGATCCAGCTCGACTCGGATTCCTCGTGACTTGCAGCCTCCAGGAATTTTCTCATCTTAGGCTCGAGGTCCTTCTCGGTAGCCAAGCCCAGTCTTGCATCCATGGAGATGCCACATCCCTTCTCAGGACAGAAGGCATCTTCTTTTGCTTGACAGGTGTTCCAAAGAATTTTTTCGACACATTTTTTGCAGAAAACATGTCCACATCCATTGACCACAATGGGTTTGTCGGTCGGAGGTGTCTTTCCACACCTGGAGCAGAGTGTTGGAATTTTCCGTGTGTGTTCTTCCTGCATGCTTTTTTCCAAGAGGGGAAGGTATCGCACCTTGAAGCTCAGTCCCTGCCCAAATTGACCTCCACGAGACATTTCAGCATTCTCCGTTTCACTGAAGATCTGTCTGTGCAATTTGTAGATGTTATTTGGAAAGATCTCATCCTCTGGGATAGGCTTGACGTAAGCTGCCACGATTCGGTCTAGGACCCCCTGAGGCAAACCCGCAAAGGTTTTTTGAACATTGAGAGGATGCGACAGAGTCTGCCGGAGAATTCCATTCAAGCTGCAAATTATTAGCGAGATTAGGATGGGACAAACCATAAGTTACAGCTTACCGTAGGCTTAGAGCAGTGTCGTCACTATCTTTCGCTAATTCGATGAAATAGCGTAGAATCTCTTTATACACCACAAGTTCAGGTCCGTCAAGCTCAAGCCAGATAGTTGATTGTGTCGCATCAGGAAGATGAAGTAATTTTTGGCCAAAAAGCTGATCATGACGCGTCCGGCGAAGCATATAGGTTTGAATTATAAACTTTAGTCGTTGAAGGTGCATCGCATCTCGTGGATCACAGTAGTTCTGTCTGAACTCCTTCTTACATCCTACATACCATGATGATTAGCTGAATTTAGGTTGTAATCTCGAGATGGTGAGAGTTGGTACCCGTGTATGGAACTCGCAAGAATTTGAAGAAAGCATAAAGCTCGATGATCTTGTCGGTCAATGGAGTGCCAGTCAACAGCCATCGGTGCTCAGCATTTAGACATCTGCAAGCCAATGAAGTCATTGATGCTTCATTTTTAACGCGCTGAGCCTCATCAAGGTAGACTCGGTGAAAATGGAATCTGTGAAGGAGACCACCTCGCTTGTCGAACCAGTTTTTGTACCACAGCTCTCTAGCTTCTTCGTCCAAATTCTGGGGGACTTCTTTAAGTGGCGGACACGACTTCTTGACTTCTTCATAGGTAGCGAACCTAGATAAGGTCAGCTTATATGTTGACTTTGCAGATTTACTGCACTTACACAATGTCTATCTTATCAAACGCAGAAGATGCCGAATTAGATGACTTGGCCATTGAAGAGGTGTATACTATCCATGTCACATCATCCTCAACATGCTTCTCGATCTCTTTCTTCCAGTGGTCTATAAGCGTGCGTGGAGCGATGATCAGCGTGGTTTGCGGGTCGGATTTCCGGTATCTCTTGTATGGACGTCCATCCATGAAGTTTGCAATGGCCATGAAAGATTTCCCAAGACCCATTTCGTCAGCCAGAATACCTCCAGAAGGCTCTGTTGATTCGGCAGGCCGAGGGGCTTCCCGTTTACGCATCCACGCTACTCCTATGACTTGATAAGCCTTGAAAGGGGTCACTACCCCTTTGACCGTATAAAGCGCTTCGCTTCCCGATGTGTCGTTCAGTTTCTCTGGCCTGCGCTTTGCAGTGAAACAATTGATACCGCGGTCGATTTCCTTTTGGTCTCCGTTTCGAGTCCACGTCGCTGCAATGTGAACAGAGACCAGGCTCTTCAGGTCTAGATCCAATGGTTTACTCATTGCTGGGACGAAGCCTAGATATGATTTCTGGATGAGTTTAGGTGGTGAAGACCGAGCTGATTGTGCTGATGTTGCTGTCGCCCTGGCGCTAGCCCTTATCGGTGTTTTGGTAACCGGTGCTTTGGTAACAGCTGCTTCCTGAGAAGGGATTTTGAGCGTCACGAGAAACTGTCCTTTTCCCCCTTGTCTTGCTAAAGAGAATTTAGAGTTCCTCTGCGTCATACCTCTGCCGTTCCGCACATCGTCACCGAGGTAATCCTCTTCTCGGATGACACTTTTCACCTTCTTGATAATGGGTCCTCCTTGGCCTTTACCTTTCTTCTTCTGTCCAAAATCCGCCGCAGCCAAGCCTCTCTTCTTACTACCAGAAGCTGTAATAGACACTTTGGGGCCCTTGGATGGTGACTCCTTAGGAGCAGATATGCTTTTGCCAGGATGGTCTTTTTGGCGATCGATAAATGCTATGAAACATTGATGGGTGTTCTTGGTTTTCATCTCAGCCTTCGTCAGAGGCTTTATTTCGCGCGAGTCCAAAATTCCTCTTCTTCGAAATTGTCAGCCAAGAACATTGAAGGCCTTATTTGACTTACTCCTGCTCATTAACCATCTTCTCCTTCTCTCTCTTCATCAGAGCTTCGTAAAAGACTTTCTTCGTGGCCTCAAACTCTACTATATCTTCGTGGCTTATCATCCCGGCCTTCCTTAGCTTCTCGTGCTCGGCCTCCAACTCTAGAAACCTGGAATCACAAGTCAGATTTTAAGTATTAGTAAATGCTTGGAATTGTCCTTACGGCGCGACAATGTCTTCATGATCAGACTTGACATGATCAGAGTCCGACTCGTTGATGTGAGTCGAGCCCTCCCCTTGCTTGCCTCTAGCGCCAGTGTCTTTAGCACCCAGATCGTCACCACCTGATCCCGTCTTTTTTCCAAGCTGCTCCAACTCTTCGATCATGTCCATGGCCGTCTCTTTGTCTTTCATCTCCACGTCATCTCCAACACCAGCACTCTCAACAGGTTCGATATTCTTCTTAGCCCCCGGAACTCCAAGCGCCGCTCTACTATGTCCACCGGAATTGGCAAGAAATCCGACTTGACATGGACACCTTAGTCGGATTGGACGTATTGGTATTTCATCCTCGATGTCATCGTCTGAAGTAAAGATGGCCTCCATGGAAAGACCCGCCACATTTATGTCTGCAGCACGCTCTTGGAGCAAGCAATTGTGGAACTAAATATGATAGCGTCGGTGCCAAACTCTTGCAACAGGAGAAACTGATAACGGGAGAGATGCAGAATGTGTCCTGGAAGGTATATATGCTGTGTAAAGGTTTGAGATGCCGAAGCTGAGATGTCCAGTTTTTAGGGCGAGTACTAAATTGTCTTTGAAAGGAATCTTGAGAGGAGATGCCAGGTACCTAGGTCTGAGGACCCAACGTCAGGTGGGTTAATGACAGGCGGGTCGATATGTGGTTGTTATAGCTGTGGTGCCCAAATGACCTAAGTTTCCTCCCGCTTCGCGTTAACGGACGCTGAGAAATGTGAGATCTCAAGTATCGTGGGATGGGTAATGCAGCTGCAAGTTGGTCGACACCTATGATGCGCAATGCAAGACAAAGGCGAAAAGAATTGCATATGGAGGCGGACTTGTATATCGTGTCGCTTGAGATAAATGGTGGGAAGGAGGGTTAAAAGAGTATCAAGAGACGGAAGTGTGGAAAGTTGGAATACGAATGAGGACTGGACAAGGAAGGTTGAAAAACTTGAACCGATAGACACAGATAGCCTGGAAATAATGGCGCAGGATGAAATCCCAACTCCAGGTAATGAGGCGTAAGTGAAGGCTAAAATGAACGTTTCTCCTAGAAGTGTGAACCCTTGACGGTGACGATGACCAAAGAAATCTGTCAGTGCACCAATGATAGTGAACGAGGCACTGCTGCCAATTTGGCTGGCAAGATCAGCTCGCAAACGCGATCGCAGACCCGAGTATACCAGGCCAAGCATCCAGTCACCAATTTGTAATTGTCCAGCTGTGCTGCCATCGTCCATTCATCAGTATGATGTTTCCACTTTCTAAATACCGCCTATCCAGTTTCCGACACCTCTACACCACCCGACCAAGTCGCCCAAGCGGCCGACTTCTTTTTCCGACTCTTCTTTCCATTCTTCCAAGGCTTCTCTAATCCCATCGCTTTCCACAATGACTTCGCCATGAACCTTGAGGAGCACAGCCATCCAAGTCTGCACCAACTCGAAATCACGCTTTTGTCGCATGCGAGAAGTAAGCGCCTCGACGAAAGTGATTAGTTCTGTATACGGTGGTGCTGGATCCAGCGACTGAATGGTGAGGGATGCGGTCGATGGAGATAAAGTGGATAGATGTGCTAACAAACTCGTGGGATCCTGAGATCGTGCTGTTTGATGGATGAGACTTGTGAATTGAGTTGTCTGGGCATGAGAAGGCGTCGTTATTTTAGAAATGCGTGACTGTGAAGAAGTGCTTTCTGCTGTAGGTGCTAGGGCAGTCAATGCTGTTCCAGTTATGCTAGGCTGCGTCAGAGACGGCAGGAAGAATGGTGCTGCTTTTAGTGCTGCAGGGGCCTCCTTTGGTTTGTTTCGTTCTCGAATGATGTCTAGGTGGAGGAGAGTTTGCCATCGCGATTTTGGCACGAGAGAAAGGGTTAGTAAATCTTCACTGAGCTGATCAATTGCCGCAGATGCAATGTTGTCCTCGCTGTCCTCTTCTTCTTCATCTTCTTGGAAGGCTGATTGGAGAACAGCTTGACCTCCTTCTCCTGAAGTTGTAGGTGCATCCATGTCAATGACATCTCCTTCTGTGATGTGGCGCGTCGGCACATGGGCGAACAAGGTTCGATTGGTCCATATATGAATGCCGACGCTGTCTTCGTGAGCAGTGGCAATATACTCGCCCGTCGTAGAGAAAGCAAGTGCGCAAGGCTTGCTGCGGAAACGTAAAGCTTCGATAAGGTGGCCAGTTGACAAATCCCATACGCGTATGACAGAGTCGGAAGATGCAGCAATAATCCAGCGTCCGTCATTAGAAAAGGTAAAGTCGTCAATTGTTCCATTACATCCCCACAGCTCTCTGACGAGCTTCTTGGTCTCGATATCGACGGCTCGTATCGAGGAGTCGTCGCAGCTGAGGGCTATCAAATCACTTGCTGGATGAAAACGGATACCACTTAGTGACGTTAGTGACCAGTCGAGCTCGTGTAGCAGTCGACCATTCGTGAAATCCCAGAATTTGACCTTGCCATCGGCGCCACATGATATTGCAATTCGATTCAGGCTATCGACTTGGAGCCCGGTAACAGCTTTGGCATGTTTTCCTTGACCCATAGCAAATATGTTTGAATCCTGCAATCCGTCGGCACCTGATTGCGCTTGCTGTGCTCTCAGTCGTTGCGCTTGTTTCTGAGTTAATCGGGGCGGAAATCTTTGGCGATGTATGCCCGACTGCAGATTGAACATGTCAATGCCGCCGGCTGCTGAACCAACTAGGGCAAAGGTGCCGCATGTCGAAATGGCGACACTGGTCACGTTCGCAGCATCACCAGTCTCGAACTTCCACCTTCCAGCTCTTTTCCGTCCCCAAAACCATGTGCGGGCAAATTTGTCGTCCTTGTGTCCAGTCACTACGCTTTCCCATCCTGATGCGCTGCTTTGGGCAGAGTTCGCGGCTTTGGAACCAGCGGTATTCCAAATCTCCTTCGAGCCAGCCACAGCCCCCATTCCACCATCGCGATTCAGTGAGCATGCCATACATGTAATCTTCGGTGCTTTCAATTCCTCCAGAGTCATACTTCCGTCCGAGGAAGCGAGGGTGTTGTTTAAGATGCCCATGTTCTTGGCCTTCTTTCTGATGGCACCCTGAGAGAGCTCTGTGCTCTGGCCGTCACGACGCAAACTCCATCCCCACAAACTCCGGTCGCGACTGGCACTGAGAAGCCATTTCCCATCAGCTTCGGATCCATCCGAGCTTGGTGGGAGAAACGCGAGACTGGTGATAGGTGCAGCATGTCCGCTTCTTGAGTGCAGTATTCGTGGAACTGGTGAGAAAGGCATCTCATCAAAAATCCACGACTTCAAGGAGTTATCGAGTCCACTTGTTAAAATCACAGCCTGACCTGCCAGAAATTCAATCTTGCTAACACCGCCAGCGATTTCACCTGCCTTTGTCGAAGGTGGAGAATGCGCGCCTCTCAATACTCCCATTTTTCTTCCTCGATTGTTCAGATCCCAAAAAGTAACGTCTCCGTTTGTACTGCTTGCTGTAGCCATGACTCCCGACTTTTGACCATCATCTCCTGCTCCTAGGCCGTCCGTTCGGAAGGAGATACTCGTTACAGGGGCTCGCTTGCCGGCGCCTGTGTTGAGCGTGATAATTTGCCTGTCCGTTCGCACATCGTGAATGACCACGGTCCCAGAAGCGTACGCAATGGCGAATAAGGACAATGCTGGGGTCGGCTCGATAACAGTGACGGCTCCTTCGTCCGAGGCTGACGGGAATACGGTGTATAGAAGCTTGCCAGTACTAACGTTCCAGACCTCAACGCATCCATCTGACGTTCCAACGAGGATCTTGTTGAGATAGGTAGGCATGTTACACACACCGCCAGTAACAGTTGCTCCACTTCGTCCATGGCCAGGACTTATTGTAGTATAATGCTCAAGGTTCGCGGAGCTCCAGATTTCGATTCTCGTCTTACAGCACCCGACTATCCACGAGCCGAATGTGAGAATCTTGGTAACTGCCTCAATGCCACCTTGTGGAATTTGTAATTCATCGACTTTCTGCCCCCGCTTGAAAACCCAGACACCGCAAATGCCCCTAGTCTCTCCCGCCCCGTATGCAGCCAGAACATGACCTTTCCATGCTACAGTTGCTGTGACATCCTCCGGGGTTTGCGGTCGGGTTGCAAAAACAAGATGCAGTCCTTTTTGAAGATCGTATGTCTGAAGACTGCGGCCGGCAGAGGTTGTGATCTGAAAGGTTGTTTTTCCGAGAGAGACGGTCGTGAAGGGAACTTCGGTGGGAGAGATCAGGCCTACAGTCTGCATCATTCAGTACAATGCAGTTTGCGGACGACGGGCGACATACTCTGAAGGGCGCAAATATCCTCGATTGCCTGCCCTTCCTGGCGGGGGCAACGCTGGTCTTGTCTCGGCCCGCTTCAATTCTTTGGCGCTTTACGGCCTGACCATACTGGTCGCGATGAGGTACCGCAAGACTTGTGGTCTCGGTTCGCGACATTGGAAAGGCTGTGGTCCAAATTTATCGTGTTAAGAAAAAAAACCTACCTAGGTTGGAGAAGCTGGAGCGAGCTATCAGGATGACTAATGAGCGTGCTAAAATGGCCGCCTGTCACTGGCCGAAAGCGAAAATCAGCGGCGACACTGACCACACCACCACCGCCCGCGAGAGGAATGAAAGATGCACTGATCGCCGGGGGCTTACGCAGTATTACGGCCCAGCAAACATATTAACGCTCCCCTAATGCGCCCCAAGTGACCGCCATGGATCCCCTGCACAGGAGTCTGAGCAGAGAGAGTGCCCAGAGTGGGAAGAGTACCAAGTTGTCCACCAATTCTTATGCGCTGTCATCGGCTTCGTCTGGTAGCTCATCAAGCAGAAAAGCCCGCTCTGCCGATCCCGAGATCACTGTGGCAGACGCTTCCTCGACCCGCCAACCCTCTCAGCACCCTCCTGCTGCACGAGCACTGTCCGACATCAACTCCAGAACCGCCTCAGACATCGTCCTGCTCTCCTCTGATAGAGCCAATCCCGCGCCAGCTGCTAGTTCTGCGGGAGGGCCTGCGGGGGACGTCGCCAGCGAGGCTGTGGATGCAGATGCAGAGCCATTAGAAGGTATTACATTACCAAAGTCTTTGCCTACTATTTTTCAGCCTTCCCCCACGCTTCTCGCCGCCTCTGGCTCCTCAACCAGTCAATATGGAGTCCGATCCCGACCCGAATCGCCTTTCCTTTTCCTCCCTCTTCTCGTACCCCGCGGCTATCTACAATAATGCCCTCGAGCTTGCCGGCAGTTATGCGGGTTCCACTGCTGATTCGGAGCCAGACGGTAGAGAGGCTTCATTACCATCTTGCCAGCATGAACAGAAGAGCTGACCATTGGCCCAATAGTACAGACGAATAGCCAAGTACTTGGCACAACAACTGCTGCATCTTCCATATCTGTAACCACTTCGAGCCAGCATGGCGGCAGTCTTGCTACCTCCCCCCAAAACCTCTACCCACGAGACTCCCTAGCTACCTCACCTTCAGGGTCTGCACCTTTAGGCGGCTTTCATGGCTCGGCCTCCGCTTCTTCTTTACACTGGGCAAATGGTGTACGACAGAGTAGCCAGCACCAGCCGGTGACACGCTCCCGCAGCCGGACAAGAACATCGCGGAGGATAAGTAGCGTCAATATCAACAACAGTTCTAGCCCTGGTAGCGAGAGCACCAGATCAACCGTCCCAAAGGAAGAGAAGAGGAAGGCTCCTCTGGGCGTGATCGGTGTATGTGCGCTGGACACGAAAGCCCGCAGCAAGCCGAGCAGAAACATCTTGAGCAAGCTCATCCAGAATAAGGAATTCGATGTTGTCATATTTGGTGACAAGGTTATTCTGGATGAAGAAGTGGAGAATTGGCCCGAGTGTGACTATCTCATTTCTTTCTTCTCCGATGGGTTTCCTTTGGATAAGGCGATTGCTTATGACAAGCTCCGGAAACCGTTCTGCGTCAATGATTTACCAATGCAGACTGTTCTCTGGGATCGCCGATTGTGTCTCAGAATACTGGATAAACTCAATGTACCTACTCCCCAAAGGATTGAAGTGAATCGAGATGGAGGACCTGTCCTCCCGAATTCTGAAATGGCTCAAATTCTTCTTGAAAAGACTGGCATTTCACTTCCCGGGCCTGAAAACGGCACTGGAGGTGGCATAGAGGCCCCCAAATCCATTGAGATGTTCGAAGATGACGATGTTTTATGTGTAGACGGTCGCACACTCAAGAAGCCGTTCGTGGAGAAACCTGTTAGTGGCGAAGACCACAATATTCGAATTTACTATCCCACCAGCCTGGGAGGTGGAGGAAGAAGACTATTTCGCAAAGTCAACAATAAGAGTTCGGAAAAGGACGATAGCTTGAAAGTCCCTCGATGTTTGACCGAGCCGCAAACAAGCTACATATACGAGCAGTTCATCAACGTGGAGAATGCCGAGGACATCAAGGCTTATACCGTTGGTCCTGAATTCTGCCATGCAGAAACTCGCAAATCACCTGTTGTGGATGGACTAGTGAAGAGGAATCCTAACGGAAAGGAGCTTCGCTACGTTACCGGCTTGAGCAAGGAAGAGAAAGAGATGGCTACTAAGGTTGTGAACGCATTCGGGCAACGCGTTTGTGGCTTCGACTTGTTGCGAGCAGAAAGCAAGAGCTATGTCATCGATGTCAATGGATGGAGCTTTGTCAAGGACAACAACGAGTACTACGACCAAGCTGCAAAGATCTTGAAAGAGCTGTTTGTGAAAGAGAAAGCTCGGAAAGAGGGCAAGCTGCCTGTGGCCCACGAGCCAGAACCAGAACTAGGGTTTGATGCGGGAACCGTGCAACGCAAAGGACCTGGTGGGCATAGAACGACTCTGAAGGGTCTGTTCAAATCCCCAAGTCTGACCAAGCTTGGCAGCGGACACCATTCGCATCATAACGGCGCATCTCCCGAGATTGGGAATTTGACGCTTCCAATGAGCTCGTCTCCAAGTATGGAGCATCCACTGGGCGTTTTAGGAAAGCCGATCGCAACATCTCAACCGCATTTGCCTCCTCCCGCGATGAGCGAATCAGGCTGTTCTGTTGAATCCCGCTATTCTGTGACGCCGTCGATACCGGAAAAATCACCAATTCCACCGCCAGCATCGAAAGCGCAGTGGAAGTTGAAGGGTATGGTCTCTGTCATCCGACATGCCGATCGAACTCCCAAACAGAAGTTCAAGTTCACGTTCCATACGAAGCCGTTCGTGGATCTGCTCAAAGGACATCAAGAGGAAGTCTTGCTTATCGGTGAAGCTGCTCTGGACAGTGTTGTTGAGGCCGTGCAGACAGCGATGAAAGAAGGAATTGAGGATACAGATAAGCTAAGGCTACTGCGCAGCTCACTGCTCAAGAAAGGCGCTTGGATCGGAACCAAAGTCCAGATAAAGCCTATGTTCCGCAAGAAGAAGAAGGAAGAGCTCGATGCGACAGCGAAACACACACCAAAAGAGGCACAGCTTTCATCAACTGACGGAGCATCTTCAGATAGTCATTCAGCAGGTGACATCGAAGAGGCGCTCAGCGGACTCGAAGCTCGACACGACTCTACCCCCGATGTGACGCTGTCCCGTATCTCGGCGAAAGAAAAAGATCTCGTGCTTGATAAGCTACAGCTCATTGTCAAGTGGGGTGGAGAGCCAACTCATTCTGCAAGATACCAAGCCAAGGATCTCGGAGACAATCTTCGAGCCGATCTGATGATCATGAATCGCGAATGCGTTGAGGACGTAACGATATATAGCTCCTCTGAACGGAGAGTGACCACTAGCGCACAGATTTTTGCTGCCGCTTTTTTGGCGAAAGAAGACCTGCCAGCTAATTTCATAACAGTGCGCAAGGATCTTTTGGACGACTCCAATGCAGCGAAGGATGAGATGGACAAAGTCAAGAAGAAGTTGAAGCAACTCCTCCGCGAAGGCAACAAAGCACCTCCGCAATTCGCTTGGCCTGATGATACACCCGAACCCTTTATTGTCGTCAGGACTGTCGTCGAGCTGATGAAATTCCATCGTAACGTCATGCATCAAAATTTCAAGAAGCTCCAATCAGGCGCCGTCTCATCCCTGGCAGCCGTGATCAATCCGGCAAGTGTCGATGGATCGAATCTGACCACCAGCACATCCTCAAGTTCTTTATCTCAAGCTAATGCTATAGCGAATATACAGCCTCGTTGGTGTTCTGGGGAGGACGCCGAGCTTTTCCGGGAGAGGTGGGAGAAGCTTTTCAAAGAGTTTTGCGACGCCGAGAAGGTCGACCCGAGCAAGATTTCCGAGCTTTACGACACGATGAAGTTCGATGCACTTCACAATCGGCAATTCTTGGAGTGGGTGTTCACACCCGACGCAAGCATGTTAGATGAAGAGTCAGTCGCAGACAGTACCGCCACATCTCCGCTTCTTCCAGGCTCATCGGTTCAATCCTCGCGACGCACCTCGCGTTCCGGCATGACCGAATCATCGAGTATGCCACCGCCAGCTGACAGGTCCGAGAAACAACCTCTGTCGGCACGAATCGGATTCCGACGTCATTCTCAGCATGAACGCACAAATGGTCTTCTCAAATCGAAAACGACAAGCCAAGCCGAGACGGCAGAACCTACACCAGAAAGCTACTTCAATCTCTACAAAGGACACGATACAGGTCAATCCAAAGCCAAGTTTGATGCTCGCCTCGCCAAACTCCGCGAACTCTACAAACTCTGCAAGATCCTCTTCGACTACATCGGTCCCCAGGAATACGGTATCTCCCCCGCCGAGAAACTCGAAATCGGGCTTCTCACCTCGCTGCCCCTCCTCAAAGAGATCGTCGCCGATTTGGAGGAGGTACAGGCGTGCGAAGGAGCCAAGAGTTTCTGGTACTTTACCAAGGAGAGCCACATCTACACGCTTTTAAATTGTATTCTCGAGGGAGGCGTTAAGACAAAAATTGAACGCAAGAAGATTCCCGAATTGGACTACCTGGCGCAAATCAATTTTGAGCTTTATGAGAGTCAGAACGAGACGGGCGAGGGGGTGGAGGAGAGTTTCAATTACAGCATTCGGATCAGTATTTCTCCTGGGTGTCACACTTTTGATCCCCTGGATGTGTGAGTACACCGATTTTCTATTTGTTGATGAGCGGTATGCTAAATTTTTGGATGCAGGCAACTTGATTCAAAACACTGTATTGGTTGTGCGCCAAGGCGAAGTTTGACGGACCATGGGGACTGGAAAGAGATTCTCGAGACGTTGAGGGAGAAATTTACGAAGTCAGTATCATTCTTTAATCGAGCCTTAACACTAGGGATTTTGCTAACGCAGAGTCCAGGGTCAACCTCCCTAAAACCTTCACGGCCATCAATCTCTCCGAGAAGGGTGTCTTTAGAGATCGAGCGGGTAAGGAGGAGGAGAGTCTGGATGCGAATGTGTAAGCGCGACGTACATGAAGTCATTGAGCTGGACTCAAGATCCTCTGAAGCATACAAGACGAAAAGATCACTTATTGTTCATTATTGTTTTGTGATTGGGGCATACTAAGGCGGCACTCGGTTCATTGTTCTCGAATTGTGGATAGAGTATACTGTGTACACACACCTATTGTTCTTTTTCCTGTGGGTTGAGCTTTTCCGATAGATAGATACATGCATGGACGGCGTTGAATTGACGTAAAAGTCCTGTTCTCTTGTAGTCCTGTTCTCTTGAGCCCATAACATACAACTGCATTTTACACGTCCACAGCGAATACCCTAATTCTGCGTCCCTCGACACAGATCTTGAGTGGTTTATCATCTGCAATGTAGTAGCGATAAGTTTCTTAAAACGGGAAGATATCGTCTCGCTAGGAATTTATCGATATCGATCTCAAGCCAGACAGGTTTAGATTTCAAGGGGAAATGTTGATACCTCGAGACTGCAAGACCGCTGTGCTCCTTTAGTCGGGAAGGGAATTTCAGGTCCAAAGCTCGTCGCCGGCTGTTCGAAAGGTCGAGGCTGAAGTAGACACCAAAATGATAAAGTGTTCAGTATATATTACTTATTGAGGAGACAAGCTGTAAACGATACTCCCGAAGCCTGTCTACGGTATTTACACACAATCTCTTGGATACCAAATCAAATCCTGCCAACGCCGCGCTAGATCGAATGACCCGCTGCTGCCGCGGGAAGTACGAAGTACGCGCCGCCATTTGCCGAAATTGCACGAGAACCACAATCCGGACGCCAATCTAATTTTGTAAACGATCGCCTTGCTCGCTTCCACGCGTTTGATTCTCAAAACCTCCTCTCGGACTCTGGAGTTGGGCCTATCACGCCTCCTCGGCACTTAACTTCCGTATGAATGCTTCAACCTCAGCTACCGGATCCCGTGAAACGCGCCCACCTTTCTCATCCTCGTCCTCGGTTTCAGCGCATGCGGTCCTAACATGGTCAGTCTTGTTCTTCTGGCGGTCGATCCATGGGATTTGTAATGCGCCGATGACAGCAACAAGAGCGGAGATCCACCAAGCAAGAGGAGTAAGCCTCATCTGACTTCCTACGCCATATAGAATGCCTGCAATGGGCGAAGCCATGGTACGACATGCGCCACCAGTGGATGCAGCAAGACCATTGATCTTACCGAGACAAGATGCAGAAGGTGCAGCTTCCTTGATCAAAATGAGAATGAGAGGATACGCGAGGATTGACAGACAATTTCGCACGAAGAGACTCGCGTAGATGCCTGCGTAGAGGCGTGATTGTGGGAGAAGAATGAGGTAAGGCATGATGAAGTAGGCGATTGGGTGACCGATGGTGACCAGAACGAAGAGGCGCCATACGCCGAGCCATTCTGCCATGAGAGGGAATATGACACCTTGGACGAACAGGGCAATGAGTCCATTGATGCTCATGATTACGCCAACGGATTGAGTCTCAAGACCGAGACCGCCGGATAGCCGGTGGCTGGCGTCTGTGCGTTTATCCTGGAAGAATATGGGCATGAGATGGTCATACGTCATTGAATGGTAGGTGAAGCTGTGGTCGTGTTAGTGATTGCGAGACTGGTCGATTGAGTAAACACGTACATTCCTAATGCCACGGTGAGCATGATAACATTCTTGGTGAAAACCTTCTCGCGATGTGGAGAGGAGGCTCTACTCAAGGACATCTTTTGATCCTCTGAAGTCGCGATGATGGTCACTGCATCAAACGTGCCGTAGGACTCGTTGGAAAGGTCGGCTGGAGCATTGTTCATAGCTCCACTTGCAAGAATGAGCGGCGTGGCGGCGGTGGTATGATCTAGATCTTCTTGAGTGCTCCACGACTGCATATCGGGATGCGTCTCGATTAAGGAAAAGCAGGCCGCTATAATGGAGGCGAGCAGAAGGGAGGCACAGATCAGGTTGGGTAAGAGATATGGGAACGACACAAAGAGGCCGTTGCGAGAAAAGTTTGAGGGAAAATTTTGTGCTGGCTCAGCAAAGTAGCCGCCAATTGCAGGTCCCACGATGGTGCCGACAGACCAGACAAAGGGCATGATGGCATATGCCTTAGCTAGTGGAGTTAGTAACCTGACGAGCGAGCGCGACGGCCTGAGTAAGTACACTTACGCTCATGCTTGGGGTTTGTAACAAGTTCACCAACCATTGTCTGTCGCAGCATCAGTACTGGCACCAGAATGCTTGATAGCTAGATTCAGACTCACTTGTATAACTCCTTGGTTACCGTTCAATAAGCCACCAATGACTCTACCCAGTAGGGCGATCCAGAAGGTAGGTGCAAGACCAACAATGAGAAGAGAGAGCACAGTTCCAGAAGTGCCGAGTATGACAACTTTCTTTCGGCCAATTCGGTCAGATAACGAACCCCAGAACATACCACTCAATGCTTCTGCGAGAGAGAAAGCGGCAATAAGGATGCCAGCCCAGAAAGCGGCATCATGGGAATCGCCGATTTCATAGTGTAGCACAAGTTTCCAGGCATATGGGAAGATGGATGTGAGCGCAATAGGCTCGGCAACTCTGATGAGTGCTAAACATGGTCAGAATTAGCAGGCAACGATTCCAAGGAGGGAGACCTTACCAAGAATGAAGAGCTGGGCAGCTGGAAAGGCGTCCGGGTCTCGAGCTGAGCTCTGCCTTTTTGTGAGATACATATCCTCCTCTTGTTCAATTGAACGCCTACGACTGGCCCGGACCGCGATGAGCACCGCTGCACAGGTGACGAACGAGAAGCCTTTGTCTGCGTTCAGGCTGCTGTGTATTTCTCTGGAGCTGTGATGCAGGTGTGATGCTGTGAAGATGCAGTTGAAAGGAAGGTGGGGGGATGAGGGCCAGAAGATGGACGTAAAGCCCGAGGGGAGTGGGATGGGAGGATGGCACGGTGGGTGTGAGTGCGGGTGGCAGGTGGCAAGCTGGAAGGGCCCATGTGCCAAGAGTCTCCATTCTAGTCGTGCCTGGTCCTCGACATCCAATCGGGACTTTTCTTTCTGCCGACGCTAGACCTGCATACACTGTACATCTGCTCCTCCGTACCTAGATCTACCTCCCCGTCCCTAGATCTACCCCACCCGTCCCTAGATCTACTGTGGTACTGTGTACCGCCCATTCTCAAGGTTCTCGCACATCGGGACCCGGCCCAGTCTCCGCCAGCCACTCGGTACCAGAGTTCCGGCCGTGAGCTTGCTGTCATCCTGACATGGGAGAAAGCCACCTTCCTTACGAAACCAGAGAACTTGCTATTCATCTCACAATTTTTGAACTCACGGTCCGGACTTCCGATCGCAAATTGGATGCAGATTACGGGCAGTTTCCGCGGTCTTTTGGTCTTGGAGGGCCATGAGGTCTGTGGTGCGCACGGCAAGGCGGTCAGAGATCTTGGACTAATTAGAAGGTTTGCGGCTTTAATCCGCTCGCTACGCAGGGTGGCAGGAACGGAGCCAATCAAAATTGCTTGTTCTCATTAATTGGAGTCCAAGTGCGAGTCTGGCCGGGCTCGGCATCCACATGCCAATGCCATACTTTAGTATAATGCCTCATCTGCCCAGTCAGCCAGTGCTAGTGCCAGTGCCCCTCCATGCCCTCCGTCGATTAAGAGCAAAGGCAGGACAGTACACAGCAGTTGCTTTGCCTCTGGACTTCCACAAACCGTCCCGGCGACTGCTATCCCAACTCTATCTCAGAGGGATCTTGTTCGTTTCACTGAGAACTCGATCATGTCCTGCGTTGGATCTCGGCCGGGCAGGTTTCTGTCCAAGTATTTCGGGGAAGAATATGCCTCGGTGGAAGACGATGAAGGCCACAGCGGCGATGGCAACCATCCTGATAGCTAGTCAGTAAGTACTTCCCTCACAAAAAGGTGGCCTTCGCCCAAGATGTATGAACTCACATGCCGTCTAGTATGAGGTATTCTGTTTTCGGGTAATCTGTTTGACGAAGTACAGTTTCTCCTTATAATATCGAAGCGTAGAATACGCCGACACATACCCGTAGATACAACGGATCAGTATGGTAACATAACCTAAACCAATGGCACCAAAAACACACAGCCTTCCTCGAAACCCTCGTCTCACGCCCAAACCCCCTCGCCTTCCTCACCCTATCCACAAACTTCATCCCCAAAACCCCACAAACCACCATGGTAACAAACTGAAACGCAATTCCAGCCACCAGAATCTTATTTCCCCTCTCCCACTTCCCCTGCACCGCCACCGTCGCTCCCACCGCCTGCAAAACAGGACTCACAATATCACACCCCACAAACATCCATGTGTATAATCGCGGCGCCAACCTCAATCACTGATTCCCAAAGTGCTCGACCAAGCGTCCGAAAATTAGATAGACTGCAGCAGCTAGACACGATGGTCCGATGAGTAAACAGACGAGTTGGAGGCGTAGACCCGGTTATGTGCAGGCGGGGGAGGAAAAGGAGGAGAAGGTGGATTGTTGTTCTTAGGGAGAAGCTGGCGAGGGGAGGGGGTTTGGAACGAGGGAGGGGGCGTAGCCGTATGTTGTTGCTTTTGTGGGGCAGTTTGGTGATACTGTGGTGCAGTTTGGTGATACTGTGGTGCAGTCTGCGAATTAGGACATTGTTTTGTTTGGGCAGGGGCGATATATAAGAGAAGGGTGAGTAGAGTTTCGAATTAGGAGGATGAGAATGGAAGTTTGGGTTGGATGTGGGACGAGAGATAGAAGCGTCCCTCTCAAGACTACATACCTTTGCGAGGTCCTTGCGTTCCTGGCTTGCGAGGCTTTGGGAGAAAATGGGGTTACCTGATTCGGTTAGTTCAACGAGCTTCGATTCGTTTGACTAGCCTTTTCGGGAAAGATAGCGCCATGTCGTCTGCCTTCCGTATCTTCGTGCGAACATGTCCACTTTTGTAATCCACTCTGGTTTTATCTATCCAAATGACAAGTAGTTGCCTAGCCTTATATAGGTCATGGGGCCAGACCGTTGATTTTGCCAATGAAATGATCAGTTTCGTCCAAGGCGAGGGCGTGTACAAGCTGGCCAGAAAACTCAAATAAAAATCGTTCTGAAAAATGGCTTCCGAGGCCATGCAGCTGGTGAAGGCGCTCACTTGCAATCAGTTTTCCAAAGCTCCAAAGATTCAGGCACAGCGCAGCCTCCCAACCGTAAACCCGGAAAGACTGGCATCTATGGCCATCGAATTGGATACATAAGCAATACACGACGACATGGTCGTGATTGTGACTCGATAATTCAAGGACGCGCTTCCAGGATATCGGATAAGTCCGAGCTACACATCGCACAGGTTTCCTACAAACAAACGTCTCGGAAGACTCTAATGTTCCGTCCACGGCCCATCGAGCTGTTGCGAAATCTCTGTGAAGAGCGCGTCTGACCAACCATGGACCCACCGCCGCTCATCCGTTACAAGCAAGCAAGAAGTCCAATAAGCCAAGATCATAGGCGCACCGGAGTCTCGTCGTTCCAACAGCCGCGCCATTCGTTTTGGGCATCAGAATCGTCCAGCCCACTATTAGGTCAAACCAGTCGGGACACTGGCGAAGACAAAACAGCATTCGAACTTCCCGTGTCTGATCTTCCAAAGTCGCGAACCCCTCGTTGTCGTGGTTGAGGTGATGGACAGCCTGTAGATGGTGCTCAAGTCGCTCCATAGCCATTTCGAGATCGGCAGGGTGAGTAGGTAATGAGGTTGAATGTGGTGAAAGTGGCGACAAGTCCTTTGCTCGTAATCATGTATCATATTCTGATGCTTCCGTGACTACTCCATTGGAAAAATACTAGCAATTATGAAAATTTCGTCTAGGATCGATTGACTGCTGCTACTTAGGCCAGAGTAGATAGTTTCACCATCTATGGTGGAGGAAACAAGTTCTGGTGACAATCGTCTAGCAGCGAATCCCCGAATCAGGTATTAAATCGAAGAGGACATAAGTGCAATGCAGTTGTCGGGACATGGTGCATTGGGCATTTCTATCAGGAACGGAATCATCTCATGTTTTTGCTTTGCTACGAGTGCGATGAAATCATGACGCCGCGGATGCTCTGGCTCGGTCATGATCAATTGCATGGCGGCTGTAGTCATCAGTGAGGTCCGAAGTGTCGGATAACCCGGGCTGATGTGGAAGATGATGTCCCTCCAGGCGATGGATAGCCCGGGTTGAAACATGATGGTGTCGAATGTGACTGTGGAGTAGTGATGTATGAGCTCTGGATCGAGGGATGTGTAAGTAACATGGTACTGGCTCTCTGCTAGCGGCATGTTGTTCTGAGATGGTAATCAGTCGAAGGTTTTGCATGATGGCATGATGGCATGATGGTATATGGTGATCTGAACAGCATTATTATCAAAGATTGGCCTACAGTTGTAATTTAGCGAAAACTGCTTACTTTCGGGCCCTCAGTAGCCTCAGAGCGTCTCTCAAGACCTCTTTGAGCCAGATGCATCTTGATGGCAAGATACGAGCATTCTTCATTCCGTCATATACAGGCTGAACAAGCCGGAGAGCCCTGATTGCACTAGACCGGGGAGTCAGCGTTGGGTATGCGAAATTAGATATGAAAATCTCATTTGGACTTTGCGTGCTTTGCACTGTGTACAGCCTAGACACGACTTCACGTGCCTTCTTTTAAAAACCATTGGTGATCGGAGGAGTTGGGCTATCTCGCCGTTTAGAAAAAGGATGAGTCCATTAAACTTCTTACTCGTACAGATCTGTACCCTCCACGCCCAAACTGACTTACTTGTCGAAGTTGTGATGATGTAGATGGATATGTGATGGAGAAGCAGAGAAAGAATACGAGCTCTCGAGGCCGAATGAAGCAATATCTTGGCACCTCCAGACTTCGTGTTCGAGCTTCTCCGCTCTTTCAGCAGGAGTGATTGTGACCCACAACTCTGGCATTTAATTCGAACAAACAGAACACCAAACAGGTTGATGAATGCATTTTATTTCTCTCCCTCATCGTCCTATCAACAACTGCTAAATAGCAACATACCGAGCCAACTCCTCTTTTCTTCTCTCACGGTTCACACTATCCTCACCACAGAACCTCACTCGAGAGTAGAGACAAGACCTATCATCGAGTAGAACTCTATCCCACAAAAAGACTTCGGCCTCCTGCCGCCTGTATCTAGTTGGTTATCATGGCAATAAGCTCACTAGATTGGATTGCCGGGGACTATGAAGGGAGGTGACAATGCTGTTGGTCTGAGGACCATGGGGATTATAGGGTAGACATGGTTAGGCAAAGATACAGAGGCCGCCATCTGGGTACTAAACGGGTGTGCAGTAGTTGGGCCGGGATATGGCATTGGGTTACTTCGTAGACGAGAACAATTCGAGACTGCGATGCCGTTACGTTGAAAGTTTTTCATGTGGTGAGTTTGAAATACTACAGGAAAGAAGAAAATTATCATGCCTGCATCTCGTCCTTGCAATTTAGTGGTCGTCAGTAAAGGTCATGTAGAACATTCCCATCACATCTTCGCCGCCCATCATGCTGTGGTGGCCACCGTTCCTGATCGGGTGCTTTTGGAGGTCGTACACCGCCTTCATGGTTAAGATATCTCCCTTCTTGAATTTGATCTCAGGGGGGCAGTACGTCATCTGCACAATCGTCTCTTCATTATTCGCTCCGCCCTTACCATAAATGGCTTTGGATTCGCAAACCTCCTTGCCATTGATGAACATGTGCATTGCATATCCTGCGTCGTGCAAGTGGCCCGCTTCGAAACGCGTCAGTATACGAACACGATAGTTGGGGGGCTGAGGGACGCACCAGCAGAGACGAGGATGGCGTCCTTCTCGAAGGGAAATTGGGGGCTTTCCGTGACAGACACACCGTTGGGGTTTAGATTCAAGCGACCTGCTGCACCACGCGCCGCCCGCTCTTGTGGGCATCCAGTCACGGATATGAGGGTTGCAGATGCGTCGCGCAAGCCCTCCCTTCCATTTACGTACTCCATGTCGTAGGTGACGAACAGCGTCTGGTTGGCCTCATTGTAGTTGACTAAGTCAACCTGTTGCATAACATGCTGGCCTTTTGCAACATAGTAACCAGATTTCGAACTTCCGTCGGTTGATGCGAATTTAACACCGGTGTTCTCTGTTGTGTCATCACCTTGGGCGAGGAACTCGGAGCCTAAACTCAATGGAGAGCCGGATCCCTGTCCGCCGGAACATTTTGAGACAGGGACGGTGTCCGGTTTGGACAAGTCGCGAGTGACGATGTGGTGAATATAGAGGCCGTCAGTTGAGCCTGCCTCCTTTCCGTTCTCAAAGTTAACTGTGACCTTGCCAGTCAAGATGGAGACATCGGAGGGTAAACCATCAGAGATCACGTCCAAGAACGCTTGTCCTTTCGGATCCAACGAGGAAGTCATAGATTTGGGCCGCGGTTCCTGCAACAAAGGTCAGTCGACTACAGTGTACATCATGGGGTAGGGTACCTGAAGTCACATTCTTGCCTACCAAAACGTAGGGGCCATAGGTCGCTACCCATCTTTTAGCGTCTTTGTGCAAAGTAGGCTGTCGCTCCTCGCTCTTCACAAATTTGGCCGCTGGGAGAATAGATCGAACGGCATCGACGGTAACGGGACCACCCTTTTCTTTCAAGGCGTTCAAGAGTGGTGCCATGGGACTTCTAGCAGGTTCACTTAGCTGTCTTGGCCGAAGTGGGTTCGCTAAGACGAGTGCCAGTGGCAGCACTGAAAAGATGATGTTCTTCATTTTCCAAGGTTAGATGCTGTTAACTTGCGCATCCATAACAGAGAACAGAACTACATATATATATTTACGAGAGTCAAGACCTCGAGAACACCATCGGCCACACCATCGGCCAGTCGAATGTTCTTCAGAGAGTACCCGTTACGTAGCATGATTCGGTCCACTATATAGGGAAATGAGCATTCTGTAATGTTCCTAGTTCACTACAGTATGGAGGTGGGTATTATCTTGATAAATCAGCAAGGCTGCACAGGTGAAACGGAGCGATGCGAGCGAGAGACTAGACGGGAGATAGATTGAAGACCGGCATCTCTTCCGAATTGTAGCGAGGCACTTTACTGTGGATATAGCAGTAGCCCTGGACAAGGGAGGGAGGCCGAGGAATGAGAGGCGCACAGTACGGTAAACGATCAGGACCACTCGCTGACCACGCGGCGATCTCGAGACGGGATGGTGAAGCTGGAGGAAGTCCCAGGAACTTAAGCGAGGCCGGGCAGGCGAGCTGGAGGTGTCGGTCCATAGAAATGCCGCACCTATGACTACTGTCGTATCAAGGCTAGCGATGGCATGCTGGCATGTACTGTAGTACTGTGGTACTGTGGTACTGTGGTACTGTGGTACTACCATTCCATGCCTGTCGAGCCTTGCAAACAGTACTAGTACTGTAAAAGACGTCTGGACCCATAGTACGGTAGTAGATCTAGGTCAGGTGATTATTTTTAAGACGGTGGCCCTGGAACTTTCGAGCCTTCACCCGCAACACCAACATCATCATTTCATCGCCACTTGACACGCGCCATGGCCTCGGCATACACTTGATAGATACGCGCCGATTCCGCCCCTCCCGGCCAATTCAGTCATCCGAAACCTTAGACATCCCGATCTCGCTTTCGTAACCGCGACAAAAACCTTCACCTTTGCTGGCGCAATCGAAGCGACTCGCACTGTAAGCGATATACCTACCGCCTCGGCACACCCACCACACAGACACAACACCACTCGCTTGACGTCATGAGAGAAATCCATGGCGGCACTCGCTACAATGGCGATTCCTACAAACCACGTCCTCGCTCTCGTTCACCGCGGAGCGACGATATGTACCGCTTCAGTGGCACCAACATCCGAGGCGGCGAAGCGAAGCCACGCGGAGATCATTACAACGGCTCTGACTACAGTCGTACTGACTTCAGCTTTCGCAACAACTCGCATCAGACTCAGTGGCCCGCAGGGCCACGCGTCGACTACAACCGCCCCAGCAGAAATCCAAACAGGAACAGGAAAGGTCCAGGCGGCCGTGGAGGTCGATGGCACACCAGAGGCTCGAAAGCTGCCAACGAGCGGAAAATCCTCAACACAGGCATGGATCGCGACATGACTCCGGAGCGCTTGGAAGGAATGACTCAAGGCGTACCCATGTTCAACCCAGACCAGGAAGATTCTGACCCGGAAATTGACGAAGATATCGAGGAGCAGGATGACTCTGAAGACGGACGGTCTAAGAAACGTGTTAAGACCGCGCAAGCCGAAGCTGATAGCAACGAAAAGCCGAAATGGTCTAATCCAGACCCCTATTTCTCACTCCCTCCAGTCCTCGAGGACGCAAACACAAAGAAGAAGGATGTGGTTGAGCTCATCAGGAAGGCCAAGATCGCCGCGGAGAAAGAGAAGGAAGATTCCACGAACGCTGTGGTGCAAAACGATGACTTCATTTCTTTCGCCATGGACGAGGACGAGGACGAAGAGGATCATATATCAATCTCTAGTGATAACAGCTCCGACATCGTGAAAATACAGGCTCCTGCTACTTCGAATTCTGTACCATTCAGTCATCTTACCAGCTTCCACCCCCTTCTGGCAAACATACCGGCCGCTACAGGTGTTCGACCAACACTAAGCGTCGAAATTCGACGCGGCATAGACGCTTGGCCGCCTCGAACCAACCAGGAAGCTGTCAATCGGCCCCAACAACGAGACACTTCGAACAAGCAACGCAACACGAAGCGGAAACGTGATGAAACTGCAGGTGACCTGGCCCGTGACTGGGTAGAGAACAGATATGAGCGCGCAGTCCCTTGGCTTAAGGAAGACCATTCGGATTTGAAGTCCACTGCTGTTTGGCTTCACAAGGAAATCTGTGACTTCTATGAGTTTGTCAAGCCAACAGATTACGAACACGTCATTCGCCGGAACTGTGTGGAGCGGATCGCCAGCGCCTTGCGCAGAGACTATCCGGATTTTGATCTTCGCTCCTTTGGCTCATACGCTTATGGCATATATCTTCCCACGGCTGACATGGATCTCGTTCTTATATCTCGCCGATACCAACAAACCGGCCGCCCCGACTTCAACCCAAGACACAACCAACTTCAAAGAGTCCTGAATTCCTTGCGAAAAGCTGGCATTACAGCCGAACATGGCTCCCAGGTCGTCTCCAAAGCTAAAGTCCCAATCATCAAGTTCGTAGATCGGCTGACGGGCTTGAAAGTTGACATATCTTTCGAAAATCTCACAGGGATAATTGCTCTCTCAAGTTTTGACGCGTGGAAAGCACAATACCCGCAGTTCACCGTGCTGGTAACACTAATTAAACAGTTTCTCTTGATGCGAGACCTGAACGAGGTCTTCAATGGCGGTCTGGGTGGATTCTCCGTCGCCTGTCTGGTTGTGAGCATGCTCCAACACTCGCCTGATATCCAGAGTGGGAATCCGCCAACCCTTGGTGCTTTGTTATTGCGATTTCTCAAGCTCTACGGAAGCGAGTTCAACATGACATCTCTTGGGATCAGTGTCAATCCGCCAAAATATATCCCAAAGGTACGTGAAATGCCTCGAGCACACTCGTTAGTGTATGAGATTGACGCTAATCCTTATCAGGATGTGTATAATAAGAGTTACGGAAAAGCCAAGTGGCTCATACATGACCCCCATAATCCCGACAACGACGTGTCCGGCGGATCGTCCAAGGCTGAGTATATCGCGGACAAGTTCTACGACGCATACCATATCCTCAGAGACCTTATGGATCGCCTTGACCACGCTGGGCCAACTATACGCAAGGGCAGGAGCATCCTCCATCCTATCTTTGGTGGTAACTACCAGTCTTTCCTCGATCAGCGAGAGCAGCTTCAGGAGGTCTACGATCAAATGCGCGTTCAGGGATATTTCTCTTGATAGACCTTCCGTTGATGGTCTGCAACATTTGGATCAGGACTCGAATACAGTCTTTATACGCAACAAAGCGTGAGGACAGACCTCATTTGGGGATGGCGTTTCGGTAGTAAAACTATCAACAACGGATGTACCCTGTACGAGCACCATGGACGGCGGCTTTGCGAAACTTTGTTGTTTTATTGTGGTGCCGCTTAACGCGCGTAAGAGTTCGTGGTCAGTTGCGTCGCATACATCCTCCCTATTCACGCTGACTCTGGACAGAATGGCGGAGGCAACGTGTGGTAAGATATCGATAGGTTCATTATTCGGTCGTTGGATCACGTCAGCCGGGGCCCGAAACTGATCAGGTTTGTCGAAATTGCATTGTATCACATCCTCACCTTTTGAGCATGATCCCTTGGTAAAATGTCTTAACACTGCTTTTAGGGTCTTCTCGAGTCTTCAGTCGTATAGATTATTGTAACAATATACGTCCACAGACTGTAAATGAAGTCGATTGTGCCGACACTTCTCTGGGCACCGCAGTCAAGGACAGCCTCACAGGGCTGCTGGACCGTCTCACTGCTCGTAACATACTCTAATCCGTGAATATGGTCTAAGAACATACAGTTTTTGTGCAGTGCTCATTTGGCTCGTTCATCGCTTGCCAACTTGGCTTGCTTGCTAAACACCAGCAAACCGTGGGATCTGGGGGCACATTCGAGGGGCATATCTGGGGGCACCTGAGGGCACAAATGTGGATACACGTCTCTGTTATATCTGTTCAGAGACTAGAACAAATATCCTTTATCAGAATGATGGCACTAATTTGAACATCTCATGCTGGTCGGCTTCCGCGAGGAAGCTTCTTACTTGTGGGACTTTTTCTCATCCCTGCTTTCAACCGCGGTTGGGAGATGGAAGAGGATCATCTCGTGCACGTCTTTTTCTTGTGAAACTTCCCGGTTCTTGTTTGCCGGACACCGTGATTTGGCGAGGGCGAGTTTTCGGCTGCCCATGTAGTAGAGAATCCATGGCATTATCCAGCGCACAGTCACTTGTTAGATTTGTGGGGTTCGAGCATTGGCATTCCAACTGCCCCTCGATTCAACCAGATCTTGCAGCTTGCCGCAGCCGCCTCACAATACCGCCAGGCTCCAGTGATCGAAAAGAGGCCAGACTTCCTCAGCCTCCATTTTCACAACATATAAAGACGAATCCGTTACCGGACGCTCTTCCTCAAGATCCAAGACCGAGATTCCCGTCGACATATATTTACCTGCCTGAAAGCGCGGATTCCACCACCAACAGCAATGACAACCCCCGGCCCTCCCACCCTTCCCAAAAATGACCCTCCTCTGCCGTTTCGAGCGCGACTCCAAGGCTTTCCGGAATGCAGCCACGGAACACTTCTTCGACCTCGTCACCAAGACCACAGTCGACGTCCGGAACTGCTCACTGCGCACCCTGCCCGCCTCTGCGAAATTCGACGCCGTGGTTTCTCCGGCTAATAGTTCTGGGTTCATGGACGGGGCCTTCGACGATGCGATTAGTGTGCTGTTGAGTCCGGATGCGGGGAACGTGAGTGGACGGGGTTATGGATGGACGACGCGGAAGGTGCAGAGTGTGCTTTATGGGTTGTAGAGGGGTTATGCGCCGCCGGGGTCTTGTACTGTTGTCGAAGTGGGGAGGGACGAGGAGTGGTTTGAGTTGAGCAAGGAAAAGGGGAAGAGAGGGGGCGAGAATGAGCGTGGAGAAGAAAAGGGGAATGAACACAAACACGGTTGCAAGTTTGTTCTACTGGGTCCTACGATGAGGGTGCCCAGGGAGGTCAAGTGGGATCGGGAGGTTGTTTTCGAGTGTGTCTGGGCGATGCTTTGTGCGGTTGATCGGCACAACCGAGATGTGGACGATGCGTCCTCTCGTATTGAGAGCATCCTTATGACGCCCCTTGCGACAGGCGTGGGCTTGGTTAGCGCAGAGAGGTAGGCGGCGCAATGTGTGTTGGTGCTGAAGTATTGGGTTGAAGCTATTGAGCAGCCTAAGAAATGGGGCAGTCTGCAGTGGGAGGATGTTTGTGGCGAGATTGCTGCTTTGATTGATGGGTCGGTGGAATTGTGAATTTCAAGTTGTCTGGACGGATGAGTGTTGCTGTTCAAGATCAAGGCCTGAATGATGGCAAAGGATCGGCTTCTGGGTAGGAAGAAATGTTACCAAGATGCAGGTGAAGAAGCATACAGCAGGTTCCAACTCGTGAATCTGTAGCTGGAGACCGCATCGAACAGTCTGACACAAGCATAAGGATGGCGAGGATGGGTAAGAACTAGCTGCAGTGACTGACCAGGCGGGAATGGAGCGACCCTTTGCCAAATGACTACAGACAGAGAAGTACGGGACGATGTACAACAGCCTGAGGAAGGGTGCGAACCTGCGAGTTTTGTAATGTACATTGAGGTGGACATGTGTCTCGAGCTAGATAAGCGAGGCTTGGGGAATCCATCTCACCACCTCATAACTGACTCGGACTCATTCCACATCTATCATGGCTGAAGACGATATGAAGATCAATCCCCAGCGAGCCTCCCAACTACTGGATAACGTCTCCTCGGTCGTCGCCCGGGTCGCAGCCGCCAATTCCTCACACCGTCCTGTACGAGTAATACTCGTCTCCAAATTGAAGCCCGCATCAGACATTCTCGCTCTACACTCGCAAACATCTCCGCCCAGTCCGCTCTCGGCAGAGACCCTCACCCATTTTGGCGAAAATTATGTCCAAGAGCTGACAGAAAAAGCTGGTCTGCTGCCGCGGAGCATAAAATGGCATTTCATTGGCGCCCTTCAGTCGAACAAAGCAAAGAATTTGGCAGCGCACATCCCGAATCTGTTCAGCGTTGACAGTGTGGACTCGGAAAAGAAGGCAGATTTGTTGAGCAAAGGGAGGCAAGCTTGTCTGGATGCCAAAGACTCGGACGCTTCAGAATCCTGGTACAAAGACATGCGGCTGGACGTAAAAGTCCAGGTCAATACCTCAGGCGAGGACTCCAAAGCTGGAGTCCAACCTGGTGCTGAGACAACTTCTCTCTGCTCTTTCATACTCGAGAAGTGCCCGGCCTTACATCTGAGCGGCCTAATGACTATAGGCGCTATCGCCCGATCCAAAGCCACGACAGCCGAGACCGAGAATCAGGACTTCATCACACTGCGCGAAGAGCGGGATCGGGTGGCCAAAGAGTTGGGAGTGAAAGCTGAAGATCTGGAGCTAAGCATGGGCATGAGTGCGGATTTTGAGGGTGCTGTACGGCAAGGAAGTAATGAAGTGCGAGTCGGCAGCACAATATTTGGAGAGAGGCCGCCACAGAAAGATGCAAAAGTCAGGAAGAAGTCGAAACCGGAAAGTAACACCTCTTAGATAAGCCGGCTCCTTCGCAACACACATCACTGTGACCAGTCCTGATTTCGTCATCGACGAAGTTATCTTTCCTGTCAGTCCCTATGTCAAATGGCGCTACGCCAGGAGACATTTCTCTTTGGGACAAGCTCAGTGACAGATTGGTGTGCGCAGCGGCCAAGTCACAGGCGAATTCACGTCTTACGCTCGCCAGCTGCGGTCATATCGCTCTTGAGTTCGTCACATCAAGATGTACGAGACAAACATGGACGTGGTATCAGAGAGTGACGGATTCCTTTTGAAAGAGTAAATCACGGCGTGCCGCTTGACACAAATTTCAAGAATCGACTGAGGCATGGGAACACCAGGGACACATGGACGATGCATCATCTTTCATGTAGGAGACTTTATATTTAAACGTACAGTATAGTGCGGTGGCATGCACAAGAAACAACAGTACTAAGAAGATTACATTGCCCTTGACCGATCAAATGAACGACTTAAACGAAAACTGGAATGTCGAGTTTCAGCCAGTAATTTCAATATCACATTGTCTTCGAATCACGCACATGTTTTATACACGCACATGTTTCATACAGACAACATCCGCTGTGAGCAACGTTCCCGGCTGAACAGATCCGGGGAACCAGACCAGCTCACTCTCCTACTTCCACATTTCGCTTCCGGCCCCGGAGAATTACCATCATGATCTTAAGAGAAATGTTTAGACATCTACCCGAGCACGTACTGTCCATGTAGGGATACCGGTACGTGATGGAAGATTATATACATTGCGCTCCGACTCTGTAAATTCTGCTCTCACAAAATTTTCCGGTGCTTATAGAACTGATGCAAGAGGTCGGCGCCCTGGACGAGACTTAGGTCAATTGTCGTGCATTTCACACTCCTCCATCCACCATGCTTAGCCACGCCCTTGTTGCCATTTCTGCTACAACAGCACTCGCCCACCCACAAAGACCTAGCCCACCAGTACCAGTCTCGGGTGACAATGGGGAAATGGGAGGCATATTTGGCATGGGCTTTGGATCCGCACCTCCAGCCTGGGCGTCAGGGATTGGCAGCGCTCTCTCCTCCTTCGCCAGTTCCAGTGGTCTCTCGAGCGCCTTCAGTTCACTCACTGCTGGCCTCGATACCAACGCCTTAATCGGGAAAATGGTGCCAGCAGGTCCCGAATACCCGAAAGGCAAGATGACACTGGCGGACTTCTACGATCCAGGTTCTGGTCCTTACCCGGCGCATTTTGTCGTTGAGCCGTCAATCTCGAACCATACCATTTACAAGCCCAAAACACCACCACCGAGTGATGTCAAAATGCCGGTTTTGATCTGGGGAAATGGAGGATGTACATTTTCGGGCACGCCATACGCACCCTTCCTCACCGAAGTCGCCAGTCACGGCTACATCTGCATCGCAAATGGTCCTCCAGGCGGCGCGCCACCTTCTCTCGACCTTCCCAAGGAAGCGGGCGGCGTCCTCCCTGGTCCCAACGGTGAAAAGGTGTACACTAAGGAAGCAATCTCGGCGGTTGGATTCGCCAAAATCAAGGACATGCACGATGCCATTGACTGGGTCGTCAAAGGAAACGCGGCAAAATATGGGAATGTTGATGTTGACAATTTCATTACCGCAGGATCAAGCTGCGGAGGTCTAGAAGCATATTCCGCAGCCTACCACAACGATCGCGTGAAGCTCATAGGCGTCTATAACAGCGGTGTTATCGATCCTAAAAAGAAGGCTTTGCTGAAGGAGATCAAGGCAGGTGTGGCGTATTTCCAAGGTGGACCCTTGGACCCGGGATACGCCAACAGTGAGTCCGATTATGAGGTGCTGCCAGCTGGATTGCCAGCCTTCAAGGCTAGTTTGGATTCGGGACACATGGGGACCTTTTTCACGAAACAGGGAGGCAAATACGGGAAAACTTCCGTCGCGCTCTTTGACTGGTTCTTCAGGGGAGATGCGAGAGGGAAGGCGATGTGGACGGATCCTAATTCGACGGGTAGTATGGTTTCTGAGAAGTGGAATGTCACGCATAAGAACTTTAACAAGTAGATAATCTTACGTGGTCTTGAAATTGACGCCACATGAAGAATATCGCGGGAAGGCATTGTTGTTGTTTTGCACTGCGAATTGAGCCGTCAATTGGAGAGCACTTTTCCCTTGATCAAAGAACAATGAAGACAGTAACAAAAACCGATCCCAGTGGAAATTGGCATTTCTATCAGGTGGTGCGGAATTTATGCTGACCAGACCGAGGGTGCGTCTCTCCCTAGTGCTCTTCACAACATCCACCGGCACCTGCACCTTTGTCGTCCACCTTATGATCCTCTCGTCTCGCGTTTTACATCCATTCCTCTACTTGCGTATGTGCCGATCAGGTCAGCAAAAGTGATGCAGTCTCCAGTTTGCGACTTCGCCACGTCGGCAAAATCCCTCCAGGAAGACAATGTGTGTATCCTCACGCAGAACTTGAAATCTTTAACAAAGTGGAACAATCCGGGCTAGCAAGCAGCCACATCGAGATTGCATTGTCTTAGATCCAGAACCGGCATGTCGCTATGCTTGACCATGATGAAAAACGTCTCTTGGCTTGCAGCAAGACTTCGCCGATCATGTCGCATCTATGATGGCTCTATCGGCACGGTAAGTATGGATATTTAATCAAGAACTTGGATAAGGGGTCTAAAGCTGACACCGGTGTCTAATCGATATCTGTCACGAGCTGTGGATCTAGGCTCGGTACAATTGGCTGGTCGAAGATTCTTCACTCCACAAACTCCACTGCACGAGCTTGCCCTGATACGTCCAGATTGCAATTGAGGCCGTCAGAACCCTTCGTATGCGACACCTTCCGTCGCTTATAGCCTCCCCCGGACATGATCCTGAGTTCGCAGACGCGAAAAATTACTCAACGACCGATTTGAAAAGAAGGTTCTGTGTGGTAGAGAATCAGTCCTTGCAGCGGCGAAGGTTTTTCCAGTCCCGGATTATAAAGCATCGCTCTCCTCCGCTTCTGACTTCCTCGGTAAGAACCAAGATCTAATCAGAGACGATTGCAGATCATCATTACATTATCCAGGCATTGGCAGGAGTAAGCTTGTATCGATTCGAGCCCCGTTTAGCAGCCTACAGAGCGTGGTACTATGCTCCTATACAACGCCACGAGAAAACTTCGAACTATGTTCTCTCGAAGATCCGCACCTCCAGGCTAGAGGCAAGCGGATTCAAATTTCAAATATTGCGAGTTTCTTCTTGTTGCCGAAAGCTCGACAAAAGTCTGAGTCGGTGAAGGTACTGATACAAGACCAATCGATTACTGTGAATTCGGATTATTGTATCTCCATTAGGCCTATCCGTTTTGTGGGCCTTTGTACAGGTTCTTCGTGGATTCCTTATTAATTACAGGCCGATATGATTCGGTCCACCCCCACAGGGTCTCTTCATTTATTAGATAAATGTAACTGTCCGTAATTCGCCTACAGGTTAGAACTATCTCCCTCGGGATTAAGGAACGGGCCTAGAGAGTATAAAAGTAGTTCGGATAGAAACCTCGTCTATATAGAGGAGATCTATCTACGGTAAGGGTAATCTTATATAGTAGTTTAAAGTAATTAAGTAGTAGGATTTTCTATATAGGGTCAAGCTCTTTCTAGAGTAATACGTAAACGTTTGTAAGAGCTAGTTAAATATTCTAATCCTATCTATTAAGCTATACTAAACTCTACTATTATACTCTTCTAAAAGTTATTACTATTAAGAAATATACTCTTTACTAACCTTCTACTTATCGGAGTACTAGTAAGAGTCTCTTTTATATTATACGCGCTAACTCTTAAGGTAAGAGATACGCCTAGTTTTAATATCTATAACGACTTATAATATAATTCGTTCCCGTATAATTTTAGAATATTAAGACCTAGAAATATCTAATAATTACTAATAATAAGAGAGAGTCTCTTATAACGTTCTAGCTTCTAAATACCTAGATTTAATTATTTATCGAATATTAATCGAGTTTAAAGAACTACTTATTATAGTACGTAGAAACGTAGTTATAGATATTAAATTAATATTATATAAGGAGTTATAGAGGTCTCGGCGGAGAGCTTAAGATAG